>CM064513.1:94962130-94987130 GCA_032716605.1 Paralithodes platypus
TTTAACTGCATGGCCAAATTGTTAAGGGGAGGTTTAACTGCATGGCCAAATTGTTAAGGGGAGGTTTAACTGCATGGCCAAATTGTTAAGGGGAGGTTTAACTGCATGGCCAAATTGTTAAGGGGAGGTTTAACTGCATGGCCAAATTGTTAAGGGGAGGTTTAACTGCATGGCCAAATTATTACGGGGAGGTTTAACTGCATGGCCAAATTGTTAAGGGGAGGTTTAACTGCATGGCCAAATTGTTAAGGGGAGGTTTAACTGCATGGCCAAATTGTTACGGGAAGGTTTAACTGCATGGCCAAATTGTTACGGGGAGGTTTAACTGCATGGCCCAATTGTTACGGGGAGGTTTAACTGCATGGCCAAATTGTTAAGGGGAGGTTTAACTGCATGGCCATTTTGTTAAGGGGAGGTTTAACTGCATGGCCAAATTGTTAAGGGGAGGTTTAACTGCATGACCAAATTGTTAAGGGGAGGTTTTTAGTATGTTTCCTAGACCTCCATCAAGCTTGAAATTACAGCCCTTGACCCCCTTTCAAGATAAATTTGTACATTTTTCGGTAGAAAAATTTCCCGGCCGAAGGCCGGTTCCTCTTAAATTACAGGCTCGCTATCGCTCGCCAGGAAAAAAATTGACACCTAAATGGCACGAAAAGTCGTAAAATTTACAGAAATGGGGCGAAAGTTCTTAAAAATCGCCAAACTAATGGGGCGAACGTCTTATAATATCAAAAGCAATGGGGCTAACCATGATGGAGAAAGGGGTCAAGAAAAAAATCCCTCAAGTGGAAATCTGCCCTGAAGCTACTCTACAGTATATGCTACCTATATTTGACAAGGTACACTCGGAGGCCATAGTCTCTAACCCACTCATATGAATTCCTGGACCCCCTATGTGTTCCTGTATGCTGTTATAACTATCTATCTATCTATCTATATGCTCAGGCCCAATCCCCATTTTGGGAGTAGCCGACTCAAGACAGAGCAAGAACAGGGAAAACACAAAAACAACATAAAACAACGAATACACACAGATAAAAAACACAAACACACACATCCAGGTCACCCAGGAGAAGACCCAGAGACCAGGGTCACCAAGGTCGCTCCAGCACTCCCCCGGCCCCCGACCACCCGGAGAGGTTCCGATCTCGGCAGGCAGACATGCAGCGGAGCCAAAGCCACAAGCCCTCCCACCACACTTCCAGGCACACCCTTCATATTAATCGTCTCCCCGGGCCAGGCGCCTGATGGACTATCATCTAGTCCAACTTGCCCCCTAGACCCCTTTCTCCAATGACCACGTGTTCACTCAACTATTCACAAGCATTCTCCATTCACTCCTGTCCACCACCACTTCCCCTGCCTGATCTATAGTCATTCCTCTATCATCCAAAATATATAACTATATATATATATATAGTTATATATAGCTGTTATAAATATTTGGATGATTTCTTGGATTCAATTTGCTTTTCAATAAGTAGTGTATGTAGTGCTGGAGCGACCTTGGTGACCCTGGTCTCTGGGTATTCTCCTGGGTGACCTAGATGTGTGTGAATTTTGTGTTTTGTCTGTGTTTGTTCGCTGTTTTGTCTTGTGTTTTGTCTTGTGTTTTGTGTTTTCCCTGTTTTTGCTCTGTCTTGAGTCGGCCACCCCCAAGAAAATACAAACAAAACAAAATAATAATAATAATAAAATAGAGGAAAACAAAATGAAAAATTGGAAAAGTGGGGATTGGGCCTGAGCATATAGATAGACTAGGAGGGGTACCCGGCGTTGCCCGGGTTTAAATTCTACTACCATAATCACCATCATCAATCACTAGTACCACAATCATCACAATACTACTACTACCATAATCACCGGCCTCGACCTCCCTGTGCCTCATTAAACGGCGACCTCGATTTCGGCCGCTAAATGACCTCCGATTTTGGATCTGACCTCATCCGTACTCCCATTTTGGGGAGCTGCGAACAACTTTCGTTCCATACACCTTTTCGATCGGAGGCCTCCTTCTGCCCCAAACGCCATTTTTTTCGCTCCCGTATACTACATAAGTTCTGCCGAAAATTTTATTAAACAAAAGTGTCTCTGATTTCCACTAAACTCGCCTAAAACCATCTCCAAAGCCTGGGCTTTCCAACGGTGCCCCACACTCCCACCTGACACCAAAACTGTGGGAGGAGTTTAGTAACAAAGGTCGGGTAACTGACAAACAGACAAACATTGACCTTTATTTATTAAGATAGTTTTCAGAAATATACTTCCATCATTAGAAATAGGTTGATTGCAATGATATTTATGCGTGGGCTAGAAACTATGGCATGCGAGTGTACGATAAAACAATATATTTAGAATGAGGTCCTGTTAGTCGCCCCAGAAGCAAACTATTAAGGGGAGGTATTTAGTTTGTTCCCTAGACCTCCATCAAGCTTAAAATTACACCCCCTCGAGTCCCTTTCAAGATAAATTTGTACATTTTTCGGTAGAAAAATGTCCCGGCCAAATGCCGGTTCCTCTTAAATTACAGGCTCGCTATCGCTCGCCAGGATAAAATAGACACCTGAATTGCACGAAAGGTCTTAATATGGGGTGAAAGTTCTTAAAATCGCTAAACTAATGGGGCAAACGTTTTATAATATCAAAAGCAATGGGGCTAAACATGAGGGAGAAAGGGGTCAAGAAAACAATCCCTCAAGTGGAGACCTCCCCTTAAGCTGATCAAATGATAGGTGAGGCGGGGAGGGACACCAAGGGATAATTTTGGGGGAGATTGACAAAATGATGGGTTAGGGTTGGAGAGTATAGATCAGGTCAGGTCAGGGGGGGGGGGGGGGGGGGAATGAGGGGGGAGTTTATGGGGGGGGGGAGAAGGGGGAGGGGGAAGGAAGTCATTGTCAGGTAGGGAGGGGAGGGGGAGGAACTCATGTCAGGGGATAAACTGTGTGTGTGTGTGTGTGTGGGGAGTGGGTGGGGGGGGGGGGGTCGGTTGGATTGGTCTTGATAATAAGTTTGCCCCCTTCTAATTTTGTCCTAGCTCCTCTCCTATTGATAATACTAAATCTCCCCAGCTTGCTTGTTGAGCTATTATCATAAATGTTGCATTGCCATATGTTGTTAATTGTGACACCCTGGCACTAGTGTGATACAGAGACACTAGGGTCTATTGTTTGGGTCCAGCTGGTGGTAAATTGAACCCCTTAAGGGGAGATCTCCACTTGAGGGATTTTTTTCTTGACCCCCTTTCTCCCTCATGTTTAGCCCCATTGCTTTTGATATTATAAAACGTTTGCCCCATTTGTTAAAATTAAAATGTAAAACTTGCAAACTAAATAAACCAAAATTGGGACAAGGACAATATAAAGTCAAATTAAATTATCAAAATCGCTATGTGGAAACAACGCTTACTAAAATGAAAATTATTAAATAAAAGAACACAATCCACCACATAGGGTGTACATTTTAAGAACTTTCACCCCATATTAAGACCTTTCGTGCAATTCAGGTGTCGATTTTATTCTGGCGAGCGATAGCGAGCCTGTAATTTAAGAGGAACCGGCCTTTGGCCGGGAAATTTTTCTACCGAAAAATTTACAAATTTATCTTGAAAGGGACTCAAGGGGGTGTAATTTTAAGCTTGATGGAGGTCTAGGGAACAAACTAAATACCTCCCCTTAACAACTGCGATCTCGAGAATTAATGGGGGTAGTGGTTTTCTTTTTTACTATTTATATATATACTGTATATATCCATATATCCATATATCCATATATCCATATATCCATATATTCATATATCCATATATCCATATATATGCTAGTTTCCTCCCTAGAGACCTCCATCAAGCTTAGAAAAACATCCCCTATACCCCCTTGCAAGATAAATTTTTACATTTTTCGGCCGGTTCCTCAAAATTATAGGCTCGCTATTTGCTAGCCAGGAAACATCGACACCTAAATGGCACGAAAGGTCTTAAAATTGACAACAAAATGGGGCGAAAAGTGTTAAAATCGCCAATCTAATGGGCCGAACGTCTTAAAATCTCAAAACTAATGGGGCTAAGCATAAGGGAGAAGGGGGGGGGGGGGCAAATAAGCAAGCCATCCCTCATTGAATGGGACTATATGATACTACTCTGTCTCGGCGTCACATAAATACCAACCATTTATTAATAACAATGTATTTTCGGTACAATAATCGCCGTAATATCCCAGTAATTATGATGAGGGCGTGTCAATTATGATGAGGGCGTGTCAATTATGATGAGGGCGTGTCAATTATGATGAGGGCGTGTCAATTATGATGAGGGCGTGTCAATTATGATGAGGGCGTGTCAATTATGATGAGGGCGTGTCAATTATGATGAGGGCGTGTCAATTATGATGAGGGCGGGTCAATTATGATGAGGGCGTGTCAATTATGATGAGGGCGTGTCAATTATGATGAGGGCGTGTCAATTATGATGAGGGCGTGTCAATTATGATGAGGGCGTGTCAATTATGATGGAGGGCGTGTCAATTATGATGAGGGCGGGTCAATTATGATGAGGGCGGGTCAATTATGATGAGGGCGGGTCAATTATGATGAGGGCGTGTCAATTATGATGAGGGCGTGTCAATTATGATGAGGGCGTGTCAATTATGATGAGGGCGTGTCAATTATGATGAGGGCGTGTCAATTATGATGAGGGCGTGCAGTAATTATGATGAGGGCGTGCCAATTATGATGAGGGCGTGTCAATTATGATGGAGGGCGTGTCAATTATGATGAGGGCGTGCCAATTATGATGAGGGCGTGTCAATTATGATGAGGGCGTGTCAATTATGATGAGGGCGTGTCAATTATGATGAGGGCGTGTCAATTATGATGAGGGCGTGTCAATTATGATGGAGGGCGTGTCAATTATGATGAGGGCGTGTCAATTATGATGAGGGCGTGTCAATTATGATGAGGGCGTGTCAATTATGATGAGGGCGTGTCAATTATGATGAGGGCGTGGCAATTTACCCTCACCTGGAAATATACAGGGGTAAGATCCTGTGTCGCGGGGAGATCGGTTTTTCAGATGACTATTTACTAAGAAACATTCAACAATATCTTTAAGGGGAGGTTTTTAGTTTGGTCTCTAGATATCCATCAAGCTTAAGATTACACCCCCTTGAGCCCCTTTCAAGATAAATTTTTACATTTTTCGGTAGAAAAATGTCCCGGCTGAAAGCCGGTTCCTCTTAAATAACAGGCTCGCTGTCGCTCGCCAGGATAAAATCGACACCTAAATGGCACGAAAGGTCTTAACATTGACAGAAATGGGTCGAAAGTTCTTAAAATCGTCAAAATAATGGGGCGAACGTCTTACAATTAGAAAAGCAATGGAGCTAAACATGAGGGAGCAAGGAGTCCAGCAAAAAATCCCTCAAGTGGAAATCTCCCCTTAACCTAACCTAACCAAAACCTAACTTAACCTAATCTAGTATATTAGTGGACTATTTATTAATGTAAAATGTAAAAAAATATATATTGTAACATTACCAAATTATTGAGATATATATATGTGTACAGGTCTCCCCAGCACACAGGATTACACCAATACAGACTATGATAGTTTAATATTTGGTCACATTATCGCGAAACCAGTGGCTAAGAGATTCAGTTTTTACCGTCAGCAGAAATACACCCGACTGTGATACCTGGCCGGAATTATATACTACGTTCCAAATACGTGGGCTAAAACTCTTGCACATTAACCCTTTGAAGCTCTGACGCGTTTTAGCAGTTTATTTTGGCTATCATTAGATGATTTTATGCAGCTTAGGCAGTATCTGTGGGTATTGAAAGGGTAAATACTATCTCAATCAACCCTTTGACTTCCATATACCGTTACTAATCTGAATAAAATCGTCTAATAGTAGCCAGAAACAGAACAGAAACGCGTATTGGAGCTTGAAAGGGTTAATATCTATGACTCACAAACGACTAGAAAAAGCGAGCTAACATTTCTACCATTTGGGAAGGGTCAACCAGGGAATAGGTGTGGAAATTGAAAGCCCATTTGCTCTAGCCCGTCTTGAGTTACAGAGGTTAGGGTTCACGGTTTCTAGCCTACCTATTCGGAACAGGGTAATTTGTATCACATGGTTTATCACTATTACAAGCAGGACTAAAAATATTCCACTGTAGTGAGGTACAGTACAGTGAACCAAGGTGGTGATGATGATGGTGATGATGCTGGTGAGGGTTTAAGGGGAGGTCTTTAGTTTGGTCCCTAGATATCCTTCAAGCTTAAGATTACACCCCCTTGAGCCCCTTTCAAGATAAATTTGTACATTTTTCGGTAGAAAAATGTCCCGGCTGAAAGCCGGTTCCTCTTAAATTACAGGCTCGCTATCGCTCGCCAGGATAAAATCGACACCTAAATGGCACGAAAGGTCTTAAAATTGACAGAAATGGGTTGAAAGTTCTTAAAATCGTAAAAATATTGGGGCGAACGTCTTAAAGTTAGAAAAACAATGGGGCTAAGCATGAGGGAGAAAGGAGTCAAGAAAAAAATCCCTCAAGTGGAAATCTCCCCTTAAAGTGTTCATTGTCAATCATCTATCAGAAGGAATTTATATCTTGGGTTTGACTTATAGTGAAATTTGCATGTTTATTATTTTCGTACATGTTTATTATTTTCGTACATGTTTATTATTTTCGTACATGTTTATTATTTTCGTACATGTTTATTATTTTCGTACATGTTTATTATTTTCGTACATGTTTATTATTTTCGTACATGTTTATTATTTTCGTATATGTTCATTATTTTCGTATATGTTCATTATTTTCGTATATGTTCATTATTTTCGTATATGTTCATTATTTTCGTATATGTTCATTATTTTCGTATATGTTCATTATTTTCGTATATGTTCATTATTTTCGTATGTGTTCATTATTTTCGTATATGTTCATTATTTACGTATATGTTCATTATTTACGTACCGGGTATGTGTTCATTATTTACGTACCGGGTATGTGTTCATTATTTACGTACCGGGTATGTGTTTCATTATTTACGTATATGTTCATTATTTACGTACCGGGTATGTGTTCATTATTTACGTACCGGGTATGTGTTCATTATTTACGTACCGGGTATGTGTTCATTATTTACGTATATGTTCATTATTTACGTACCGGGTATGTGTTCATTATTTACGTACCGGGTATGTGTTCATTATTTACGTATATGTTCATTATTTACGTACCGGGTATGTGTTCATTATTTACGTACCGGGTATGTGTTCATTATTTACGTATGTGTTCATTATTTTCGTATATGTTCATTATTTTCTTTAGTTTCCTCCCAAAACGTCCATCAAGCTTTACAAAATACTCCCAAGATCTCCCTTCGAAATAGATTACAAAAGGTCTTGAAATCGTCAAACTAATGGAGTGAACGACCTTTAATTCTCAAAACTAATGGGGCTAAACATGACGGGGAAAGGGACCCAGAAATACAAACAAGCAAACAAACAAACCAGGGAGATAATATGCTTATTCTTACTATAATTCAAAATGACTTCAAGAGTAATATACCCCAAATTATCTCTCTGTCTCTCTCTCTATCTCTCTCTCTCTCTCTTTGCACTGACTATCACTCCTCGACTCACTCTTACACACACACACACACACACTCTCTCTCATTCACACACTCACACACACATCTCTCTCTCTCTCTCTCATACACACACCCACACCTCTCTCTCTCTTTGCACTGATAGTCACTCCTCGACTCACTCTTAAACACACACTCAAACTCTCTCTCTCTCTCTCTCACACACACACACACACACACACGCAAAGTGATATATTTGATTTTGCAGAGAGAGTTACATAGATACACAGACTACACAGACCTTGCGAAGAGAGAGAGAGAGAGAGATTTTCAAGGCTTCATACAGTTCTAGCACTGACGGTCATTGTCAGGGTTCAGAGAGCACTTGGCCAGAACACTTATACGGCTTAGTACACTTTAAGGGGAGATGGGCCGGTTTTCTGGACCACTGGCTTACTCCCTCATGTTTAGCCCCATTAGTTTTCAGATGTTAAGAGGTTTGCCCCATTAGTTAGTCGATTTTAAGACCTTTCTCCCCATTTCTTCGTCAATATTTAGACCTTTCGTGCTATTTAGGTGTCGATTTTTGTTCCTGGCGAACGATATTGAGCCTCTAATGTTGGAAGAACCGGCCTTCGGCCGGAACGTTTTTCTACCGAAAAATGTACACATTAATCTAGAAGGGGGATCTAATGGATGTTTTTTTTTTTAATTTGATGGAGGTCTAGGGAGGAAACTAGAAAAATAATGAATACATGCAAAAATCGCCCAATAGCTCACAAATTATCAAAAATCTTCTCCTTTTTTCATCTCTTAGTTTATGTTTTTTTTAGTGGTTTAATATTTGTGTATCCTATCCAGTTTTCTTAATATTTTTTCTGGTTTAATTAATGGTAGCGGATTCAAGGTCAAGCTTATTAGCTTGCTGGAATTTATCTATCTAGCTATCTATCTATCAGTCTTTGTATACCTCTTGGTTGAAAATGGCAAAAACAATACAAACTTCAATATTAAATTAATCAAAACACACACCAACACACAAACAACTCTCTCTCTATATATATCTATCTATCTCTCTCTCTCTCTCTCTCTCTCTCTCTCTCTCTCTCTCTCTCTCTCTCTCTCTCTCTCTCTCTCTCTCTCTCTCTCTCTCTCTCTCTCTCTCTCTCTCTCTCTCTCTCTCTAATACGGCAGCACTGTCTGGTAATTGTAACGCTGCCTTAATGATAATAGTCCTGTAGTTTTTTTTCTTTGTTTTTGTTTTCCTTCCTCGACCATGGCGTTTATTTCGCGTTTATTAGGATTTCGGATTTTATCCTTAGTTTAGTAGAGCTTCTTCAGATTTCTTTATTCTTACGTGTTTCATTTGGGTACAAACTTTTCTTTTAAATCTCAGTCGTTGTATATTTGCATAATGTTGATATTATTCATTACAGTGGTTTACACACACACACACACACACACACACACACACACACACACACACACACACACACACACACACACACATATATATATATATAATAATTTTTGCGAAAAAGGAAATACTTTTGTGATAACACTTTCTCTCTACCCTCCCTCCCTCCCTCCCTCCCTCCCTCTCTGCTACTTCCTCCACCCTCTAATATTTGCTCTCCTTCTCCTACAGCTCCTCTCATATCTCTCCTTCTCTTCCTTCCTCTTACTTCCTACATCTTATACACTTCCTCTCATCGCCTCTCTCCCTCCTCTCCCCTCGCCCTTCCTACAACCCTCTAATACCTCCTTACCTCCTCCCCTCCTCCCCTCCCGCCTCCTAATACCTCCTTTCCCCCCTCCTGTTGCTCCTCCTCTTCTAGCTCGACTTTCTCTCCCTCCCTAGCTCCTACTTCCTACAAATTTCTAATACTTCCTTTCCTCTCTGATCCTTCCCTCCCTCCCTCCAACTCCTCTGGCTTTCTCCTCTTATACCTTGTAATACCTCCTCCTACTGCTGCTCCCTCTCCTCCCTCCCTCCTTCCCTCCCTCCAACACCTTCCAATACCTCCTTTCCTCTCTCTCTCCACCTCCCTCTTTCCTACGCCTTCTGATACCTTCTCCCCTCCTTCCTACACCTCCTCCTCCTCCTACTGGTGCTTCCTCTCATCTCTCCTTTTTTTCCCTGGAACAGACAAGTGGTCAAGGAGACAACCACTAGATAAACGATCCACCTCTACCTCATTCGTCTTCCACCTCCACCGCCCTTCCTTACTTTACATCCTATTCTTCTTCTTCTTCTTCTTCTTCTTCTTCTGCTTTTTGTTATCTCTTTATTCTTCTCCTTCCACCTCCTCCTTCTTTCCTTACATCCTTTTCTCCCTCCTTTGTTATCTCCTCTTTATTCTTCCCCTTCCACCTCCTCCCTTCTTTACATCCTTTTCTTCTTCCTTTGATATCTTTTCTTTATTATTCTCTTTCCACCTCCTCCTTCCTTCTTTCCTATTCTTCTATTGTTATCTCTTCTTTATTTTTCTCTCTCCACCCTATTCGTCTTCCACCTCCTTCCTTCCTTACATTTTATTCTTCTGTTTGGATTTGTCTTCTATTCTTTTGTTCTCCCTTCTTCCTTCTCCTCATTCGTCTTCCCTCTCCTCCTTCCTTACATCCTTTTTCTTCTTTTGGGATTATTTTCTAGTTTTGTGTCCTCCTTTATTCGTTTTTCCTCTCTTCCTTCCCTTACATTCTTGTCTTGTTTTGGGCTTTCTCTTCTATTCCTTTGTCCTCCCTCATTCGTCTTCCCTCTCCTCCTTCCCTTGCATCCTGTCCTTCTTCTTTTGTTATCTCTTCTTTATTCGTCTCCTTCCACTTCCTCCTTCCTTCCTGTTCACCTTGCGTTATGTCTTCTATATTTCGCTCCTTCGACCTACTCCCTCCTTCCTTCCTTACAGCCTTTTTTTTTATCTTTGAAATTTTCTTCCATTCTTTTGTCCTCCCTCTTTCGTCTCTCTTCTCCTTCCTTTCTATTCTGCTTTTGTTATTTCTTCTTTATCCTTCTCTTTCCACCTCATTCGTCTTCCCTCTCCTTCCTTCTTCACATCCTTGTTCTTCTTTTTGGCTTTCTCTCCTATTCTTATGTTCTCCCTTCCTCCCCATTCGTCTTCCCTCTCCTCCTTCCTTCCTTCCTGTTCTACTTTTTATTTCCTACTCCTTTTATTTTTGTTCTCCTTTCAACCTTCTCATTCGTCTTCCTTCTTTTCCTTCCTTCCTTTTCTTCTGTTCTGCCTTCTATACCCTTTCGTGTTTGTGTTTGTATCCTCCTGTATTGCCATTAACTCTCAAAATAGTAACCTCCAAAATCCATCATTCAACTCTCAAAATAGTAACCATCAACTCTCAAAATAATAACCTCCAAAGTCCATCAACTCAATATAATCTCCAAAATCAACTCTCACAATAATCACCTCTAAACTCCATCAACTCTCAAATTAGTAACCTCCAAAGTCCGTCAACTTTCAAAATAATAACTTCCAAAATCCTCCAACTCTCAAAATAATAATCAACTCTCCAATTATTAACCTCCAAAGTCCATCAACTCTTAAAATATAAATCTCCAAAATCAACTCTCCAAATAATAACAAATAATAGCCTCCAAAGTCCATCAACTCTCAATATAAATCTCCAAAATCAACTCTCAAAATAATCTCCTCCAAGGTCCATCAACTCTCTTTAAAATCTCCAAAATTAACTCTCAAAATAGTATACTCCAAAGTTCATCAACTCTCAAATTAATATACTCCAAAAATCCACTAACTCTCCAAACAATATCCCCCAAAGTTCATCAACTCTCAAAATAATAACCAACTCTCCAATTATTAACCTCCAAAGTCCACCAACTCTCAAAATAATAACAAGCAATGTCCATCAACTCTCTAAATATTTACCCCTTCAGATACCATTATTCGTTTTTCTTTAGTTTATCATTTAATTCGAGGACTCAAAGGGGTAAATACGATCTCCGTAAACCCTCTAAATACAATAGGTCCTACTTAAACTGCACACAATTGTCTAAATATAGTAAGAATTAAACTAAAAAGACATCGATGATAGAGAAGGGGTTAACCTCCAAAGTTCACCAAGTCTCCAAATGTTAACCTCAAAATTCAATAACTTCAAATATTCACCTCCAAATTCATCGACTCTCCAAATGTTAACCTCCAAAATTCATCATTAACTCTCCAAATATTCGCCTCCAAAATTCATCAACTCTCCAAATATTCACCTCCAAAATTCATCATCAACTCTCCAAATATTAACCTCCAAAATTTACCAACTCTCCAAATATTCACCTCCAAAATTCATCATCAACTCTCCAAATATTCACCTCCAAAAGTCCGTCAACCCAACCCAAACAAAACCTCCCCCGCGATGAAAGGCGTGATAATAATAATAATAATAATAATAATAATAATTTAGCGAGAATCGGCGACCCAGCTGATGTATGCTAATGTAGGACCTGTTCATTATTATTCACGAAATATATATACGACTCGGGCTCTTTGTTTTCCTGATGACAGTTTTTTATTTCTGAGAGAGAGAGAGAGAGAGAGAGTGTGAGTGAGTGAGTGAGCAGAATAGGGAGAGAGTTGCATAGATACACAGATTGCACTAACCTGAGAGAGAGAGAGTGAGTTATATAGATAAACAGACTGCACATACCTTGCGGTCCCTACTATAGTGTATTCGCTGCAAGTAGGCGAGAAATCATGACCTCTATCCTCTGTAACTCAAAAAGGGCTAGAACAAATAGGCTATCAATTTCCACATCTATTCCTTGACTGACTCCTCCCAAATGGTAGACATAATAGCTCGATTACTCTATAGTCATTATTGAGTTACAGAGGTTAGATGTCATGAATTATCGACTACTTATAGCGAATAGACTATAGGCAGTCCGGACACAAGTCTAACATGGGGTTTGCTACAAAGTGGAAGGTAAAGACAGCAAGAGAGAGAGAGAGAGAGAGAGAGAGAGAGAGAGAGAGAGAGAGAGAGAGAGAGAGAGAGAGAGAGAGAGAGAGAGAGAGAGCGGCTAGGCCGGTAACACGGTAACTTTTTAGTGCTAATCAAAACTTTGCCTAATGTAAGTGTGAATTAAAACAAATGAGTCGGGGTTATAACTGGGATATTTACTCAGGCCTGTTTCTGTTTTGTACTGATATAGATGCAGTGAAAGTTATGCAAATAGGATGTCTTATAGTCAAAGTTTTATAGTAATGATAATACGTGTTTTGATATAATTCCTTGTTATGTCCGCCATCTATATTTGTGTAAATGTTGGCATATGGCTGCATGTTTATGTGTTTGCGTATATATTATATATATATATATATATATATATATATATATATATATATATATATATATATATATATATATATATATATATATATATTCTGACATACGGAGCCCTGTATGTTAATTTAAGAGTTAGAATTAGAGTTGAAGGAGTGTCAAACTACCCAAGCGGCGAAGCAGACCAGCGAGCGAACTAGCGAGTGGGAAACCAGCTCGTCCGCATACCAGCAAACAAGCCTTCACACCTGCGTGCGTCATAGGGGACCCTGCAAACTACTTCGATGACCCGACGCTATGACGTATGATCGACGCCAGGAGACTCCATTGGACCACGCATCTCGAGGAGCTGTGATTGGAGCGGGCACTACCCCCCGCCTCCTGATTCGTTCCTACACAATCATTGTTCAGTATATAAGACCTGAGTTGTGGGCATTCAAATCAGTCTCATTTGGAGTTGGAGAAGGTGAACTTGTAGCTGGAGGAAGACGGGGTGAAGTATTATAATGGGATTGTGACTGTCAGTCAGATTATATAAGTGTGTGTTAAGTGTGTTCGGTGTAAACACTTACGTTATGTTGGTTAGTGAGATATGTGATTGGGAATTAACGTTAACGCTACTATTTATGTACTTAACTATTTGATTGGGAATTAACGTTAACGCTATTATTATGTACTTAACTATTTTGGTTGACTAACTTGTGGACTAAAGCAACTCTTTAAGTAATTGGGTTATGATGAAAGTAATACTATTGTGTTATATTAATACTTACGAGTTCTTTCATTTTCTTTTAATTAAGCTTACAATGCTTAACGGTGCTTAGTACGGTGATGCTATTGTCTCATATTAGTATTATCGCCTTAGACTAACATGGCTGTGTTAATATTACTTCTAGTGATTTCCTAAGCTGAAGAAAATTCTTTTAGCTTCAAAATATTATTATTTTGCTTTTCATATTATTTGAGTGAGACCTGAATCGAATCTATGAAGCGATCCTGTAACTTAATTTACTCCTAATCAAACCTCAATGTTACGTGGTTAAGAAATACATTTAACTAATTATTAAATATATATCTAACTTTTTATGTGACTTTGATATTAATCCTGATGATAATAATAATATAATACTATTAACGTAAGACAAGAACCAAGAATAATTACATTAAGTATAAATAAAAGGACATTAAGAAAACTAGCTATTCATTTAAAAAAAGGTAAGAGACAGAAATATTCTTACTTTAATATTTATCTTTCAAGACTTTTTATAAAATTAATAGTCCTTCTTTAGCTATAACTTATTCGGTTCATAACCATAGCCTACTAAGCTTCGGTTAAATAATAATTCTTTATAAATACTACATGACTTTAATTAGTTTCAGTATTTTTCATAATTAAAGAGTATCAGTCAATAAAGGATACTAAGTCCTAAGATCCAAAAGGAAAGGAAGCAACAACAGGAAATAATTTTATTAGATTTTACTTTTGTTTTGCCTTCAGCTGACTGATACCTTAATATATATCTCTGTGCTATCTAGATTCATCAAGTTAACCACTTGAGGATCAAGATACGTAACAATATATATATATATATATATATATTGTATGTGTGTGTGTCTATCTATATATCTATATGCTCAGGCCCAATCCCCATTTTGGGGATAGCCGACTCAAGACAGAGCAAGAACAGGGAAAACACAAAAACAACATAAAACAAAAAATAAACATAGATAAAAAACACAAACTCTCACACATCCAGGTCACCCAGGAGAAGACCCAGAGACCAGGGTTACCAAGGTCGCTCCAGCACTGCCCCGGCCCCTGACCACCCGGAGAGGTTCCGATCTCGGCAGGCAGACATGCAGCGGAGCCAAAGCCACAAGCCCTCCCACCACACTTCCAGGAAAAAAACCTTCATATTAATCGTCTCCCCGGGCCAGGCGCCTGATGGACTATTATCTAGTCCAACTTGCGCCCGACCCCTTACTCCAAATGACCACGTGTTCACTCAACTATTCACAAGCATTCTCCATTCACTCCTGTCCACCACCACTTCCCCTGCCTGATCTATAGTCATTCCTCTATCATCCAAAGCCTTTCTTACACAGTCTCTCCATCTCAATGGGGGTCTTCCTGCCCTTCTATCTCCCCTTGTACCTGACTCACATATTCTCTTTGTAAGCCTTTCATCTCCCATTCGTTCAACATGACCATACCAGCTCAGCACCCTTCTGTCCACTCTGGCTGACAAATGTTCCTGCTGCCCCACTCTCCTACGTATCTCTTCATTCCTCAATCTGTCTCTACGAGTAACTCCACACATACTCCTCAAGCAGCTCATCTCCATCACATCCAGCCCTCTTTTCTCCTTTTTCTTCAGAGCCCATGTCTCAGCCCCATACATCACTGTTGGCACAACAATTCCTTGATACAGTGCACTTTTTACATTCACTCCGAGATTTCTCGTCTTCCACATACTTCCCATTGCACCGAAAACCTTCCTTCCTTCACACACACTCTGTTTTACCTCCACTTCCATACCTCCACTCCTGCTTATCGTTCCTCCTAGATATTTAAAACACTCTACTTGTTCCAATATTTCCCCATCCAGCCTCATATCTAGATTCACCCTATGCTCTCCCCTATTACACACCATTACTTTACTTTTATTGACGTTCACCTTCAGTTTCCTCCTTCCTCAAACCATTAATATCAAACAGGAGGTACTGATAAGCGTGAAAGCGTTCCACGAAAAATTCAGTACAATATTTCATGGATTCTAAAGGCAAGGGACAAATAGACTGACAGTGTTTTACAGAAAGACATCTTCAGGGAGTGACTATCTCACGTCATGGCTGCCGAACACTGGGGGCCAAACACACTGTAGACTGAAAGAGGTTGTAAAGGGTTAGGAGGGAGTTGGGTGGCGTGTGAAAATTATGAGTAGTGTTTTTACAAGCTATATCTATGAATATATGTTCTTGTCTTGTATTATTCATTCATACACATATACTAGATTGGTTTATTTGACTTGAATATGTTTTGATTTAATGAGCACTCACTTAGTTTCGTTCTCAAATTGTATTATCTTTAGATGATGAGGCACACCCTATTTGTAATATGGATATGCGTTGTTATTAGTTATACATTTGATATTATGAAAAATATATATGCATAATTATTCGCATTGACCATGACTTCACACAAACAGTAATGAATAATGATGTATTTTGCCATGTAATTTTCTCCATGCATTTCCTTTGCCATTTTTAATTTGGCGTTTCTTTCTCTCCCGTGTGTCCAGGTAAGGAGGGAGTTAATTAGCGCAGCCCAGGTGTGCTCTCTCGACTTAATTGCCCAGGTGAGTCCCAGTGTCTGTGTGTGTGTTTGTTTTTTTGTTTTTGTTTTTTTTACGTGATTAAGGGGGGGTCACCTGCTTTTTTGTATCTTTCTCTCCTTTTCTCTCTTTCTCTGACTTGTATCCATTTGGCCCCATTCAGCCAACTGTTTTAAGACGTTTATCCCCATCCAGCTGTCGATTTCTTCCTGGCGAGTGATAGCGAGCCAGCATTGTATGAAGAAATCCGGCTTCGCCGGAGAAGTTTTTCTATCGAAAAATTTACAAATTTAGCTTGCTCTAAAACAAAAATATATACTGTATATGCTGGCTCGCTACCGCTCGCCAGGAAAATATTGACACCTAGTTGGGGGTAAACGTCTTAAAACAGTAGGCTGAATGGGAACGAATGGATACAAACTCAAAGAGAGAGGGAAAGAAAGATAAAAAAAGAAGCGAGGTGGGCCCCCTTAAAGGGGTGGTGTTTATTGGATTATCTGAGGTTTCTTTGTTGAGAGGCTACTGTTTGGATGTTGTTTGGATGACAAGGTTTGTTTGTTTTCATGACAATTGGATGTATGTAGTTGTTTTTACATCTGTTAGGGTTATTGGTATTGTTATAATGTATCGGGGTAAGTCCTTGTCTATTCACTTATTATCATTGTTATTATTGGTCTAGATACCTTACACGAATGGTCAGTAAATTGGCAGATGAATTTTAACATTGACAAATGCAAGGTATTAAAGATAGGGAAGACGAATACTAATGCAAAATATAAACTAGCGAATACGGAATTAGAAAACTCAGACTGTGAGAAAGATTTGGGTGTGTTTGTTAGCAACGATTTGAAGTCTAGAAAATATTTGGGTGTGTTTGTTAGCAATGATTTGAAGTCTAGAAAAGATTTGGGTGTGTTTGTTAGCAATGATTTGAAGTCTAGAAAAGATTTGGGTGTGTTTGTTAGCAATGATTTGAAGTCTAGAAAAGATTTGGGTGTGTTTGTTAGCAATGATTTGAAGTCTAGAAAAGATTTGGGTGTGTTTGTTAGCAATGATTTGAAGTCTAGAAAAGATTTGGGTGTGTTTGTTAGCAATGATTTGAAGTCTAGAAAAGATTTGGGTGTTTGTTAGCAATTATTTGAAGTCTAGAAAAGATTTGGGTGTGTTTGTTAGCAATGATTTGAAGTCTAGAAAAGATTTGGGTGTGTTTGTTAGCAATGATTTGAAGTCTAGAAAATATTTGGGTGTGTTTGTTAGCAATGATTTGAAGTCTAGAAAATATTTGGGTGTGTTTGTTAGCAATGATTTGAAGTCTAGAAAAGATTTGGGTGTGTTTGTTAGCAACGATTTGAAGTCTAGAAAATATTTGGGTGTGTTTGTTAGCAATGATTTGAAGTCTAGAAAAGATTTGGGTGTGTTTGTTAGCAATGATTTGAAGTCTAGAAAATTTTTGGGTGTGTTTGTTAGCAATGATTTGAAGTCTAGAAAAGATTTGGGTGTGTTTGTTAGCAATGATTTGAAGTCTAGAAATTTTTTGGGTGTGTTTGTTAGCAATGATTTGAAGTCTAGAAAAGATTTGGGTGTGTTTGTTAGCAATGATTTGAAGCCTAGAAAACAGTGTATAAGCGTTCGTAACAAGGCAAACAGGATTCTCGGGTTCATCTCCAGGAGTGTGAGTAACAGAACTGCTGATGTTATTTTTAAACTATACTTGTCATTAATGAGACCCTGTATGGATTACGCTGTTCAATTATGATGTGCATATTAAAGTATGGACATTCCTGGGAGAAAGTACAACGTAGAATGACAAAAATTATAAATATTATTATAAATCTTCCATGTGAAGAAAGGTTGAAGTAATTAGGCTTACATTCGTTAGAGAGGCGCAGAGTTAGAGGGGATATGATAGAAGTGTTCAAGTGGGTTAGTGGGATTAATAAAGGGGACATGAACGATTTACTAAAGTTCAGTGATAGCGAAAGAACTCGAACAAATGGTTTCAAATTAGATACATTTCGTTTCTGAAAAAAATATAGGCAAATATTGGTTTGGTAACATAGTTGTAGATAGGTGGAACAGGCGACCAAGTGCTATAGTGGGATCAAGAACGATTGATAGATTTAAGCTAAAATTAGATAGGCATATGGACGAGATGGGTTGGGTGCAAGGGGGATCTACCGGGTGTGGGCCAATCGACCCTCTGCAGACCCCCGTAATCTTGTGTTGACCTCTGACCATTTTGGTGGGGTCGGTCCTCATGGTGTTAGTGAGCTGGGTCTATAATTAGACCTTATAATTGAGGTTGGGCGTGAGAAGGATCTGCCTAGTGTTGGCCAATCGGCTTTCTGCAGACTCCCATTTTCTTACGTTCTTATGTTCTTATTATCATTATTATTATCAATATTATTAATATTATCATAATTATTATTTTGTTTTCAAATAGTTTATAATGTTTGATGGGAGGCCTCCTTTGATGGGAGGCCTCCTTTTGCATTATATATACATTTGTGGAGTGTTATATATGCTTGAGGTTATATATACATTTGTGGAGTGTTATATATGCTTGA
Source organism: Paralithodes platypus (assembly GCA_032716605.1). Classification (NCBI taxonomy): domain Eukaryota; kingdom Metazoa; phylum Arthropoda; class Malacostraca; order Decapoda; family Lithodidae; genus Paralithodes; species Paralithodes platypus. The sequence continues at coordinate 94,980,943 of CM064513.1, forward strand.
GGTTATATATACATTTGGAGTGTTATATATGCTTGAGGTTATATATACATTTGTGGAGTGTTATATATGCTTGAGGTTATATATACATTTGTGGAGTGTTATATATGCTTGAGGTTATATATACATTTGTGGAGTGTTATATATGCTTGAGGTTATATATACATTTGTGGAGTGTTATATGCTTGAGGTTATATATACATTTGTGGAGTGTTATATATGCTTGAGGTTATATATACATTTGTGGAGTGTTATATATGCTTGAGGTTATATATACATTTGTGGAGTGTTATATATGCTTGAGGTTAGGATTGTTGTTATTAATGTTATTAAATGTGTTTTGCCTCTGTTGCGGTTGTTATACATGATTCAGGGTAAGCATGCCAAATTTACCAGTATTATTTATAGTAGCAAGCTGATGTTTAACTTGATGTTTAACTTACACCTTCACATGCACATTATTGCACAAGGAAGAACAGGGAAGATAGGCTTACTCTTTGATCTGTTTGTAACTACATTCTGTGATGTATCTATACCGCTTCGTTTTTGTTTAGTTTCTTCGTAATTTATGCTCGTGCGAGAGTGATATGTGTGTGTGTGTGTATGTGTATGTGTGTGTGTTACTTGTTCGTCAAGGGGAATCCACACAATGCGAGCTAAGCTCATTATTATCGCGCCTCCTTAACTGGGAATGTATTGCGTGAAATGCATGTTAAGTGTTTTTTATGTATCGTTGGAATGTCTGTGGATGTGTGTGTAGTCTGTATTTTAGCCAATTAGCGACATCTGGATACGAAGGCTTAGGGTTAATCTGTACGGTACCATTCTCACTACGGTACCAGTCTCACCCGAAGGCTTAGGTTGACCAGTAGCTTAGGTTGACCAGTACGATACCCATCTCGCCTTGTAACCGATCACCAACGACGTCACAATTTCATCCACTTATTCCAGGTTCCTATTTATACTGCTAGGTGAACAGAGGCTACACTGTTAGGAGACTTGCCCAAATGTCTCTTCCCCGCTCGGGTCTCGAACCCGGGACCTTCTGGTTGTGAGCCAGACGCGCTATCAGTTAAGCTCGGTTCACACATACCCGTCCTGAGCTCCCGTCCTTCCCCGACCACTGAAAACGTATGCAATCGTGCAAGGACTCCGACATAAACGGGTATGGTCTGTTCATGAAAGTACAGTGACGCCACAACACGGGCCGCGGCGAGGGAGCCGAACATTTTTTTTTTTTTTTTTTTTTTTTAAAGAGACAATGAACGGAGGAAGGAAAAACACAGATAAAACAAAAAGTTCCATGTGCCTAAAGGCATCCTCCATTCATAAAATGTTTGTAACAACTGGATTTAAACATTTGTAGATTGTAAGTATGTATTGACATACATAAAATAAACGGATCAGGACGGACCAACCGCCAAAATCGATTCAAGGGCGGGTCACCCACATGACTGGTCAGCGCATAGGCGCCGTGTATAAGCGTCTATGCGCCGCCTAGACGCTACCAGACGTAGTCTATGCCCCGACCAAAATATTTGAAAGTTGAGACTGTGACGTGCCAACGTCGCCTCACGTGATCACCCCGCGCGTCCCTGCTAGTCCCTGCCCACCAAGCGTCCATAAAAGAGCCAGCCGCGTGTGGTCCTATCTCAGTTCCCAAGCCGCCGTCAAAATAAAAAATCCCTCAAGTGGAAATCTGCCCTTATTAATACTGTATAGTAGCATGCAGTTGGCTTGCATCTTCGTAGGTTTAATTGTTAATTTGTACATTTGTTGGTAGAAAAATTTCAATTTTAACCCGCTGAGTGCCAGGGACGTATATATACGTCCTCGCCGAAAAAAAATCGTAGCAGCGAAACGACTGCACCTATGGCTTTCATATTTTTATCACATGTACCTTACCCTTTTGGCTACCCACCACAAAAATCCCAAATCCCTTCTCCCACCCACTCGCTGACTGTCGGTCCCGTCAGAAGGAAAAAAAAAGGAAAATCTGTGGCAGCGAAACGACTGCACCAATCGGTTCCATATTTGTGTGACAAGTCCCTTACCCTTCTGCCTTCCCCCCCACCACACCCCCAACCGCCTCCAACCACCCACTTCCAGCGTATCCGTACGAAGATAAGGAAAAAAAGGAAAATCCGTGGTGGCGAAACTACCTCACCAATCGGCTTCATATTTGTAACATGAGTCAATTACGCTTCTACCTTCCCCCTACCATCCCCCAAACCACCCTCCCACGACCCTCCTACCCATACATTCCGATACCATAAAAGTCTCTGTAGTCTATAGTGTCTTTTCAGCTACTTTCGGGACCATCGGGGACCTGATTTCTGGCGAAAATGGACAAGGGGAGTGTTTTTTTTACCATTATCCTTCCTTTCTCTCTCAACTTTATAGATTTAGCCAAAAAAAAAAAAAAACTCTGGCACTGGCAGAAGCACACCGTCAAAATTGGCTGGCACTCAGCGGGCTGGTTGAGACTGAGGTGTCTCTGTGCCACGCCCCAATATATATGCATGATGGGGGCCATCGCCGATGACACTGCGTCCATCATATTGTGGTCGCAGTGCCGTCACAGTGCGTCTCAGACAGGTCGTATTCAGACTTATTAGGTCACCTTCCAAAGGGACTGGTCGTGGCACCAAGTCGCCGCCCATGATCCGTCTGCCGGGGCGGTCACGTGTTGAGATTTCCGTCCACTAGCCGTGCATGCGCCGTCTTCCGGGTGTTGAGGTCGGGCATCAGGGCCACACGTGGCCACTCGGGACACAAGGTCATCCGTTTGATGCCGTCCAACAGTTTTTGGTGGTCGGGGAAGGACGGGAGCTCAGGAGGGGTATGTGTGAACCGAGCTTTACGCCACGGGGAGTGTGTGTGTGTGTGTGTGTGTATGTGTGTGTGTGTGTGTGTGTGTGTGTGGCCATTATGTTGGTATAAGGACACTGTCATAGTTAAGCTTTTATTTTCAGAATATAGCCTAATATTGAACATTGCTAAAGAAAATTATTAATATCCAAGTTTTCCAAAAGAAGTTAGTGTATATATTTATTGTTGGTGCCGTTAGAGTTATATACTGTATATTACAATAGTTGTCACTGAACTTACAGGGACAGTGGTTAGTTTTGTTGGGGTCTGGTTATATATATATTAATTTATTTATTAGTTTCCTCCCTAGACCTCCATTAAACTTTAAAAAAAAAACATCCATTAGATCCCCCTTTGAGATTAATTTGTAAATTTTTCGGTAGAAAAATGTCACGGCCGAAGGCCGGTTCCTCCACAATTAAAGGTTCGCTATCGCTCGCAAGGAAAATAAAATCGACACCTAAAGGGCACGAAAGGTCTTAATATTGACAACAAAATGGGGCATAAGGTCTTAAAATCGACAAACTAATAAGGCAAACGTCTTAAAATCTCAGAACTAATGGGGATAAGCATGAGGGAGAAGAGGGCCCAGAAAAACGACCCCTCTCCCCTTAAGATAATGTGTGATTAGCGTTATTAATGTTTTTTTTCTTCTCCCAAATTGTATCCATCAATCAATCATTCACACTTACTTTTATTCACACAAACATCCATGTATGCATACCTTAGGATGAATGAACACACATGTATACAATGTTTATGCATCCATACATGGAAATATGCATACACAATTATATAAATGTATAATTCTCTATTCACGTAAACATAATAAACGAACGATCATAAATGCCAACTGTTATATACTGTAATACCCACAAACACATACATACACACCCTACGCCTATAGTGTTATATTAAACACACACACACGCACATACAATCACACACACACACACACACAATCACATACATACACACAAACACAATCACACACGCACACATACACACACACACACACACACACACACACACAAATTCACTCACATACATACACACACACACACACACACACACACACACACACACACACACTCCCTCCCTCCCTCGCCAACGCACTCACTGTCACTTAGTTCTGCTTTAAAAATCAAGGATAGTAGGTTGTAAGGGCATCTCTCTCTCTCTCTCTCTCTCTCTCTCTCTCTCTCTCTCTCTCTCTCTCTCTCTCTCTCTCTCTCTCTCTCTCTCAAGCAATAAGACTCATGCAGGTCACTGTATTATATTGTCTGCAGTCAGACAATTATATTCAGCTTAGGAAGGACTCTCTTTTGCAATAACACATACCTTACACTAATTATCATAAATAGTCTATATTTAACCCCTCCAGTATTCTATGACATACTGTATATTGTAATTTTATTATGAGTGTTATTTGAGGATTTTATTAACTTTATGCTAAAATCTGAGGGAGTCAATAGTTTTCTTGAGATAGATTATACATTTCATAGTGCTTTGAGGTCCTTCTTAAGGGGAGATATCCACTTGAGGGATTATTTTCTTGGCTCCTTTCTCCCTCATGTTTAGCCCCATTGCTTTTGAGATTTTAAGACGTTCGCCCCATTAGTTTGGCGATTTTAAGAACCCTCGCCCCATTTCTGTCAATTTTAAGACCACTCGTGCCATTTAGGTGTCGATTTTTTCCTGGCGAGCGATAGTTAGCCTGTAATTTAAGAGGAACCGGCCTTCGGCCGGGACATTTTTCTACCGAAAAATTTAAAAATTTATCTTGAAAGGGACTCAAGGGGGTGTAATTTTAAGCTTGATGGAGGTCTAGGGAACAAACTAAATGCCTCTTCTTAAGCTGTATGAAGTCGTCCAGTGTTAGGAAAAATAGGCCTTTTTTACATGTATATTTATGTAACCAGGTTTTGTATTATGATATTTAGAGATACGCGCACAAAGGCTAAATTTGAAGTCAAGGCGGTGTGACACGATCGATTATTCCGTCAATTTCTACGGGCAATTGTAGTCTGGCAGCTTCAAAAATGTAATTATTTCCCCAGTCATTAAACTACCTAACATCATCTACCTTCGATCTAGTTGCCAAGCCTAATGCGAAAGAGTCTCAAATTAGTAAGAGGAAAGAACTTGCTCATTTACAATTGGTTGCTTTTTTCTGAACACCCTTCTCCCTCATGTTACTAACCCATCTGTCCCTTACTAACTTCCTAATCCTGCCACGGACATTAGTTCCAGGGCAGTAATTCCCTTTCCAATGTTCCCTTACCCACTCTAAACCACTGCTTGGACACTTGATCCTCAGTGTTTTGGAGGACAAGCAACCTAGAAGGGTCACTAGATCTGTTGTTGCTTGATTTCCTTTGTACTCCTTTGTATGTTTAGCCCCATTATTTCTGAAATGTTAAGACGTTTACTTCATTAGTTTGGTGATTTTAAGATTTTTTGCCCCATTTTTAGCCATTATTAAGACCTTTCATGCATTATAGGTGTCGATTTTTTTCTGGCGAGCCTGTAATTTGAGAGGAACCGGCCTTTGGCCGGAATTTTTTTCTATCCAAAGATGTACACATTTATCTTGGAATTAGGTCTTGGGAGTGTTTTTTTAAGCTTGATGGAGGTCTAGGGAGGAAACTAAGGGAATAATAAATAGATAAATAAATAATCAGATAAATATGGCCCTCCCCCCTTTAAATAAATACGGCCCTCCCCCCTTAAGCTCGGTACTCATCAAAGGCCAGGGCAATTTTGTTTGGACTTTAAGGGGAGGCAGACCGTTTGTTTGGTCTATTAATTCATTTATTCCTATATTTTTTTAGTTTCCTCCCTAGACCTCCATCAAGCTTAGAAAAGCACCCCCTAGACCCCCCTTCAAGATAAATTTGTAAATTTTTCGGTAGAAAAATGTCCAGGCCGAAGGCCGGTTCCTCTTAAAATTGCAGGCTCGCTATCGCTCGCCAGGAAATAATCAACACCTAAATGGTGCGAAAGGTCTTAGAATTGACAACGAAATGGGGCGAAAGGTGTTAAAATCGCCGAACGTCTTATAATCTCAAAACTAGTGGGGCTAAACATGAGGGAGAAGGGGTTCCAGAAAAACGGTCTTCCTTCCCTTAATAAAACAGCAGCACTTGAATGTATGCAAATTTTGGACCCGACAAAATTCCTGCATACTTATGGGCTCTGTAGTTTAATTAAATGACAGTTTTTTTTATTATATATTCGAGTTAATATGCGTATTTTAAGTTATACATGCTATATCCACTTATTTGTATAGCATGGGATAGCTTATTAATCGCCGGAGT
>CM064513.1:94992130-94997130 GCA_032716605.1 Paralithodes platypus
ATGTTTGCCCCATTAGTTTGTTGATTTAAAGACCTTTCGCCCCATTTCTTTGTCAATATTAAGACCTTTCGTTCTATTTAGGTGTTGATGTTTGTCATGACGAACGATAGTGAGCCTGTAATTTTGGAAGAACCAGCTTTCGGCCGCGACATTTTTCTACCGAAAAATGTACAAATTATTCTAGAAGAGGGATCTAATGGATGTTGTTTTAAATTTGATGGAGGTCTAGGGAGGAAACTAGAAAAATAATAAACAAATGAAAAATTCGACCTAAAAGTTAACCATCTTTCATCTTAAGAGGTGAAAACAAGACCCTCCTTTGAACCATGACTGTGTGGTGGGAATGGTAATGGTTGAAATGGAATTAACTTGGGACCGGTAATGGGTTAAGGAAGACGGAAGGGGGTAGGTTATAATGGCAATAGAGAGAGAGAGAGAGATTTACACCTATTTACATAGATACACTGGCCACACAGACCTTACGATCCAAACGAGGTGGTCAGGACTTAATTCGAGTAGAGATATGGCGATAGAAAAGGAAAGTTGAAGGAAAGGATAGACATGAAGAGAGAGAGAGAGAGTGAGAGAAAGAGAGCGAGAGAGAGAGAGAGAGATAGAGAGAATGATAGTGAGTAAAGGAGTATTAAGGCTATCACACACGGTAGGTAGGGTTAGGGTAGGGGGTGTAGGTTATAATGGTAATAGATGCACACATAGCTTCCTCTACCATGATTCCTCGGCTGGTTTAACATTTGCTGGGAAATAGATCTATACCTCGGTTCCAGCGCTAATGTACGGAGTGTGTGAGAGAGAGAGAGAGAGAGAGAGAGAGAGAGAGAGAGAGAGAGAGAGAGAGAGAGAGAGAGAGAGAGAGAGAGAGAGAGATTTACATAAATGTACACTGTCCACACAGATCTTTCGATCCCTGCGAGGTGGCCAGGACCTAATCCTAGTTGAGATAGCAATCCTATGAGTAAGAGAAAGTAGAAGGAAAGGATAGTAAAGATGAAGGCTCTCTCCCCACCCTCCGCCTCCGCCGGCAATTTTCCGTAGATGAAAACAGTTAGAAGTGAATAACTTTGCAGGGCTTGACAATCGCCTGAAGGAATTTATAGAATAGTTAGCAATAACAAGGAGTGTTATATTTTTGTTTTATCTTCAAATGAAAACAGTTCATTTCTGAGAGAGAGAGAGAGAGAGAGAGAGAGAGAGAGAGAGAGAGAGTGATAATCTTATTGGCTGTATATTGCTAAGGTACGATTGGAAAGGAAAATGTCAAAATAAGGCAATTAGTAAAACAAACTAACAAGCTATTGGGAATAAACCAAAGAGAGGAGGAGGGAGGGTGGAAGAAAAAGAAGAGAGATGTTTATAGAAAGAACAAGTGAGAGAGGGAGAGATGGAGAAAAGAAAAGGGGGAGGGGGGTAGAGGTAAAGAAAGGAGAGAGGAGGAAGGGGTGAATGGAGAGAGACGAAAAAGAGAGATGTTTATAGAGGGAACAAGTGAGAGAGGGAGAAATGGAGAAAATAAAACGGGGGTAGAGGGGGTGGAGGTAAAGAAGGAGAGAGGAGGTAGTCAGGGTGGAGGTATGGGGTGTAGAGGGGGTGGAATACAAAGGAATACAAAGGAGATCAAACTTCAACAGACCTATTGGTCCTTACGGGGCAATTTGGATATCTAAAACTACTAATCTACTGACTACGAGGTAGAGAAAAGGATGGCAAAGAAGAAGGCTCCTCGTGGAGGTAAAGAAAGGAGAGAAGGAGGTAGCTAGGGTGGAGGTAAAAGGGGGGTAGAGGGGGGTGGAGGTAAAGAAAGGAGAGAAGGAGGTAGGTAGGGTGGAGGTAAAAGGGGGTAGAGGGGGTGGAGGTAAAGAAAGGAGAGAGGAGGTAGCTAGGGTGGAGGTAAAAGGGGGTAGAGGGAGGAGGAGGTAGCTAGGGTGGAGGTAAAAGGGGGTAGAGGGAGGAGGAGGGAGCTAGGGTGGAGGTAAAAGGGGGTAGAGGGAGAGGAGGAGGTAGGGAGGGTGGAGGTAAAAGGGGGTAGAGGGAGGAGGAGGTAGCTAGGGTGGAGGTAAAAGGGGGTAGAGGGAGGAGGAGGTAGCTAGGGTGGAGGTAAAAGGGGGGTAAAGGGGGTGGAGGTAACAGGGGGGTGGAGGTAAAGAAAGGAGAGTGGAGGTAAGAGGGAGCCGGAAGGAGGGAGGCTGGGGGCAGAGGAGAGATGCATGTACAGGAAACGGTAAAAGAAATATACCATTCTTATAAATATATAATATATATACTGTATATATATATATATATATATATATATATATATATATATATATATATATATATATATATATATATATATTGTATTTGCACACTTTTAACCCCTTGAGGATTAGGGCGCATTTTGGCAGTATATTTTACGATTTGCAGTAAATTACAAAGGGTATATGGGAGTCGGACGGTTCTTTGAGACAGTATTTACACTTTTAATTACAACATATCCTTCCTAAACTGTATAAAGTCGTGTAACAATAGCCATAATAATCCGTCGAAATACGTTATGATCCTGAAGCCAGTGGCACATGAATGTTTTTTCCGGCATTTTTCAATTAGCAATTTTTTTTTTTCTGGTAATATTTTCAGACTCTTATTTCGGAAACTAGACTGAAGGTAAATAAGGGCAGGTGGCTGATTTCTGATTAAGGGGAGATGGGTCGTTTTTCTGATACCCCATCTTCCTCATGTTTAGCCCCATTAGTTTTCAGATTTGAATACCATCGGCCCATTATTTCAGCGATTTTAAGACCTTTCGTCCCATTTCTTTATCAATATTAAGACTTTTCGTGTCATTTAGGTGTTGATTTTGTCCTGGCGAGCGATAGCGAGCCTGTAATTTAAGAGGGATCGGCCTTCGGCCGGAATATTTTTCTACCGAAAAAAGTACAAATTTATCTTGAAGGAAGGGCTGGGGGGGGGGGGGGTAAGCTTGATGGAGGTCTAGGGAGGAAACTAAAATACAAAATATATGATACATAAAAATTAATGAGCAAGTAAATACGCCCGTCCCCCCTTAATTTTATATTTTGAAGATGCCAGATTACAATTGCCCGTAAAAATTGACAGAAAATACGCTTGTGTGATACCGGTTATTATGCATTTATTTATTTATTGTTTATTCTCTTATGATCTCTTCCCATCGTATCGTTGCGCGTATTGTTTTCCCTTGTGTATCCTTTCGTGTTGGTTTGTTCCCAGTATATACCTTGTAGGTTTGTTTCCAATCGTACCTCACACACACACACACACACACACACACACACACACACACACACACACACACACACACACACACACACACACACTCACTCACTCTCTTTCACGGCAGTTCTCCCCTAACAGGCTTCCTCTGCCGACCCCTCCGCTCTCCTTTAGTGCCATTTCTGCCTTCCTCTTCCTTCCTCTTCCTTCCTCTTCTTCCTCCTTCCTCTTCCTCCTTCTCCCAGCCCTTCTTTTACTTCTTTCTCCTCCTTTAGTGCAATTTCTCCCTTCATCTTCTAACTTCCTCTTCTTCATCCTTTAGTACCATTTCTGCCTTCCTCTTCCTCATCCTTTAGTGCCTTCCTCTTCCTCCTTCCCTCCTCCTTAAGTGCCATTTCTGCCTTCCTCATCCTCCTCCTTTAGTGCCTTCCTCTTCCTCCTTCCCTCCTCCTTAAGTGCCATTTCTGCCTTCCTCTTCCTCATCCTTTAGTGCCTTCCTCTTCCTCCTTCCCTCCTCCTTAAGTGCCATTTCTGCCTTCTTCCTCTTTCCCTCCTTCCTCCTCCTTTAGTGCCATTTCTACCTTCTTCTTCCTCCTAATTTAATGCCATTTCTGCCTTCCTTTTCCTCCTTCATTCCTCCTTTAGTACCATTTATGCCTTCCTCTTTTTATTTGCCTCCTCCTCCTTCCCTCTCCACTCCCCACCCCCTCTCTCTCTCTCTTCACTCTCCCTTCTTTCTCCTCCTTCCCTCGTTCATCTCCCTACCTCGTCCTTCTCCCCTCTCTCTCCTTGTGTAGTCACCTCCTCCTTCTCCTCCCCCCCCCTCTCTCTCTCTCTCTCTCTCTCTCTCTCTCTCTCTCTCTCTCTCTCTCTCTCTCTCTCTCTCTCTCTCTCTCTCTCTCTCTCTCTCTCTCTCTCTCTCTCTCTCTCTCTCTCTCTCTCTCTCTGGAATTCCCGCACTGACTCTTCCGCTCGGCATCAATACATTTCGCTCCCTCGCCACATCGCTGCCCTAAACGGAAAACCTCGGACGATTCGTTAGACAAGTACCCTTTGACCAATACAAGGTACCCCAAATTCGATTAGGCCAGGTAAGGCGATATGATTGAGTTGTTCTAAAGTGGATTGATGTTAACCTGGCAGAAATTGACCACTTGCGAGTTTCAGGCTATAAGGAAGTTGGAGCCATGAACATCGACATTAAACAGAAATGCAATAATAATGTATGCTTTTGATGGATAGAAAGTATGCTCAATTTTGCTTTAAGTATTTATAAAGGCATTGCAACCGCGTGTTATCTAGTAATGCTGTTAACTGTCGATGTCTACAGCTTCAACTTCCATATAGCCTGAAACTACAAGTGGTAAATTGGTAGCACTTCCTTTCTACGCTTCCTATACTACCTTTCTAAACTGCTCGCGTGACGTCGCCTTTATGTAATATTGGCTATATGAATGAATAGAAAGGCAGCGTTACCAATATCTGTCAGGATAGCTTGATTACGCATTAATATCCATGAGAGTCGCAAATAAATTGAAAATAAAATAACAAATAAAGAAAATATTTATAAGGAAGAATTGTTCTGGGAATTGGTCATCATCTTTCTCTATTGGTGTATGTTTACCATTTAAGTTGTATATCATTTGTTTGTGAAGTTTGTGTTTTTGTCTGTGTTTGTTCGCTGTTTTGCCTTGTGTTTTGTGTTTTCCTGTTCTTGCTCTGTCTTGAGTCGGCCACCCCCAAGAAAAAAATAA
>CM064513.1:95002130-95017130 GCA_032716605.1 Paralithodes platypus
TATTACCATATAAATGATATTACCGAAATATCGTGGATAACGGCAGTGTTAAGTAATACCTCAGGTGGATGTTAGGTATGAGTTTGGTCTGCAGGTGTTTGTAAGTACCGCACGATATTTTGTATGCCAATATGCTTTTGAAGGCATGCTATATTGTTAGCAAGAATAATGGGAATCAACTTAAACATACAAAATATGTTTGATGCAATTATGATGTAACCTGATAAGCAAAGACGTCATTATTTTTACCTCGTGGCCCAACTGAATGGAATTTTGAAGTAGTAGTAGCTTAATATGCTGTTAGGTGGTAACATTGAATATGCTGTTAGGTGGTAACATTGAATATGCTGTTAGGTGGTAACATTGAATATGCTGTTAGGTGGTAACATTGAATATGCTGTTAGGTGGTAACATTGAATATGCTGTTAGGTGGTAACATTGAATATGCTGTTAGGTGGTAACATTGAATATGCTGTTAGGTGGTAACATTGAATATTTCTACACGGGTAGCCACTTTGTAACTATTGAATATACCATGACATCTTCTATGCTGTGTAATATACCATGACATCTTCTATGCTGTGTAATATACCATGACATCTTCTATGCTGTGTAATATACCATGACATCTTCTATGCTGTGTAATATACCATGACATCTTCTATGCTGTGTAATATACCATGACATCTTCTATGCTGTAATATACCATGACATCTTCTATGCTGTGTAATATACCATGACATCTTCTATGCTGTGTAATATACCATGACATCTTCTATGCTGTGTAATATACCATGACATCTTCTATGCTGTGTAATATACCATGACATCTTCTATGCTGTGTAATATGGTGTGTGAAATTTGTGTTTTTTTTTAATGTAACAATCAACATCTTAAGATATACAAACCTCCTTTGACAACAGTTAGATTGGACAATTCGTACAGGCATGACCAAAACTCTTGTATCCCCTTAATATCTAGTAAAAACGACGCCATCTTTGTGATAAAGTACCAGTTGCACACGATTGCATATATTGAACTCCACAGCCAACTATCAGCAAGACTAACTCTTTGGTTCTGTATTAACCGTTTAGTACAATCAATCTTTAGCAATCATTATGGGAATAGCTTAGTTACAGTATACCCATATAAGATATAATACTAAAACGATGTCATTCTCAAGACAATCAATCGTTGCATATATAAGCAGCTTGAATAATCAATTAGTATACACATATAATATAATCACCATGTAAACCAAGAACACCTGGAAACATCAGCTAACATATTGGAAAAGTTAACTGAACTGGTATCCAGCCACCATCTGGAATTAGAGCTATCGAATGACAAGCATTCGTAATCATTCAATGTAAAGTTGTTGTCACACTGAGGGCCTCGGATCGAGTCACTCTGGTCATCATTATATACCTTTTGTTAAACACCTTCCCGATTATCACGTCTTTAACAGTTTATTTTGGCTAGCATAGACGCTTTTATACAGCTGAGGAAGGATCAGTAGGGATTATAAGGTAAAGACTGTATCAATACCCTGACCACTTGTGATCAGTAGGGATTATAAGGTAAAGACTGTATCAATACCCTGACCACTTGTGATCAGTAGGGATTATAAGGTAAAGACTGTATCAATACCCTGACCACTTGTGATCAGTAGGGATTATAAGGTAAAGACTGTATCAATACCCTGACCACTTGTGATCAGTAGGGATTATAAGGTAAAGACTGTATCAATACCCTAACCACTTGTGATCTTCAGGTTGTATGGAAGTTGGTGCTGTAAACTTCTAAAATAAACATATATTACAAAATTGTAATGGATTGTGATTGAAGGCATGTTTACTGAATAAGATGTTATGAAACTTTCCATACCGGTATCAACAGCTGGTTGGTCAAGTGCAGAGCGTTCCCACATCAATCATTCATATTTCTTCACCAACCAACTTTACTTCTAAACTCAATTAACCCTTTGAGTACCAGCGACGTGTGTTATATATTCTTCTAGTTATATTTAGACAACATTATGCAGATTAGGAAGGATATGAGCCAGGTAAAAGTTTGGTGAAGACAGTTTGAAGCCTTATTATTGTTAGAGGTCCTGCCTAATTTGAAACAAATCGTCTAATAGTTGCCACAATATAAAGAAAAGGACGTCACCGGTACTGTATGGGTTAATGAAATCAACATATACATGTGGCACTCCAAGGACTCGAACCTAGGATACTCACACCGAAATTCCCAGCATTTATGCATTACGCTTAGCTTGAAAATGTTGTGAATTGAAACAGCAGTTGGTAAAAGTTAAAGGTCAAAAGTTAAAGGCATCACAGAATGATGGCACTAGGGAAGAACGGTACAGTTGTTCAAGGCACATTATAGCCATGAAGGCCACCAAGTAGACAGTGACAAAGGTTAAGGCCTTGGGTAAACCAGAAAACAAAAATGACGCCTTGTGCGGGGTCTATCCTGTCTTGATAGCTTAATTGTTGCAAATTTCCCCTGCATAGTGGACTGCATTATGTGTATGGACCCTGTTTTAATTGCTTAAATGTTTCTGTCTTTGTTGTCCTCAGTTTGAAACAAGGTTGTTGAGGAAACTATTTATAGAATATATCGTGTAATACTTTATTGGTAACAGGTGACATGTATGCATTGCATACCTATATACCTATTGACTACCATTTATTTTATATTAAATTGTACTTTTAGCTACATAATATGTATAATCCTGAGTGTAATGAAATCGTCTAGTGTTAACAAATTCATTAAACCAGACTACAATTATTGTACTATAAGGCATATGTGAAGTAGCTTTCAGTTATGTATTATATGAATCAAATCTAACAATATAAGGATTAAGATTACCAATATGGCAAAGACACGTTGAATTATGATCATTCCATTAAATAACTGCAACCCACAATACATCGATAATATAAAAGTGGTTTTTATTTCTACAGGAATACTATACTTGTTAACGAAAACAGGTGCAGAGTATATATATATATATATATATATATATATATATATATATATATATATATATATATATATATATATATATATATATATATATATATATATATATATATATGAGAAAAAGTTGGTAAGCTTTTTATCACACCATTGCTGAGCGGGCTTAAGCGTTGGATGTCCTTTTGATTGACTGCAGTTCAAATCCTGGCTGAAGCGTATTTTACTATTGTTGAGATATTATGCCCACATACACACACACGCATTATATATATTATTAGTTTTTTCAATTCAAGGCAATCGTATGTTTGTTAGATGGCACTTATAATAAACGTTTCCTTTGTTATCACCTCTTAATATTATAAACACCAATATACGGAGGTCGGCTTGGGCAAGGGTATAACATCCACGCTCTTTGTGTACCTTCCAGACGTTCGGTCATTTACACTCACCTTGCCCTACTTTTAAATAAATATCTCCAAAAATAGTCATAATCAAAAGTAGGTGTTAACCCTTTGAAGCTCTGACGCATTTTAGCAGTATATATTTGGCTATCATTAGATGATTTTATGCAGCTTAGGAAGATTTTGTGGGTATGAAAAGGGTAAATACTATCTCAATCAACCCTTTGTCTTCCATATACCGTTACTAATCTGAATAAAATCGTCTAATAGTAGCCAGAAATAGAACAGAAACGCGTATTGGAGCTTGAAAGTGTTAATACTGTAAGCTATTTTCGTATATACCGGTTATTACGTAAAATTGTGAAGAAATATTATTTGACCTATTTTAACGGGGCCCCAGATGTCCGGTTTAAGTGAACAGACTACGGTTAATTATAATAATATTATACAGTTTAGCCAAATTGTATTCAGGTACAAACTATATATACCATTAATATAGAAAACTTTTCAAACACGAATACAATATTGTGATTACGTTTAAACCTTTATTGATAATTATACTTCATAAACTAGTTACAACTTTCTGATGAAAGAACAAATGGACAAAACATTATTTAAACTAAGGTAATACAATCCATAATATGTATAAACATAATCATATGGTAATGTTAGTGTGTTATTGATAATAAGATGTTGGACGGTCATGTCTGGATCAGTGTGAGCTCTCAATCATGAATCTTATTGTATTTCTCAAACAATGTTCACATCTGCAAATATATCGCACGTTAAAATTATATCACAAGAAATATACAATACATTAATTGTCATGACCTGTTTACCGTAATATGGGTATAATATGGTGACAAACGTAAATAGTATGCGGAAATACCCCCGAAGCATAATGATATATTACCCAGTTCACAGCCGGGCGGTAAGAGGTGAGAGCCTCACTGCCTGGTTGTCTGATCGAGTCCTGAGTTAATACAAGACTTGGTCAGACTGTGACTGGTTAGGTGGCCACCGAACAGACTGGACAGATCGTCTAGTATTAGTTAGGTGGCCACTGACATATCCCAAGGTTAAGGCCTTGGGTACGAACAAAAAACAAATTTAAATTTCTATGAAAATATTTCACATTGATATTAGGTATTGATAAATACGCTCAATATAATGAAAAAGAGTTCCTTAGTAATGAAAATAGGGTGCCCAAAGTAATGAAAAGTGAAAGTTACTCCTGAGTAAACTATTGAAAAGGAGGCCCTGAGTAATGAAATAGGGTGCCCAAAGTAATGAAAAGGTGACCGTAAGACTCCTGAGTAAACTATTGAAAAGGAGGCCCTTTGTCAGACCCATCTGAGTAATGAAATGGGTCACCAAAGTAATGAAAAGTGGCGATCTTCTGAGTAATGAGAAGGAGGCACCTGAGTAATGAAAAAGAACCCCTAAGTAATGAAAAGGAGAATCTGAGTAATGAAAAAGAACCCCTAAGTAATGAACAGGACTCTCTGTAAACTATTGTTTTATTAATTTCACCAAACCATAAGGGATCTATCTATCTATCTATCTATTGCCTGACGCCGTGATCCCCGAAGGGGTGGCCACGAACGAACCGCCCCCATGCACCTCTGTCCCCAGTCAGTCGACGCCCCCCCCCCCCCCCCCAACCAGCACCGCCTTCGTTCATGTAGTTCCTCACTCCATCTAAGGGATCATCATCCTCACTAAGGGATCTGAGACAGTAAAAAAAAAGGTTAAGTCAATTACTGGAGACCCTTTTTAATCTGAATAACACTGTCTAATATTAACCAAAATGATGTGAACAAGATGGCACCGGTACTGAGAGGGTTAAGGACTTGGGTGAAAACAAAAAATAAACTCCTTTGACGCCTTGAGCGGGGTCGATCCTGGGATGACTGAGGTTAGACTCCAAGATGCTCTGCACTTCACCAACCATCCGTTGATAACGGTATGGAAAGTTATAGAATGTGAATTACTAACAAAACATAATAACACAAACACAAGGTAGTTCGGTGTACTAGAAATAGTAGTAGTAGTTCCAGTAGTGTCCTTCCGGCTAATCGCCGTCCTGGTTCCTTAATAGACCACTCTGGTTCCTGTAGGGGCCTTTCCTGCTCATTGCCGTCCTGATAACTAGTAATAATATATATATATATATATATATATATATATATATATATATATATATATATACTACTAATTATCAGGACGGCACCTAACTACCTGTGTTTTTACTGTTACATTATCGATGTTTAGCTAGACGATTTTATTACACTCGTGATTATACATATTATTTAGTTATAGGTATAATTTAATGTAAAGTATAAATTGGTATTCAATAGGTATAACATGCAATGCATTCTTTTCACCTGTTACCAATAAAGCAATACACGATATATTATATAAATATTTTAATCAACAACCCGTTTTCTAATTGAGGAAAACAAAGACAGTAAAATCTAATCAATTAAAACAGTGTCCATACACCTAATGCAGTCCACTATGCAGGGGAAACTTGCAACAATTAGTTTGAAGCTGTTGTGGGTTGAAACATTAGTTGGTAAAAGTTAAAAGTAAAAGGTTGTTGTTGTTCTTTTCGTTCCCAAGGCTGCCTGGCCGAACAGCCCCGAGTTCCTAAGGAAGGATATGTATAGTCATGAAGGATATGTATAGTCATGAAGGATATGTATAGTCATGAAGGATATGTATAGTCATGAAGGGCCCAAATTACACACTACACAGTCAACAAGGTTAACTCTTTCTGAACCAGTGACATCTTTGTAAATTTAATCTTGGTACATTAAGCCGATTGTGTGGAATTTATAAGGGATCTGAGACGGAAAAAAAAAGGTTCAGTGAGATAGTTCGAAGCCTGTCAATTACTGGATACCCTATTTAATCTGAATAACATCGTTTAATAATAGCCAAAATTCTGTGAACAAGATGGCACCGGTACTGATAGGTTAAGGACTTGGGTATAAAAAAAAAAAACGTTGTCGCCTTGAGCGGGGTCGATCCTGGGATAACTGAGGTTAGACTCCAAGACTCTCTGCACACTTCACCATATATATATATATATATATATATATATATATATATATATATATATATATATATATATATATATTGAGTATGTATCACAAATACACGTGAGCCACTACATATATATATATATATATATATATATATATATATATATATATATATATATATATATATATATATATATACACACCGGTACTACAAAGACATGTCAGCAAGTAATTTTGCTTAATATTGATAACCACAACTCCAGCTTCCTTATAGCCTAAAAGTCGCAAGGGGTGAACTAAGGATTACCCATACATTGACAATCACTCATCCACAGTGCAGACATTCTGATGTTGGTCTATTTTCATAATTCCCATCCTATAATTTTCCACACCGTTATCAACGGCTGGTTGGTGAAGGGATGGGTGTCCTGGAGAGTCACCTCAGTCAGCTCAGGATCGATCCCGCTCCAGGCCTTAAAGCTTTGTTTTTGTGTTCACGTAAGTCCTTATCCCTTTCAGTACCGGTGCCATCCTGTTCACTATATTTTGGCTAATATTAGACGATGTTATTCAGATTATACAGAATCTCCAACAATTGACAGGATTCGAACTATCTCACTTTACCTTTGTTTACTGTTAGTTTCTAAACTGCACAACATAGAGTTAATATACCTGAAATAGAGTTAATATACCTGAAACAGAGTTAATATACCTGAAATAGAGTTAATATACCTGAAATAGAGTTAATATACCTGAAACAGAGTTAATATACCTGAAATAGAGTTAATATACCTGAAACAGAGTTAATATACCTGAAATAGAGTTAATATACCTGAAACAGAGTTAATATACCTGAAATAGAGTTAATATACCTGAAATAGAGTTAATATACCTGAAACAGAGTTAATATACCTGAAATAGAGTTAATATACCTGAAACAGAGTTAATATACCTGAAATAGAGTTAATATACCTGAAACAGAGTTAATATACCTGAAATAGAGTTAATATACCTGAAATAGAGTTAATATACCTGAAATAAATTGTAAAAAGACGTGACCGGTACAGAAGATAAACTTTGTTGACTGTGTACTTAGGGACCTTCATGGCTATAAATTATCTTGACCAACTGTACCGCTCTCCCTTGTGACCATCATTCACTGCTGTCTTTAACCTTTGACCTAAAAAAGGTCAAAGGTTAAAGGCGACGACTCCGTCATCGACGCTTATCAAGGATGCAACACAGCACCCTATACTATTAAGCACATCATAGAAGACTGCATTCTACACAATCACTTACGCCAACAACATAATCTACACTCCTTGAAAAGCCCTGTGGGAAAGCAAGATAATGGCCATGGCCTTCCTTAGGAACTCGGGGCTGTTCGGCCAGGCAGCCTTGGGAACGAAAATAACAACAGCAACCTTTTACTTTTAACTTTTACCAAGCAATGTTACAACCCACAACAGTTTCAAGGTAATTGTTGCAAGTTTCTCCTGCATAGTGGACTGCATTAGGTGTATGGACCTTGTTTTAATGGCTTAGATATTTCTTTCTTTGTTTTCCCTAGTTAGAAAAAAGGTTGTTGAGGAAACTATTTATAGAATATATCGTACATTACTTTATTGGTAACAGGTGACAGGTATGTATTGGATGTTTTACCTATTAACTACCAACAGTTATGTTTACATAAAAATTATACCTTTAACTACATAATATGTATAATCATGAGTGAAATAACATCATCTAGTGTTAACGAATTCATTAAATTAGACTCTAATAATTGTACTATAAGGCATATGTGAAGTAGCTTTAAGTTTTTATTATCTGAATTAAATCCAACAATATCATAAGGATTAAGATGACCAATAAGTCAAAGACACGGAGGCGGTTAATTATTCAGACAATAACCACAAATAATATCGTTGAATTATGATAATTCCTTTATATAACTGCAACTCCCACTACATCGATAATGTACAAGTGTTTTACCAACATGCATACTTGATAACAACGGCATGTGTAAAGTGTATATATATATATATAATTGTCGAGTGGGCTAAAGCGTTGGATGTCCTTTTGATTGACCGTAGTTCAAACCCTGGCTGAAGCCTTAGCAATTATTTATGTAACTCACTTGATATATTATATATATACCGGTATATATAATATTATATATATATATATATATATATATATATATATATATTATATATATATATTTATATATATATATATATATATATATATATATATACAGGGTGTTTTAAAACAACGCTGCCAGACCTCATCTGCTAATTAGTAAATACAATAACGAAGATTTTCTAAGGACAAAATGCAAAATAATATACCATTACTGATTTAAACCGCATAGAGTAAAATAATTAGTGACACCCAGGTATGAGCTATAATCCGAAAACGGGCTTGTGTCCCCCCCCCCCCTCCCCCAAATAGCCTACCTCTTGCCGCCCATCCCAGTTCGAGTTTTTCTTCGAAGCTTTGGAGGAGTCATAACGAATCTTCTCATGTGTTTAATCATCTGCTCGGCCATGGTGCTATCTTCTTCTGTCATAGTGATTTTATTTACCTTATAATATCACATAAATATGGATTGTCGTTATTTAGGTGTGTCTCTGCCTTTGTTATTTTATACTCGTTAAGTCCAAGTGACGTAAATTGTTTGTTTTGGGTACCATTAGATGATTTTAAATATTCATTAGTGAACACCGTATACTTGTATGTCTACAGCTACGTAAAATCGTCAAACTTCAACCATAAAACTGATAGACATATTTCGTTAGTACTCTGTGATAATAGTAACGTAATGAGGTATTTGTATTGAAACAGTAAATTGCGCAGGAACAATTTTTTCCCATTCAAACAGTTTCACGAACGATTAAATTACCTATAGCAGTGTTCGGATACCTGACCCAGACTTGAGATTCATTATTTTACCTCTTGGTCATCGTTACAAATGGTGCATATCTTTTTACGCTACTTGGATTATAATACTTAGCAGTTTTCTTCTAATTGCAAAATATCATTACCAATTGTATGTTACTTTGATTTTGTAATTATTCATATGTGATTAGGTCATTAGATATTTCCTCTTTACCTTTTTTACTTGGTAATCATTCATATTATGTATCATATGTTTTGTGCTGAGCTCAGAACCCTGTTTTGCTACATTTCTAAATAACCATTTATCTCCGTTACAATATATTTTTGGTAAAAATTAGAATAGAAATATGTGTATTATATATTTTGATCAATGTGGTCGTCATACTCTGGCAGTGTTGTTTTAAAACACCCTGTATATATATATATATATATATATATATATATATATATATATATATATATATATACCGGTATATATATATTATATTATAATATTAAGAAAATGTGATAACAAAGACACTTGACGATTATGATCAGTGCCATTCTAAGAAACATAAGATTGCCTTTAATTGAAGAAATTATATTTAAATATTAGTTTCGCCAATTAAATGAAATCGTATGTTTCTTAGACTGTCACTTATAATAAACGTTTCCTGTCTTGTTTTATCATCGTCTCTTAATGTTATGAACATAAATATTAGAATGTCGGCTTGGGCAAGGGTAAACATTGTCACTGTTTGTTTACCTTCCATACGTTCGGTACTTTTCACTCATTTCGCCCTAGTTGTAAATAGGTATCTCTAAAAGTATTCATAATTTAAAGTAAGTTTTAATACTGTAAGCTATTTTCGTTTATACCGGTTATTTAGAAACATTATGAAAACATATTATTTGAGCTATTTTCACGGGACCCCAGATGTCTGGCTTAAGTGAACAGACTATAGTTTGTTATCGTAATAGTATACAGTTTATCCAGATTGTATTTAGCTACAAACTATATATCATAATAGATATATGAAACTGTTCAAATACGAATTCAATATTGTGATTGCGTTTAAACCTTTAATTCAGTGATATACCTCATAAAATAGTTACAACTTTCTGATGAAAGAACAAATGGACAACAATTATCTAAACCAAGTTAATACAATCCATAATATGTATAAATAATATCATATGGTAATGTTAGTGTGTTATTGATAATAAGATGTTGGACGGTAATGTCTGGAGCAGTGTGAGCTCTCATTCATGAATCTTCTTGTATTTATCAAACCATGTTCACGTCTGCAAATATATCGCATCTTAAAGTTTGATCACAAGAAATATACAACTAATTAATTGTCATGACCTGTTTACCTTAATATATTAACATATTATGTTAAGAAACGTAAATAATATGCGGAAATACCCCCGAGACATTATGATATATTAAGCCAGTTCACAGCCGGGCGGTAAGAGGTGAGAGCCTCACTGCCTGGTTGTCTGATCGAGTCCTGAGTTAATACAAGGCTTGGTCAGACAGTGACTGCTTAGGTGGCCACCGAACAGACTGGGCAGATCGTCCATTATTAGTTAGGTAGGTGTAGGTATTTAGGTGGCCACCGACAGATACCAAGGTTAAGGCCTTTGGTACAGTACCACTGTATATATATATATATATATATATATATACAGTGTTACTGTAACCAAGGCCTTAACCTGGTATATGTTATATAGTACAGTATTCATGTTGCTAAAACACTTTTACATTATCGATGTAATGGGAGTTTCATTCATATAATGGAATTATTATAATTTAACGATTATATTATTTGTACTTTTTGTCTGAACAATTAACCCCCATCGTGTCTTTGACGTATTGGTCATCTTAATCATTATGATATTGTTAGATTTAATTCAGATAATAAATAACTTTAATCTACTTCACATAAGCCTTATAATACAATTATAGTCTGATTTAATGAATTCGTTAACACTAGACGATGTTATTACACTCATGATTATACATATTATGTAGTTAAAGGTATTATTTAATGTAAACATACCTGTTGGTAGTCGATAGGTAAAACATCCAATGCATACTTGTTGTTACCTATTACCAATAAAGTAATGCACGATATATTCTATAAATAGTTTCCTCAACAACCTTCTTTTCTAACTGAGGAAACCTAAGTAAGAAAAATCTAAGCCATTAAAACAGGGTCCATAGTCCATACACCTAATGCAGTCCACTATGCAGGAGAAACTTGCAACAATTAGCTTGAAACTGTTGTGGGTTGAAACAACAGTTGGTAAAAGTTAAAGGTCAAAGGTTAAAGGCAGCAGTGAATGATGGCCACAAGGGAGAACGGTACAGTTGGTCAAGGTAATTTATAGCCATGAAGGCCCCAAAGTACACAGTCAACAAGGTTAACTCCTTCTGTACCGGTCACGTCTTTGTAAATTTATTCTCGGTATATGAAGCCGATTGTGTGCAGTTTATAAGGGATCTGAGACAGTAAAAAAAGGTTAAGTGAGATAGTTCGAAGCCTGTCAATTACTGGAGACCCTTTTTAATCTGAATAACATCGTCTAATATTTGACAAATTCTGTGAACAAGATGGTACCGGTAATAAATGGGTTAAGGACTTGGGTGGAAAC
Source organism: Paralithodes platypus (assembly GCA_032716605.1). Taxonomy (NCBI): domain Eukaryota; kingdom Metazoa; phylum Arthropoda; class Malacostraca; order Decapoda; family Lithodidae; genus Paralithodes; species Paralithodes platypus. The sequence goes on from CM064513.1 coordinate 95,014,114, forward strand.
AAAAATAAACTCCTTTGACGCCTTGAGCCGGGTCGATCCTGGGATGACTGAGGTTAGACTCCAAGACGCTCTGCACATCACCAACCAGCCGTTGATAACGGTGTGGTAAGTTATAGGATGTGAATTATGAACATAACCAATATCAGAATGTCTGCACTGTGGAAGAGTAATTGTCAATATATGGGTAATCCACAATTCACCCCTTGCGACTTTTAGGCTATAAGGAAGTTGGGGTTGTGGTTATCAATATTAAGCAGAATTACTTGCTGACATGTGTTTGTAGTTCATATATAAATACATATCTCGTATTCAGTAAACTTGCTATCCATCATTATCTCATATTTTTTTTGTTCTGATAATTTTAGAAGTGTACAACTCCAACTTCCGTATTGCCTGAAGATCGCAAGTGGTCATAGCAATTATGTACGAGTTTCTGGTTTAAGTATAACTTTATTGTTTGTTTTTCTAAGTGGATGAGGGAGACAAAAGGCAAAAATGACTGTGACGAGTGCCTCCCCCAGAGTTGATAGAGTGACAGGGCCAAAATCAAGGGACGTTCCGACGATTTATGAAGGATATATAGTAGCTAAAATGTTAATTTATATAGTCTGTAGCCTTTAAATAGGCTATATTAATACTCTAGTATATTAACAAATAATAAAGTTACAACCATGTTTAGCACACCATCGTCCTTTGGATTTATGTATCTAGGCAATGCAAGTATTTTGAAATGTAAAATATTTCCGAACTAATCGGACAACCATCTAACGTATAACGTTTTCAAATATTATATTGAACATTAATAGCCTACCATCCATCTTTATTCATATAAGGTTATTTATATTGCACACTTAATAATCACTACCACCATAATAATAATAATAATAATAATAATAATAATAACGATAATTATAATGTTAATAATAATAATAATACAAATAATAATAATAAATTAGAGGAAAATAATAATAATAATAATAATAATAATAATAATAATAATAATAATAATAGTAAGATAGAGGAAAATACAATATACAATATGAAAAGTGGGAATTGGGCCTGAGCATATAGATAGATAGATAAATAGATAAAATAATTTGTTTGATGTGTTAACCCCTTCTGTACCGGCAGAGTCCTTTTACCTCTCTTCTGGCTACTATTGGACGATTTTATTCAGGCTTTTATTAACAGGCTTTGAACTATCTCACTTACCCATTTTTACTACCACAGATCCTTCTTAAACTGCACATAATCGTCTAAAAATAGCAAGCTAATAATTTTAAATACGTCGCCGGTACAGAAGGGGTTAATTATATATATATATACAGTATATAGGCCTATCATTCAGGTTATATACCGTACTGTACTATAAAACTTAGCTCACCAGACTCAACTACTTATAGGCAAATGTAGGTTACGAGTTTTAGGTTCGTTAGACTTACGTTATATTCGGTGTTATAATGGAGTTTAGTACTAGGAAGCGAAGTGGTCAGGTGGCGAAATGTCTAGCATCCTTCCTCTCCAGCCCGACCACCCCCTTGGATTTTCGCGCGTCTTTTCATATTTTATTTTGTTTTTAAGTGTGTTTTCTAGTGTGTGTGTACTTACTCTAGTTGTACTTACTCTAGTTGTATTGCGGGAGTGAGCATGCTCGTTATTTCCCGCCTCCTATATGTGTAGGTGTTATATGTATCGTTGGAATGGGGATGTGTGTGTAGTCTGTATTTTTAGGCAATTGGCGACATCGGAAACGAAGGTTTAGGGTGGATCTGTATGATACCATTCTCACTATAGACGGTACCGTCTCGCCCGAAGGCTTAGGTAGCCATCAGCTTAGGTGAACCATATGATACCCATCTCGCCTTGTACCATTTTTGCCAACCCCAGATGGGACGTCACAACGTCGTCCACTTATTCCAGGTACCTATTTACAGCTAGGTGAACTGAGGCTAACACATGAAAGGAGACAAGCCCAATTTGTCTCCGCCCGGCCGGGGATTGAACCCCCGACCCCTCGTGTGTGAGACGAGAGCTCTACCTACTAGGCTACGGGTGTGTGTGTGTGTGCGTGTGTGTGTGTGTGTGTGTGTGTGTGTGTAGTTTATCTCTGATCTTTCTGTTGTTGTTGTTGTTCATTTATGTTTAATTTATGTTTTTTCTCTTGATATTTTACGTCTTGGATGTTTAGCTTACCTCTAGTCTTCCTGTGTTTGTTATTTCATTCTTGTATGCCCTTCCATGTTTTTCCTCTGGTATTTTCGATGTATTGTATGTAAATTTTGCACTCATCTTGTCGCCATTTAACCCTTTGAAGCTCTGAAGCGTTTTTAGCAGTTTATTTTGGCAATCATGAGACGATTTTATGCAGCTTAGGAAATATCTGTGGGTATGAAAAGGGTAAATACTATCTCAATCAACCCTTTGACTTCCATATACCGTTACTAATCTGGAATAAAATCGTCTAATAGTAGCCAGAAACAGAACAGAAACGCGTATTGGAGCTTGAAAGGGTTAATTTGTGTTATACGTCTGTTTTATAGTGTGTAGTTTGTTTACCTTCTCCGTCTTTCCTCTCATCTTCCTGTTGTTGTCGTTATTTAATTCTTGTGTGCCTTTTTGTGTGTGTGTGTGTGTTTTTTTTTTTTCTGCCATTATTTTTGTCTGGTTGGAAAAATGACATCCACGTATCCAATCCAAAAATGTGTGTTTACAAATTGCGACAAGTACTTGAGGCTTGTTCGCTACCAACCTTCAACGATGTGAGAATTTTATGAGTCTCTCTCTCTCTCTCTCTCTCTCTCTCTCTCTCTCTCTCTCTCTCTCTCTCTCTCTCTCTCTCTCTCTCGTCTTCTTCTTTTCTATCCTTTCCTTCAACTTTCCTTTTCTATCGGATATGCCATCTCTACTAGAATTAAGTCCTGACCACCTAGTTTGGATCGTAAGGTCTGTGTGGCCAGTGTATCTATGTAAATATATGTAAATATATATCTATCTAGCTATTATCAACCTATCTATAT
>CM064513.1:95019630-95039630 GCA_032716605.1 Paralithodes platypus
GTTTGTGTTAGCCAGTTATAGTTGGACGATTATATGCAGCTTAGGAAGTAGCTGTAGTAGTTAAAAGGGTTGGTCGAGATGGTCTGTAGTCCTTATATTGTTAGACATCTTTCCTAAGCTAAATTAAATCGTCCAACTGTAGACAATAGTACTGTACATACATACATACATATTTTAAGACTGAGTGCTCCACACATACGTGCAGTTTCAGTCTCTTTTCCTAATGGCGGCGTTCCAGGCAACCCTGTTAAGGGCTGCTTCACTTGTTAAGTTTTTGGATTTGAGATCGGCACGTATAGTCCGATCCCAGGTCTTCCTCGGTCCACCCCTTGGTGCAGCTCCCTCCACAATCACAGATCTGCATCTTTTCACCCAATTTTGTTCATCCATATCCATTCTCTCTACATGCCCATACCATCCCAGTCTACTTGTACGCATTTCCTCGCTAATACTCTTTATACCTATACGTCTCCTCAGTTCATCATTTGTTATTCCTTATGCAGCCTGGCTGCATAAGGACATCGCTGGTACTGAAGGGGTTAACAAGGTTCACTTCGTTCCTCTCCTCGCAGACGTAATCTCAGATCTCGCCCCTCGCCTTTCCTAGAACTGCGATATAAGAAGGATTCCTCTCAGGGTATTAAGTAGTGTTGCCAATTTAGCTACTGTCTCGCTAGATCTAGAGGTATTTACTTCAATATAGCGGCAACTTTTTCCATCTTGTGACATGAATGCTAGCAATATTTTGGAGATTCGAGTCATTTAAGAACGAAGTTGTATAGATTGTGACAATATTCGAGCGTTTTTTGCCTTTCTTTACAATCTAGCGGACATGATTTGGTAACCCTGCTCTCAAGTGTAAATGGTCACACTCCGAATCGGCCGCAACCAGATGGACCTCCGCATCCTAACTAACTAGTGATGTCCCCGTGGTTGTTTACTGTATATATGGATGGAGTTATGAAAGAAATACTATCAAGAGCAGTGGATGTTGGTGTATCGCTGAAAAGGGAGGGAATTGAGTGGAAGCTACCTATACTGCTGTTTGCGGATGATACAGTTCTGATGAGTGATAATGAATGGGAGTTGCAGGGTCTGGTAAATGAGTTTGGAACAGTGTGCGAAAAACGGAATTTGAAGGTAAATACGGGGAAGAGCAAGGTTATGGTCTTCGAAAGGGGTGAAGTCACAGAGTGTGAGGTGAAGCTGAACGGTCAGGCTATGGAGATCGTCAACTCTTTTAAGTATCTGGGCAGTGTGTTGAGTAAAGATGGGACTATGGATGAAGAGGTGCGGGAGAGGGTACAACAGGGGAAGAGGGTTGTAGGAACGCTAAAAGCAGTAACAAGAAATAGGGTGGTCAGTATGGAAGTGAAGAAGTCCTTGCATGACAGTGTGGTAATCCCGACACTGACTTACGGAAGCGAAGCATGGACGTTGGTTGAGAGACTCAGACCAAGAGTGAGAGCAGTGGAAATGAATTACTTAAGGAGTGCGTGCGGAGTTACATGGAGGGATAGACAGACTAATGAGGAAGTAAGAAGGAGGTGTGGTGTGGAGGTAGATGTGCTGGAAAGTGTGAAAAGGAACAACTTGAGATGGTTCGGCCATATGGAACGTATGGAAAGCGAGAGAATGACTAAGAGGGTGTATGAGAGCGAGGTGGAGGGACAGAGGGGGAGAGGTAGACCGAATATGAGGTGGAAGGATGGAGTGAGGAAGTACATGAACGAAGGTGGTGCTGGTTGGGGGGAGGGGCGTCGACTGACTGGGGACAGAGGTGCATGGGGGCGGTTCGTTCGTGGCCACCCCTTCGGGGATCACGGCGTCAGGCAATAGATAGATAGATAGATCCTAACTAAACCTAACTTATTTTAACTGTAACTTAACCTAACCAGACCTAACTTAAGCTAAAGTAATTGAAGGGAAAATTATGTATTTAATCATTTGTTATTGACCACCGTATCCTAATTTAACCTTACTCATTTTAATCTAACTAAACATAACCAGACCTAACTTTAGCTAAACTAATTGAGGGGAAAATTATGTATTTAAGGGGAGATTTCCACTTGAGGGATTTTTTTCTTGACCCCTTTCTCCCTCATGGTTAGCCCCATTGCTTTTGATAGTTTAAGATGTTTGCCCCATTAGTTTGGCAATTTTAAGAAGTTTCGCCCAATTTATGTCAATTTTAAGACTTTTCGTGACATTTAGGTGTCGATTTTTTCCTGGCGAGCGATAGCGAGCCTGTAATTTAAGAAGAAGCGGCCTTCGGCCGGGACATTTTTCTACCGAAAAATGTACAAATTTATCTTGAAAGGGGGTCTAGGGGCTGTAATGTTAAGTTTGATGGAAGTCTAGCGAACTAACTAAAAACATCCCCTTAATAATTTATTATTGACCACCGTATCCTAATTTGACCTAACTCATTTTAATCTAACCAGACCTAACCAGACCTAAACTAAACTAAGCAAGAAAAACCCTCAACACTAATTAAACAAAATACCATATTAACTCACAAAGCGTCGGTTCAGATTGTGTAAACAAAAGTGCATAATAAGCCTATGAGCATTTCGACATTTCCTCTTAATTTGCATTGCCCTGGTCTCTGGGTCTTCTCCTGGATGACCTAGATGTGTGTGAATTTGTGTTTTGTTTTTGTGTGTTCGTTGTTTTCTGTTGTGTTTTGTGTTGGCCCTGTTCTGGCTCTGTCTTGAGTCGCCCCCCCCCCCCCAGAAAGAGAAAGAAAAGGAAGAACAAAGGAGAAAAATAGGAAAGGTGGGGATTGGGCATGAATAAATAGATAGATAGTAGATAGATAGATAGATAGATAGATAGATAGATAGATAGATAGATAGATAGATAGAATAGTGGCTACATTTATCCCTATTTAAACTGGAATACCTTCTTTTTTGCCCCAATAGTCTGGTTATTTTAAGACATGCCACTCCATTATTATGGGGATTATAAGCCATTTCACTCGATTAATGTGATGCTTTGTTTGTGGGCGAGAGATAGCGAGCCTACAAATTATGTGAAACCAGGTTTTGGCTGAGATATTTTCCTACTAAGAAGCTTATAAATTTAGCTTGAAGCATATTTTCTACTAAAATGTATAAATTTAGCTTGGAACATAAGATAGCAGTCCTTCTTAGCCCTTTTATATCTTGGCTTCCTCGTTCTTTGGTTCGCTAATCTCATTTAATAGCTTCCACTCATATCCCTTCCTTGCATTTCCTCTTCCACTATCCATACACTTTAATGTACAGTCGCGCTAAAAAGTGATTGCTCGGCACCAAGTATGTTTTGATCAACAATTGGTATCAGCAATGTCTAAGCTTCATTTCTTCATATCGAGTGAAATATACAAACATGTTCCTACACTTACCCACCCTATTCAACATCTGACAGACATTAATACAGCACAGAGCAAGCCAAACGTAATGACAGCTGGGACATGACTTATTAGCGCGGCTGTACGTACCTTCAAGGGAGCCCACCTCGCTTTTGTTTTATCTTTCTCTCCCTCTCTCTTTGGCTTGTATCCATTCCGCCCCATTCAGCCTACTGTTTTAAGACGTTTACCCCCATCCAGGTGTCAATGTTTTCCTGGTGAGCGGTAGCGAGCCAGCATATACAGTATATACATATTTTTGTTTAGAGCAAGCTATATTTGTACATTTTTCGATAGAAAAAATTCTCCGGCAAAGCCCGATTTCTTCATACAATGCTGGCTCGCTATCACTCGGCAGGAAGAAATCGACACCTGGATGGGGCCAAATGAATACAAGCCAGAGAAAGAGAGAAAAGGATAGAAAGATAAACTAAAACAGGTGACCCCCCTTAAGGCGGTGTCACATGAACTGTTTTTTTCTGTCAATTTGTACGGTCAATACTTGCGAGTTTCGTTCTATAAGGAAGTTGGAGCTGTAGATATTGATATTCAACAGAATTACCTATAAAAAAACGGTTGTAGTACATTTATAAATACATAAAACCCAATTCAACATACTTTTTATCCATCAGAAACGTACATTATTATTGCATTTCTGGCTAATATCCATGTTTACAGCTCCAACTTCCTTATACCCTGAAACTCGCAAGTGGTCAATTGCCCGTAAAGATTGCTCGAAAAAGGGCTAGTGTGACTCCGCCTTAAGGGGAGGTTTTTAGTTTGGTCTCTAGATATCCATCAAGCTTTAAGATTACACCCCCTTGAGCCCCTTTCAAGATAAATTTGTCAATTTTTCGGTAGAAAAATGTCCCGGCTGAAGGCCGGTTCCTCTTAAATTACAGGCTCGCTATCGCTCGCCAGGATAAAATCAACACCTAAATGGCACGAAAGGTCTTAAAATTGACAGAAATGGGTCGAAAGTTCTTAAAATCGTCAAAATAATGGGGCGAACGTCTTAGAAATAGAAAAGCAATGGGGCTATACATGAGGGAGAAAGGAGTCAAGAAAAAAATCCCTCAAGTGGAAACCTCCGCCTTAACACCGGCGCAGCCATATATACTGGGAAGGAGGTCTGTGTCCTTGTGTTGTTTTCAAGGGGTAATGGAAGTGAGAGTTTTAATTCCCTAGGGAATAACTGTGAACCCTTTACTTCGTTCCTTCCAGCTCCTGTTTGTTTATTTTACTTGTTTATTTGTTTGATTTGCTTATTTTACTTGTTATCTTTCATTGTTTAGTTTGTTTTGTTTGTTTATTTTACTTGTTTATTTGTTTTATTTGTTTATTTTACTTGTTATCTTTCATTGTTTAGTTTGTTTTGTTTGTTTATTTTACTTGTTTATTTGTTTTATTTGTTTATTTTACTTGTTATCTTTCAGTGTTTAGTTTGTTTTGTTTGTTTATTTTACTTGTTTAGTGGGTTATTTGTTTATTTTACTTGTTTAGTTGTGTTATTTGTTTATTTACTTGTTTATCTTATCTGTATAAGTATAGTTTGCTTATATTGGTATCTTTTACTTGTTTATATGTTTCACTTGTTTATTTTACTTGCTTATCTTATCTGTTATGGTATATTTTGTTTTAATTGTTTATTTTATTTGTTTATGTGTGTTCATTGTTTATTTTACTTTTTTATCTTATCTTTAATGGTATATTTTGTTTTAATTGTTTATTTTACTTGTTTATCTTATCTTTAAAAGTATAGTTGGTTTGTATTTGTTTATTTTACTTGTTTAATTGGGTTATTTGTATATTTTACTTGTTATCTTATTGTTAATAGTTTGTTTGTTTATTTGTTTATTTTACCTGTACATTGTATCTTAAATGGTATATTTTGTTTGTAATTGTTGATTTTACTTGTTTATTTGTTTATATTTGTTTATATTACTTGTTTATCTTATCTTTGGTAGTATAGTTTGTTATATGTGTTTGTTTTTCATGCATCTTGGGGGGTTTTAACCGCATGTCACGTTGAAGGAGATCTGAGGGGAGTTTCCTAATTTGAAGAAAGTCTAGGAAGGCGTTTGTGTTCGTCTAGAGGGCAATAAACACTGATAATTTGTATTACTGCACCATGTTTGTATTACTGCACCATGTTTGTATCTAGTCAAATGTATCTATTTATTCATTAAGGGAGCCCACCTCGCTTTTTTTATCTTTCTCTCTTTCTCTCTTTGGCTTGTATCCAATTGGCCCCATTCAGCCTACTGTTTTAAGACGTTTACCCCCATCCAGGTGTCAATATTTTCCTGGCGAGCGGTAGCGATCCAGCATATATATTTTTTATTTTGACAGCAAGCTAAATTTGTACATTTTTCGATAGCAAAATGTCTCCGGCGAAGCCGGATTTCTCCATACAATGATGGCTCGCTATCGCTCGCCACGAAGAAATCGACACCTAGATGGGGATAAACGTCTTAAAACAGTTGGCTGAATTGGGCCGAATGGATATAAGCCAGAGAAAGAGAGAAAAGGAGAGAAAGATAAAAAAATCTACTTATTTATCTATATCTACGTTATCTGTATCTGTTTATATGTCTATCTATCTATTTACTTATCTATCTATCAGTATATCAATCAATTCATCAATTTATCCCTATAGAATATAATGCGTGTATATTTTTCGTGGGCTAAAAAAGAATATCACGTCACTGGTTTAATTAAAAAACCTTCAATCAGCAAATATTTTAGGTCAAAATTGTGTGCAACAGTAAAATAAAATATGCGAAATTGTTGAAGAATTTGCCTTTGTTTTCCAATAAATGGGGGTAGCAATTATACCATAACTGGCCAGCTGATATATATATATATATATATATATATATATATATATATATATATATATATATATATATATAGGAGGGTGTGGAGGAAAAGGACGCTTGGACACTTCTTTTTTCTTCAAAATTTCGGCTAACTTCTTCAAATTTTCGGCTAACTTCTCGCAGCCATCATCGGGAAATACACCAAGATCCCTATAACAGAAAACATACCTATATAAATTCAACTAGAATCTAAAATCAGTGTCGCTTATTCAGTATTTAAAGCGTCTTTGTATTAATTTAGGATATTCATGTAATATTTGAACTGAGGTTAAGTACAGAATCAAAGAAAAGTGTTGGAATTACAATCATCCCTATTCTTAATTTACATGATGTAAGATATTTAGCATGAATAAGTGTTGCTTGGATAGTCAGACCATATCATCACCACCACCTCCACTACCACTAATTACATTAAGGGGAGATGGGTCGTTTTTCTGCTCCCCCTTCTTCCTCATGTTTAGCCCCATTAGTTTTGAGATTTTAAGACGTTTGCCCCATTAGTTTGTCGATTTTAAGACCTTTCGCCCCATTTCTTTGTCAATATTGCGACCTTTCGTGCCCTTTAGGTGTCGATTTTTTCCTGGCGAGTGATAGCGAGCTTGTAATTGTGGAGGAACCGGCCTTCGGTGGTGAGATTTTTCTACCGAAAAAATAAAATTAATTTAGTAGAGGGATGTTTGTATTTAACGTTTGATGGAGGTCTAGGGAGGAAACTAAAATAATATAGGAATATATAAATAAATAGACCCCCAACAATATTCACTGTCCCCGTAATTATTCTTCACTATCCCCCCACTACCATCACCTCAACGATTACCAGAGTTCGTCAGCATTAACTACCGAACTAACTAATACGATTTATCATTATTTATCTACCACTACTGTCTACAGTTATTCTCTCTATCATTATATATCTACCCTAATGTCTACTGTTATTATATCTATCATTATCTATCTACTATTACTATCTACCGTTATCATCTTTGTTAATATCTACCTTATCTACTATCTATCTTTATTTTCTTTCCACTTTAGTTTAAGAGTCGATAAATCCTAACCCCACAAAGTTTACTGGAACTAACCCCCCCCCTCCCCCCCCCCCCCCCCCCCCAACAACAAGCACCAGACCCCACCACCCAGCCACAACGATTACCCGTCATCACTCTCCCTCTTTGCTCTTCAGCTTTCCCTTCAAAATTGCTGAGGAGAACAAGGCCTTGGATGGGGCTTCGGTGTCCCAGGCATTTCCGCGCCTTCCTCAGCTCCTCGCCTGTGAGCGGCTTCGGTCACCCAGGTTTTTTTGTGGTAGGCATGGAGGGTACTGTGGGGGCACTCGGTTGTGGCCTTGGCCTTACTCGGGGCCTTGGTGCTATTCGGTCAGACAGCCTGGGGAACAGCAACAACAACAACAACAAACTCTCCCTCACCACCACCACCACCACCACCTCCACCTCCTCCTCTACGTAGGGTACGTAGTAACCGTCTTGAAACACAATCCCACCCCTACTACTGTGCAACTCTCCAACCCAAGAGTGAAACGGTATTCTCAGACTTCTATTCAACTGCTGAGCTCTGGAACTCTCTCCCAGAATCAGTCTTTCCCTCTTCCTATGACTTAAGTTGCTTCAAACTCCGTGTTTCCAGGCATTTTGGCTCGAACGTCCCATGATTTTGACCCTGTCACTCTTTCAACTCTAGGGAAGGCACTCGATACAGGCAGTTCTGCCTTTTGTCTCCCTCACTCACATAGAAAGAAAAATAATACATTCTCCATCATCACCCCCACCCCCCACAAAAATACATCCCCCACCCCCACCCAGAACTCATCACCCAGCCACAATAATCACCCCTCATCACTTTCCACCACCTACTCCTCCTCCACCTCCTCCACAGTGTAATCTATACTTATCCTCGAGACAACCCACCACCTTGAGTTTAAATCACCCTCTTCATACCCAGCCCTTCTCATTAGGTCAGGAGGGGGTGTGGGGTGGATGGGGGGGGGGGGGGTTCTAGTTGCACCCACATCAGTACCCTCACCCCCACCACCACCACCACCACCACCACTACCACTATGGGGCTAACTGGGAGAGAAAGATAGAGTGAATGAGTATGAGTGTGTGTGTGTGTGTGTGTGTGTGTGTGTGTGTGAGAGAGAGAGTGTGTGTGAGAGTGAGTGAGACAGAATGTGTGTGAGAGTGAGTAGAGAGAGAGAGAGAGTGTGTGTGTGTGTGTGAGTGAGTGAGACAATGTGTGCGAGAGTGAGTAGGAGAGAGAGAGAGAGAGAGAGAGTGTGTGTGTGAGAGCGAGTAAAGGGGACAGAGAGGGCGGGTTAAAGAGCTTCAATTACTGCAATTCTATAATGAAAACATACCCACACCAAACCGGCATACACCCACGCACAGAGAGAGAGAGAGAGAGAGAGAGAGTACATAGTCGATTACAAAAAAAAAAAAAAAAAAAAAAAGGCAGCCAGTTAAAATATGGGTTAAGGGTAGATTACAGAGGAACCCCGGTGTTAATCTTTGCTAATTTCGTTGTTAATTCTGAGCCAAACACGCCCGAGGAAGGATATAGCTGCCTGGAGGATAATTCCGAGCATAAACTTCACGGAGGGTGGGAGAGGGGAGGGGGGGGGAGATAGTTCCGGGGGTTTATGGGGGGGGGGGGGGGCGGGGCTGGTAAATATATAGTTTTGGGGGGTTTATAGGGAGCCGTGATATATTTTCTCTCGGCTCGTGTTGTGGCAGAGGTCTGAAGTCGGCATTTGAGTTTTCATTCTGGCCTTTTTTTTTTTTTTTTTTTTTTTTTTAGCTGAAATTCCTACATCATAGCATTGAGTTATTTGCTTAAGGGGGGTGACCTGCTTTTTGTTATTTCTGTCCTTTTCTCTCTTTCTCTGGCTTGTATCCATTCGGCCCCATTCAGCCAACTATTTTAAGACGTTTATCCCCATCTAGGTGTCGATTTCTTCCTGGCGAGCGATAGCGAGCCACCATTATATGAAGAAATCCAGCTTCGCTGGAGAAATTTTTCTATCGAAAAATGTACAAATTTAGCCTGCTGTCTAACAAAAATTAAAAATATGCTGGCTCGCTACCGCTCACCAGTAAGAAATTGACACCTGGATGGGGATGAACGTCTTAAAACAGTAGGCTGAATGGGGCCAAATGGATACAAGCCAGAGAAAGATAGAAAAGGACAGAACAAAAACAGGTCACCCCCCTTAATATATTAATATATTTTTATTTATTCATATAATTATTTATTGTTCATCATGTATGTAGTTTCCTCGATAGACCTCCATCAAGCTTAAAGAAACACCCCCAATATCCCCCTTCTAGATAAATACATTTTTCGGTAGAAAAATGTCCTAGCCAAAGGCCGATTCATCCTAAAATTACAGGGTCGCTATCGCTCGCCAGGGAAAATTCGACACCTAAATGGCACGAAAGGTCCTAATATTGACAAAGAAGTGGGGTGAAGGGTTTTTAAATCGCCAAACTAATGGGCCGAACGTCTTAAAATCTAAAAACTATTGGGGCTAATCATAAGAAAGAATTAGGTCCAGACAATTCCACCCTTAAGTACCACCGCTACCACTACAACCTCGATCACCACCACCACCACCACTACTACGACCACTACACCCATGATCACCACCACCACCACCACCACCACCACCACCACCACCACTACAACCTCGATCACCACCACCACCACCACCACCACCACCACCACTACAACCATGATCACCACCACCACCACCACCACCACCACTACAACCTCGATCACCACCACCACCACCACTACTACGACCACTACCACCACCACCACCACCACCACCACCACTACAACCTCGATCACCACCACCACCACCACCACCACCACCACCACCACCACCACCACTACAACCTCGATCACCACCACCACCACCACCACCACCACCACCACTACAACCTCGATCACCACCACCACCACCACCACCACTACCACGACCACTACTAACACTACCACCAACACCACGACCGCTACCACTACAACCTCGATTACCACCACCACCACTACTACAACCACAACCACCACCACCACTACAACCACAACCACCACCACCACGATTACCACCACCACCACCATCACTACAACCACCACCACTATTACTACAACCACAACCACAACCATCATCCCTACCATTACTACTACCACCATCACCACAACTACCACTACAACCATCATCTCCACTATCTCTGCTTTCAAAATATTATCTTGCCCAACATAATCTATAAACAATCAATTCAGTTTTAAATCCAAAAGGTATTTTTTATGTTTCTGGATACAGCTAAATAATATTGCCTTGATATAGGAACTGTACGCGTTTCCTATTTTGTTTTCTATGCGGATGAGGGAGTCAAAAGGCAGAACTGGTTGTGACGAGTGCCTCCCCCAAAGTTGAAAGAGTGACAGGGTCAAAATCTAGGAACGTGTTCGAGCCAAAATGCCTGGACACACGGAGTTTGAAGCAATTTAAGTCATAGGATGAGGGGTAGTATAAGCAAATAACAAAAATATGTATTAAACCCAGTTGCCTATCTACACTAACCGTTGAATCAAATCAAAGGAGATGGTATTAGGATCAAATTTGTTTTAAGGGGAGGTATTTAGTGTATTCCCTAGACCTCCATCAAGCTTAGAATTACACCCCCTTGACCTCCTTTTAAAATAGATTTGTACATTTTTCGGTAGAAAAATGTCCCGGCCGAAGGCCGATTCCTCTTAAATTACAGGCTCGCTATCGCTCGCCAGGAAAGAATCGACACCTAAATGGCACGGAAGGTCTTAAAATTCACAAAGAATGGGGCGAAATGTTATAAATCGCCAAAGTAATGGGGCAAACGTCTTAAAAATCGCTCGCCAGGAAAAAAATCGACACCTTATTGGCACGAAAGGTCTTAAAATTGACAGAAATGGGGCAAAATGTCTTAAAATGTCAAAACTACTAGGGCGAACGTCTTAAAATCTCAAAAGCAATGGGGCTAAACATGAGGGAGAAAGGGGTCCAGAAAAAAATCCCTCAAGTGGAAATCTCCCCTTAACCCTTTCATTACCGGTGCCGTCCTTGTAACTCTATTCTGGCTGCTATTAGACGATTTTGATTCAGCTTGAAAAATGGCCTTGAGCAATGAAGAGGCTCTTCGAACTATCTCACTTAACCCTTTTTACTACCACAGAACCTTCATATGTTGCTCAAGATGGCCTAAGTAGAGCTATCATAAAATACGAAAATCGTCGCCGGTACAGAAGGGGTTAAGGGAAAATGTTGCATATATTAGTATTTTCTTTGTGTATTAATTGATTTATATATATATATAGTATTCTTAATTTCCTCGCAAGACCTCTATCAAGCTTTAAGAATTACCCCATGATACCACTGCGGCCGATGGCCGATTCCTCCTACATTACAGGCTTGCTATCGTTCGCCAAGAAAATAAATCGACACATTAATGGCACGAAAGGTCTTAAAATCGTCAAACTAATGGGGCTAAACATGAGGGAGAAGGGGGTCCAGAAAAAAAAATCCCCTTAATGCTGCTCTAAACATTTTGTAAGCTGTCTCGAGCTGAACTGAACCTCCTTATTCATTATTTACCTGATATATTACCAGTTCACGGGTTCGTTAATAAGTTCAGGGCTTCAGAGTTTATCATAATTAATGACCGAGACAGTACATGATATATTAGTAAATATATATATATATATATATATATATATATATATATACTGTATATATAAAATCCAGTTACCTGTCTACACTATTCGCTGTATCAATTCAAGGGGATGGAGTTGATATTTCAACTTTAACATGCAACATTGTAACATGAAAGAGGCTGCAGGCGGACAAGCTGCGAGAGGTAACTGTGGAAATGAGCTATTCTCGAAAGCGCCTGTGGATATATATACTGTATATATATATATATATATATATATATATATATATATATATATATATATATATATATAGAGAGAGAGAGAGAGAGATATAGAATTGTATATACTACAGTAGTTGATTCAATGGCTCAATGTACACATTAAAGAGAAGACTAGACTCATATCATGGAGAAGACTAGACTCATATCATGGAGAAGACTAGACTCATATCATGGAGAAGACTAGACTCATATCATGGAGAAGACTAGACTCATATCATGGAGAAGACTAGACTCATATCATGGAGAAGACTAGACTCATATCATGGAGAAGACTAGACTCATATCATGGAGAAGTTGGTCTGGAGTAGAACAGGATTACTGACAAGAGAATCTGACAGAAATTAACACTTTCAATTGAAGACAGCAGACAAAAGGTGAAAGTATTCATAACATATCCTTTTCATTTCTAACTATCTTATAAATTCCTTCAGGCGATTTCCAAGCCCTGCAAGGTTATTCACTTCTAATTGTTTTTTATGTACGGCAAATTGCCGGAGGGTGGGGAGAGAGGGTCTTCATCTTTGCTATCCTTTCATTCCACTTTCCCTTACTCTTAGGTTTGCTATAGCTACTGGGATTAAGTCCTGGCCATCTCGCAGGGATCGTAAGGTCTGTGTGGCCAGTGTATCTATGTAAATGTATGTAAATCTCTCTCTCACCCACTTCTTTCCCTCAGGTTTCAATTTCCTCTTTTACCATTTTTCTCCTTCCTTCCTTCCTCTCCCAGCCCTTCTGCCAGTGACCCTGTTGTCTGTTGTCTGTTGTGTGTTGTGTGCTGTGTGTTGTGTGTTGTGTGCTGTGTGCTGTGTGTTGTGTGTTGTGTGCTGTGTGCTGTGTGTTGTCTGTTGTCTGTTGTGTGCTGTGTGCTGTGTGTTGTGTGTTGTGTGCTGTGTGCTGTGTGTTGTGTGTTGTGTGCTGTGTGCTGTGTGTTGTGTGTTGTCTGTTGTGTGCTGTGTGCTGTGTGTTGTGTGCTGTGTGCTGTGTGTTGTGTGTTGTGTGCTGTGTGCTGTGTGTTGTGTGTTGTCTGTTGTGTGCTGTGTGCTGTGTGTTGTGTGCTGTGTGCTGTGTGTTGTGTGCTGTGTGTTGTGTGTTGTGTGCTGTGTGCTGTGTGTTGTGTGTTGTATGTTGTGTGCCGTGTGTTGTATGTTGTGTGTTGTGTGTTGTGTGCCGTGTGTTGTGTGTTGTGTGTTGTGTGTTGTGTGTTGTGTGTTGTCTGTTGTGTTTCCCATTTCCCTCCTTTATCCTTTTCTCTTCATGCTCCAATTGTACTGCTTCCTTTAAGGGGAGGTTTTTAGTGCGTTTCCTAGACTTCCATCAAGCTTGAAATTACACCCCCTTGACCCCCTTTCAAGATAAATTTGTACATTTTTCGGTAGAAAAATGTCCCGGCCGAAGGCCGATTCCTCTTAAATTGCAGGCTCGCTATCGCTCGCCAGGAAAAAAATCGACACCTAAATGGGACGAAAGGTCTTGAAAGTGACATAAATTGGGTGAAAGTTCTTAAAATCGCCAAACTAATGGGGCGAACGTCTTAAAATCTCAAAAGCAATGGGGCTAAACATGAGGGAGAAGGGGGTAATGAAAAAAATCCCTTAAGTGGAAATCTCCCCTTAATTGTACCTTTTCCTTCGCTTGTGACTGATTTGTTATTTGTTCATAGATTTTTTTCTTTGGCGTCATATTTTCATGGCGTCATATTTTCATGGCGTCATATTTTCATGGCGTCATATTTTCTTTGGCGTTATATTTTCATGGATTTTTTTCTTTGGCGTCATATTTTCATGGCGTCATATTTTCATGGCATCATATTTTCTTTGGCGTTATATTTTCATGGATTTTTTCTTTGGCGTCATATTTTCATGGCGTCATATTTTCATGGCGTCATATTTTCTTTGGCGTTATATTCTCATGGATTTTTTCTTTGGCGTCATATTTTCATGGCGTCATATTTTCATGGCGTCATATTTTCATGGCGTCATATTTTCATGGCGTCATATTATTCCTTATACTCTAAATTTCCTCTTGGCTTCTCTTGCGACTGGTTTGTGGATACTTTTTTGACATGGTACCATGTGGTGGTGGTGGTGGATGGAATGTGACTCCAAATGAAGCCACTCATTTTAGATCCTCGGTGGTCTAGTGGTTAAGGTGCTGGAGTGGTGCACTACTGTGGTCTGGGTTCGAACCCTGGCTGCGTCATGTCACAAACATATAAAATTATTGCTCCTTATACTTTAACCCTTTCTGTACCGGTGATGTATTATTTATATATATATATATACATTATTTATTTGATTTCAACTACATTTAGACGAGTTTATATGGGATGGATATATGATAGCTAAAAGGATGAATGGAGAGAGTCTGTAGTCTTTTTAATGGCTAGACGTCCTTCCTAAGCTGAATAAGATTGTCCAAAAATAGCTTGAATAAAATTAAAATCGACGTCGCTGGTACAGAAGGGGTTAATGGTACTGTTTGTTCCTCTTTCCGCTGATTTCTTTGTTTAAGCCGCTGTCACACGAATGCTTTTTCCGTCAATTTTCCATTAGCAAGTTTTTTCTCGTATTATTTTGGGACATTTTCGCACTGGTATCGGTAACTAGACTGAAGGTAGAGTATGTTAGGCGGCTGAATTCTGACAAAGTGTAATTTTTGAAGCTTCCAGACCATAATTGCTCGTAAAAATTGCTCGAAAAAGGGCTCGTGTGACTCCGGCTTTAGAGTGGTTTCCTATTATGTTATTTCGCTTCTCTTACGCTTGAATTCTATATCATTTTATCCTTCGTTGACATGGTGGAGCTTCTCTGCATGTCTGCCTGCTACGTATGTTACGTACGTGTATATACGTATGTTCTGTATATGAGTATGTAAATAAATGTGTATATGTACTGTATATCACTTACTCTCATGGTTATTTTATGATAATTTGTATTCTGCACATGCATCATTATTGTATTTATTTATTTTGTTTGTAAACTAAGCTTACCATCCTCATATCTGTACATCTCATGTTCATCCACTAAATTGTAAAATGTGTATTTTCAGCTCATGAGGCTGCCATTCTTTAATAAACCGTTTATTATTATTATTATTATTATTATTATATCGGAACCTCTCCGGGAGATCTGAGTCCTGGTAATCTTTTGCTGGGGATCCCAAATGGGCCTGGGTCTCTGGGTTTTCTCCTGGGTGACCTAGATGGGGTTTTTTTTTCTCCCTAGTTCGGGCTCTGTCTCAAGTCGGCTACCCCCAGCAAAAAAAAAAAAAAAAAAAAAAAAAAAAAAAGAGAGAGAGAATGTACGTGCCAAAGTATAATACTGTAGATAGATAGAATAGACATTTTTCCTAATGCTTGAATTGTCATGATTGTTTCTCATGTAGCTGATATGCGTGAGTAGTAGGATTGGAGATTGTGAGTAAAGCCGGTATCACACGAGCGCTTGCTTTTTCACTCAACATTTATCCTCAACACTGATCTGGCAGCTTATAAGGTCAATATTTATAATATTGCAGTCACCTCAATTCGTCTAGCAACAGACTAGTTTCCAATACAGTGCAAAATATTCCAATAATGTTGCCAGAGAAATGTTGATCATCGAATGTTGACCATAAATGCTCCCGTGTGATACCGGCTTAAATTGTTGATTGTAGAATTCGGTATCGCCGCCACCAGTCACCGATTCTTTGCAATCTCTCTCTCTTCGCTGCAATGTTGCATCTCTCGCTATTCTATCGCTATTACAATAAATAGTGTTCCTCAGAGCTCTCTCAGTGTATACCACCTCCTCTACGTAGGGTACATAGTACCCGTCTTGCAACACAATCCCACCCCTTCTCTGTGCAACTCTCCAACCCAAGAGTGAAACGATACTCCCAATCTTTCTTCTATTCAACAGCTGAGCTCTGGAACTCTCTCCCTGAATCCATCTTTCCCTCATTCTATGACTTAAATTGCTTCAAACTCCGCGTGTCCAGACATTTTGGCTCGAACATGCCTTTATTTTGACCCTGTCACTCTTTCAACTCTGGGGGAGGCACTCGTCACAGGCAGTTTTGCCTTCTGTCTCCCTCATCCACAGAAAAAATAAAAAATAAACCTGTACTATGGTCTATTGTGTCCCAGCTGATGATAAACTGAATCCCTTAGCAGCTGATTTCTCGACACCTAGTGGAAAAATATGAAACCACTATGTCTGTGTGTCGTATTAATGCCAAGTTTTCATAATTAGCATCATATTTCGCTACAGAATCTACTTTATAACTGAGTAACAAAGATAGAAACATGACAAATTACCCTCAGCTGGAAACAAAATAGACTATAGTCAAAGGCACTTTGTAGAGATGATCACTTTATTTGTTCAGGAACACAGGAATCGTAGATGGAAATATAGAGAAATTGTCTTGTAGCCTAGATATTTATATTCTAATATAAAGTAATTGTCTTGTAGCCTAGATAATTATATTCTAATATAAAGTAATTGTCTTGTAGCCTAGATAATTATATTCTAATATAAAGTAATTGTCTTGTAGCCTAGATAATTATATTCTAATATAAAGTAATTGTCTTGTAGCATAGATAATTATATTCTAATATAAAGTAATTGTCTTGTAGCCTAGATAATTATATTCTAATATAAAGTAATTGTCTTGTAGCCTAGATAATTATATTCTAATGTCGCAGATCCAACTTTGGGGGTCGAGTTACCCGTATGCCACCCTAGTCTCCCACTCTATACTCCTGGTTGTCGACGTGGGTAAACGCTAGGCAAACCTGGTGGCCCTCAGATTCCGCCGGGTTCGTTTCGCTTGCCTGTGCTCACTTTACGCCCCATTTAGTAATAACAACTGGTTATAATTTTTGTATATGCTTTGAAAGTCTAAAGAAATAACCAGTTCGTTCTCTAAGCAACGCCGTGCAGCTGTTCTTGGTTTCGGAGGCCGACGGGATAGGGCCTATGCTACTCGCGAGGTTGAGTACAAAATACTTTCAGACTTATTTATTATACTAATTTACATTGACATTTAACCTCTCTCTCTCTCTCCCCCCCCCCCCCCCCCCCCCCCCCCCCCCCCCCCCCCCCCCCCCCCCCCTCTCTCTCTCTCTCTCTCTCTCTCTCTCTCTCTCTCTCTCTCTCTCTCTCTCTCTCTCTCTCTCTCTCTCTCTCTCTCTCTCTCTTCTTTCTTTTCGCTATCCTTTCCTTCCACTGTCCCTTACTCTCGGGTTAACTATCTCTACTAGAATTAAGTCCTGACCACCTCGCTGGGATCATAAGGTCTGTGTGGTCAGTGTATCTATGCAAATCTATGTAAATATGTAAATCTCTCTCTCTCTCTCACTCTCTCAAACCCCAACAGGTAGAACATAGTATAGAACTGGTACAAAGAGAGAGACACACAGAAAATCCCGACAAAAGTCTTGAAAGGCAGATTGACATGGCGAGGGGAATGGAAGTGAGAGAGAGAGAGAGAGAGAGAGAGTTAGTTACACAGAGTTACATATATACTCAGCCCACACAGAACTTGCGGTCCCTACTAGGTGGTCCGGTCTTAATACTACTAGACAGGGATATACGTTCTTCCTAAGCTGAAGGCAATCGTCTAATCTCTAGGAATCCAAAAGGTCAAAGCTATCTCAATTAACCCTCTAGCTCCCATACGTTCCTCCTAAGCTGAACACAAGCGTCTAATATTGGCCCAAATAAACTGCTAAAATGCATCATTTTCCTTAACCCCTTCAGGCCCGTAGCGCCTTTTTACCTTTGATTCTGGGCTAAAGTTAGACGATGTTATGCAGTTTAAGAAGGACCTGTATTGTTCAGAGGGTTTATGGAGATCATATGTACAGTCGCGCTAATAAGTCATGTCTCGGCACCAAGTATGTTTTAATCAATAATTGGTATCAGCAAATATCTAAGCTTCATTTCTTCATATCGAGTGAAATGTACAAACATGTTCCTACGCTTACCCACCCTATTCAACATCTGACAGACATTTATACAGCACAGAGCAAGCCAAACGTAATGACAGCTGGGACATGACTTATTAGCGCGACTGTACACCTTTTGAGTCCTAGAGGTAGATTATAAGCTAAAGACAAACGCATAATGGTTCCCAGAATAAGATTAAAATTACCTTATGGTGCATCATGGTTTTAGTTTGTTCCCTAGACCTCCATCAAGCTTATAATTACACCCCCTTGAATCCCTTTCAAGATATATTTGTACATTTTTCGGTAGAAAAATATCCCGGCCGAAGGCTGGTTCCCCTTAAATTACAGGCTCGCTATCGCTCGCCAGGATAAATTTGACACCTGAATGGGACGAAAGGTCTTAAAAGTGACAAATGGGGTGAAACTTCTTAAAATCGCCAAACTAATGGGGCGAACGTCTTAAAATTTCAAAAGCAATGGGGCTAAACATGAGGGAGAAAGGGGTCAAGAAAAAAATCCCTCAAGCGGAAATCTCCCCTTAAGTGGTTGACTTATATTTTAGGAAGTCAGGGAGAATTGGAATGGTGGAAATTGACTTTTTACTAGTTTGTCCTCTTTTGTTTTTGTATGCGTCCGTCTGTCTGTATGTCCGTCTTTCTGTCTGTCCGTCTGTCTGTCTGTATGTCTGCCCGCCTGTCCGTCTATCTGTCTGTCTGTATGTCCGTCTTTCTGTCTGTCCGTCTGTCTGTCTGTCAATCTGCCCGCCTGTCCGTCTATCTGTCTGTCCCCCTGTCTGTCTGTCTGTCCCTCTCTCTGTGTTTCTGCGCCAGGTGGACTCTTTTCAGCACAACACTTATATTTCATCCATATCTATACCCTGTCCCAAGCCAGTAGGCCAAAACTCCAGAACATTAAGCTCTGTAACTCACAAACGACTAGGTTAATTGAGTAAATATTTATCATCAATTAATCTGTTCAATGCGATGACTGTGTTTGCTATATTCTGGCTAGCATTAGACGATTTTGAATAGCTTAGGATTGGCGTGTGCTATAATGTTTATTGATAAATTAAATTTGAATTATGGAGACCTAACTGGTTGTGTGTGTGTGTGAGAGAGAGAGAGAGTGAGGGGGGGGGGTGTAGATATTGGTAGAGGAGGTGGTGTAAACAGGTAGGCTAGGTGGTGGTGTAAGGAAAGGGAAGGAGGGGGGCAAACAGCTGATATTATGTAAACACTATCATTAATCTTCAGGGACCGGGTTATAGATGGTGAAGGGAGAGAGAGAGAGAGAGTGAGTTAGAGTTAGTGAGAGAGAGAGAGTGTGAGTTAGAGTTAGAGTTAGAGAGAGAGTTAGAGAGAGAGAGAGAGAGAGTTAGAGTTAGTGAGTGAGAGGAAAAGCAAACAAACTTTAAACGAGAAAAATGTTACAAAGGTCAGAAAAGCGTGTGAGGTGAGAAAGAGAGTGCTCCACCTCTCTCTCTCTCTCTCTCTCTCTCTCTCTCTCTCTATATATATATATATATATATATCGATAGAGTATATAGAACCCACCCCCCTCCATCGCCTAGCCAATCTTGCCTGAAATTAGAGAGTAATCCAGCGAGCTCCCCAGAGAGATATAGAGTAGGTGACGATTGGGTTACTGCTGCTGTCCTCATTGTTATATATTTTACTAGATTGATTAGATTGGTTACTATTTATGATTACTATTTTCTTATTGCTATTTATTATTACTTATATATACATTAATACTCCATTGTCATCCCCTCGAGCCTCCAGATATATATAGACTAGGTGACGATT
>CM064513.1:95044630-95059630 GCA_032716605.1 Paralithodes platypus
ACAAATATAGTCCTTATTAATACTCAGTAAAGGGTTTGTAGTTATATATACAATTTATTTCCTACATGCAAGTAACTCGCATCACATTAAGGGGAGGTTTTTAGTTAGTTCGCTAGACCTCCATCAAGCTTAACATTACACCCCCTAGACCCCCTTTCAAGATAAATTTGTACATTTTTCGGTAGAAAAATGTCCCGGCCAAAGGCCGGTTCCTCTTAAATTACAGGCTCGCTATCGCTCGCCTGGAAAAAATTGACACCTTAATGGCACGAAAAGTCTTAAAATTGACAGAAATGGGGCGAAAGTTCTTAAAATCGCCAAACTAATGGGGCAAACGTCTTATAATATCAAAACCAATGGGGCTAACCATGAGGGGAAAGGGGTCAAGAAAAAAATCCCTCGAGTGGAAATCTCCCCTCAAGACCTTCCCATTCTATACTGTATATACATTATATACTGTATATACATTATATACTGTATATACAGTATATACTGTATATACATTCTATACTGTATATACATTATATACTGTATATACATTCTATACTGTATATACTGTACATGCTATACTGTATATACATGCTATACTGTATATACATTCTATACTGTATATACATTATATACTGTATATACATTCTATACTGTATATACATTCTATACTGTATATACATTCTATACTGTATATACATTCTATACTGTATATACATTATATACTGTATATACATGCTATACTGTATATACATTATATACTGTATATACATTCTATACTGTATATACATTCTATACTGTATATACATTCTATACTGTATATACATTTGTATTATTAGTTTCCTCCCAAGACCACCATCAATCTTAAGGGGAGATTTCCACTTGATGATTTTGTTTTCTGGACCCCTTTCTCCCTCATGTTTAGCCCCATTGCTTTTGAGATTTTAAGAAGTTCGCCCCATTAGGTTGGCGATTTTAAGAACTTTCAACCCATTTCTCTCAATTTTAAGACCTTTCGTGCCATTTAGGTGTCGATTTTTCCCTGGCGAGCGATAGCGAGCCTGTAATTTAAGAGGCACCGGCCTTCGGCCGGGAAATTTACAAATTTATCTTGAAAGGGTGTCTAGGGTGTGTAATTTGAAGCTTGATGGAGGTCTAGGGAACAAACTAGAAACCTCCCCTTAACAACATTCCCCTAAGAATCCCCTTCTAGATAAACTTGTACATTTGTCAGTAGAAAAATGTCATGGCTACAGGCTCGGTATCGCTCGCCTGGAAAAATAATAAACTTTAGTGGCACAAATGGTCTTAAAATCGCCAAGCTTATGTAGCAAACATCTTAAAATCTCAAAACTAATGGAGCTAAACATGAGGGTCCAGAAAAAGAAAACAAAAATCCCCTTCACTAAACCAAGGATTAAGTGTGTTATAATCGCTTAAGAGTTCATTCGTATTTCCTGGGCAATATGCTTGGGTAATTGTTCACCATTTGGGCTTAAGAGCTCATCTCTTAAATCTGCGCTGCTCACTTGGTAATATTCAGATAGCACAGATTTTAAGCCGGTATCACACGAGCGCTTTTTCCCTCACAAGATTTATCCTCAACACTGGTCTGGCAGCTTATAGGGTCAACATTTATAATATTTCTGTAACCTAAATTCATCCAGCATCAGTCTAGTTTCCGATACCAGTGCAAAATACTCCAGAAATGTTGAGTATAAATTAAGGGGAGGTATTCAGTTTGTTCCCTCGACCTCCATCAAGCTTAAGATTACACCCCTTTGAGCCCCTTTCAAGATAAATTTGTATATTTTTCGGTAGAAAAATGTCCCGGCTGAAAGCCGGTTTCTCTTAAATTACAGGCTCGCTATCGCTCGCCAGGATAAAATCGATCCCTAAATGGCACGAAAGGTCTTAAAATTGACAGAAATGGGTCGAAAGTTCTTAAAATCCTCAAAATAATGGGGCGAATGTCTTGAAATGTCAAAAGCAATGGGGCTAAACATGAGGGAGAAAGGGATCAAGAAAAAACACCCTCAAGTGGAGATCTCCCCTTAAGCTCTCTCGTGTGATACCGGCTTTAGTAATCCGCGACTTATTTTGTAACCTAATGGAGGTATTGGAGGGTAACAGAATGGTTTGTTCTTATATTAAATTTAACCCCTTCAGACGATGACGTAATTTTCATCATATTCTGGTTACCATCCGACGATAGCTTATAATTGACCTCTAGGACTCAATAGGGTACAGTCCCGCTAATAAGTGATGACGCGGCACTAAGTATGTTTTGATCAATAATTGGTATCAGCAATATCTAAGCTTCATTTCTTCATATCGAGTGAAATATACAAACCTGTTCCTACACTTACCCACCCTATTCAACATCTGACAGACATTAATACAGCACACAGCAAGCCAAACGTAATTGACAGGTGGGACATGACTTATTACCGCGACTGTACAAACGAGCTTAATCAACCCTCTCAGTAACACAGGTAGTTTTTTAGCTGCTTAAGGGGAGGTTTTTAGTTTGTTTCCTACTCCTCCAGCAATCTTAAAATTTCGCCCCCTCGAACCCCTTTCAAGATAAATTTGTACATTTTTCGGTAGAAAAATGTCCCGGCCGAAGGCCGATTACCCTTAAATTACAGGCTCGCTATCGCTCGCCAATATAAAATCGACACCTAAATGGCACGAAAGGTCTTAAAATTGACAGAATGGGGCGGAAATTCTTAAAATCCCCAAACTAATGGGGCAAACGGCTTAAAATCTCAGGACCAATGGGGCTAGACATGAGGGAGAAGGGGGTCAAGAAAAAAGTCCCTCAAGTGGAAATCTCCCCTTAAAATCGTCTCATTTTAGTCAGAAGCAGAGGTCAAAAAGGCGTCATGGGGCTGCAAAGGGTTAACTCTCTGAGGATCGATGCCTCACTTTTCGGTTTTCTGGCTACTGTTAGACGATGATATTCAGATTAGGAAGGATGTAATTATGGAAGTCGGAGGTTTGATTGAGATGGGTTTTTTTACCCTTTTAATTCCCACAAATCGTTCTTAAGGGGAGGTCTCCACTTGAGGGATTTTTTCTTGACCCCTTTCTCCCTCATGGTTAGCCCCATTGTTTTCGAGATTTTAATACGTTTGCCCCATTATTTTGACGATTTTAAGAATTATCGCCCCAATTCTGTCAATTTAAAGACCTTTTGTGCCATTTAGGTGTCCATGTTTTCCTGGCGAGCGATAGCGAGCCTGTTATTTAAGAAGAACCAGCTTTCAGCCGGGACATTTTTCTACCGAAAAATGTACAAATTTATCTTGAAAGGGGGTCTAGGGGATGTAGTTTTAAGCTTGATAGAACTCTAGGAAGCACACTAAAAACCTTCTCTTAAGTTATGTGTAATCGTTTAATGATAGCCACAATAAACTGTCATAATGCATCATAAACCTCCTCAAGGAGTTCATATATCTATAATTTGGTTCCTCAAGTAGCCCGAGTAGTAGTTTTACCAATTTATAATCCTTCTTATCATTCTTCTATCCATCAATTACTCTCTAAGCATAAGCACAAAGGAAATACAAACATGGCTATGTGTCGCAGATTTTAGAACCATATAATAGTAAGTACGAAGCCTAATATATATATATATATATATATATATATATATATATATATATATATATATATATATATATATTATATACATACACAATATATTTTTATTTTTTACTTAATGCCAGAAATTATTTGAGTGATATCACAAGTAAACGAACAATAGTAAAAATAGAGGGCCTCTCGGGAGAACGCGTAACTCTGCCTACGCTGGCGGAGGTATGCGCTCTGCCGATCACCTCCTAAATGGAATCACTTCATCCTTGGCGCATGTCTTATCTGCCCACCAAGTTTCGTGAATATCGGTCTATTACTTTATGAGTCGTTTACGCTTTCGGAGGTATGCGCTCTACCGATCGCCTCCTAAACTAAATCACTTCCTCCTTGGCGCATATCCTATCTGACCACCAGCTTTCGTAAAAATCGATTCATAACGAGATGCTTTGTTTACAGACAGACAGACAAACAAACGGTGGCCAAAAACATAGCCTCCTCGAACTTGGGCGGAGGAGGTTAATTATGCCATGTTAGGAAAGGCCGGACACATCATTCTGGCTAGGTTTCCGGCCCTGATACTGGGGGCCGGCCATCCATCTGGGGCCGAACTGCGTCATAAAGCATTACTGGGGCAGTTAGCGGGGCTCTGCTGGGGGGCTTATTAGCATGGAGGGGGGGGGGGGGGGGGTGAGAGGGTGAAGGTGAGAGACTGTGTATGTGTGAGAGAGAGATATTTACATAGATTTATTTAGATACACTGGCCACACCGACCTTACGATCCAAACGAGGTGGTCAGGACTTAATTCTAGTAGAGATGGCATACCCGATAGAAAAGGAAAGGATAGAAAAGAAGAAGAAGAAGAAGAAGAAGAGAGAGAGAGAGAGTTAATGTTAAGATGAGAGTGAAAGTGATTGCTTGTTATGAGATTGTGTTGAATGTGTGTGAGAGAGAGAGAGAGAGAGAGAGAGAGTTAATGTTAAGATGAGAGTGAAAGTGATTGCTTGTTATGAGATTGTGTTGAATGTGTGTGAGAGAGAGAGAGAGAGAGAAAGAGAGAGAGTTAACGTTAAGATGAGAGTGAAAGTGATTGCTTGTTATGAGATAGTGTTGAATGTGTGTGAGAGAGAGAGAGAGAGAGAGAGAGAGAGAGAGAGAGTTAA
Organism: Paralithodes platypus; assembly: GCA_032716605.1. Taxonomy (NCBI): domain Eukaryota; kingdom Metazoa; phylum Arthropoda; class Malacostraca; order Decapoda; family Lithodidae; genus Paralithodes; species Paralithodes platypus. The sequence continues at coordinate 95,049,383 of CM064513.1, forward strand.
TGTTAAGATGAGAGTGAAAGTGATTGCTTGTTATGAGATTGTGTTGAATGTGTGAGAGAGAGAGAGAGAGAGAGAGTTGGAGAGTGTGTGTTAGGATGAGAGTGTAAGTGGGTGATTGCTTGTTATGAGATTGTGTTGAATGTGGGTGTGTGTGTGTGTGTGTGTGTGTGTGTGTGTGTGTGTGTGTGTGTGTGTTACGTTGACAGTTAGTGATTGCTAGTTAGGAGATTGTTTATGGGTACCTAAATAGTATTGAATATTGAAAGGAAAAATAGGCTAAAGATGATATGATGGGTGTGGGTGGGTGTGGGTAGGTGTGGGTGTGTGTGTGTGTGTGTGTGTGTGTGTAGATGGTATTTAATTTTCCCAATAATACGTTTTTCCTTCATCCATTCTGACATGTACGGTACACTCGGATACCATAGTCTCTAGCCCACTCATAGCAATTTTTGGACCCTTATTTTTTTCTTTATGCAATTATAACTATGTGGATTAATTTAGGATAGAACTTGCTTTTAAAAATAAATAGTATTTATAGTTTTGTATTTGTTGTATAGACAATTTTGTTCATAAATTCGTTTTCAGATATATGTACTTTCATGATTAGAAATAGGTGAAGCCCACTAATATTGTTGAGTGGGCCAGAGACTATGGCATCTGAGTGTACAAAAATAATCCACGTATGATCCAGTATTTATACCAACAAGCTTGTATCGAGACAACACTGCTGTTTTGACATGTGACATCTTGCTCTACATGACTCCTGAATACTTACACTTCACAACAAGCACACACTCACAATGTGTCTTTATATAAACGTAACTTTATTAACGTAAATTAAATCATAGCTTTCTCTTCTCTGTGCAGCTTAGAAAGGATCCTCCTCAGTATTGTCATTCGGTACTGAGTTTTGATGATAGTTGTGACTCAAGATATCTGTTCACCACAGCTAGGGGTTCTAGTTGTTCACCACAGCTAGGGGTTCTAGTTGTTCACCACAGCTAGGGGTTCTAGTTGTTCACCACAGCTAGGGGTTCTAGTTGTTCACCACAGCTAGGGGTTCTAGTTGTTCACCATAGCTAGGGGTTCTAGTTGTTCACCACAGCTAGGGGTTCTAGTTGTTCACCACAGCTAGGGGTTCTAGTTGTTCACCACAGCTAGGGGTTCTAGTTGTTCACCACAGCTAGGGGTTCTAGTTGTTCACCACAGCTAGGGGTTCTAGTTGTTTGCATTGTTTGTATAACGGAACCAGTTGGGGGATTGTGTGCACCTTTGGTCCCCAGAGAGCCTGGAAGTTGCGAATGAGCTCTGTTCTGTTGCAATAGGCTGTGTTGCGAGTTGAGGCTACGGAGGTGCTGAGTATTTAACCCCTTCTGTACCGGTGATATACTTTTCAATTCTGGCAACTAGTAGACGATTTTGTACAGCTTAGGAAGGACGTCTACTCATTAAAAGGCTACAGACTATCTCCCTTAACTCTATTTACTACCACAGATCCTTCGTTAGCTGCACACAATCGTCTAAATAAAGCTAGAATGATATGAAAAGACGTAGTCGGTACAGAAGTGGTTAATTGTCTGTGTTAGTCCATGGACTAGAAGCCTACTGTCAGTCGTAAAGGAGTATATTTTAATCTAGGCACCTGACGCAATATATTAGAGATAAGGTGAAAGTTAGATTGAATCTCTGGTTAACCTCTTATGTACTGTCGACGCCTTATTTGTATCCTAGCTATATTTAAGGGGGGATGGGCCGGTTTTTTTGTACCACTTTCTCCCTCATGTTTAGCCCCATTAGTTTTCAGATGTTAAGATGTTTGCCCCTTTAGTTAGTCGATTATAAGACCTTTCGCCCCATTTCTTCGTCAATATTTAGACCTTTCGTGCTATTTAGGTGTCGATTTTTTCTCTGGCGAAAGATAGTGAGCCTGTAATGTTGGAAGAACGGGACATTTTCCTACCGAAAAATGTACAAATTAATCTAGAAGGGGGATCTAATGAATGTTTTTTTTTAATTTGATGGAGGTCTAGGGAGGAAACTAGAAACATAATGAATACATGCAAAAATCGCCCAAAAAGTGAACCATTTTTGAAACGATTTTGTTCAATTTGAGAAGGATCTGTGGTAGTAAAAAGGGTTGCATGAGATCGTTCGAAGCCTGTTCGAAGCCTGTGTATTGCTGGAGGTCCTTTGTAAGCTGAGTATCTTTGTCTAATAGTAGCCAGCATAAGGTTAAAAGGACGGCACCGTTACTGAACGGGTTAATAGTTAAGACAAATAATATGGAAATGAGGGTCTTAAGGGAGTAGTGTTTGGTTTTGTTTATTTGTTTATTTATTTTGTTAATTTATATATTATTGAGCTTCCTCACTAGACCTCCATCAATATTTAAAAAACAAAAAATCCCTAAACCCCCCGTCAAGATAAATTTGTACATTTTTCAGTAGAAAAATGTCCTGGCCGAAGGCCGAATCCCTCTAAAATAACAGGCTCGCTATCGTTCGCCAGGAAACAATAAACACCTAAATGGCACGATAGGTCTTAACATTGACAAAGAAATGGGGCAAAAGTTATCAAAATCGCCAAACTAACGGAACGAACGTGTTAAAACCTCAAAACTAATATGCTAAACATGAGGGAGAAGAGGGTCCAGGAAAAGCGAGTACTACTACCCCCTTAAACATATTGATCGTTTTATAAGAACATTAAACACTATCTTGCAACAAAGGACAGGTAAATATTGTTCACTGCCTTAGTGTGTGTAAAGGTAAGAGGACATAGCTTAGGATGGAGGCGTTGTTTTGTAGCATAATAAAATACAGTCATGTTGGCAGAGGATAGGGGCGAGGTGTATGGGTGGGTGTGGATGGGGGAGATTTGTGAGTGGGGGTGGGGGAGGGTGTGCAGGGCTAGATGTGTGGGTGGGGGAGGGAGTGGATGGGTGGGATATGTAGGGGGAGGTGTGGAAGGGGGGGAGGTGAGGGGGGGAGGGAGTTGGTGGGCTAGATATGTGAGTGGGGGAGGTGTTTAGAGTGAAATGTGTGGGTGGGGGTGGGTGAGATGTGTGGAAGGGGAGGGTGTTGATGGAGGAGGGTGTGGGTGGGCGGAATTTGTGGTTGGGGAGATGTGGGTGGGGGTGAGGGAGATGTGTGGGTGGGGAGAGGGGAATATTATAGTGTAGTAAGGTGGTGTTGAAGGTCAGAACTGATTGTTGGCTTGGCTTCCCATAGAGTTATTTACGGGGAGATGGGCCGTTTATTTGCCTTTTTATTGATGTTTTTTATGATTTTCTTAGTTTGCTCCCTAGACCTCCATCAAATTAAAAAAAAAAACGTTCATTAGATCCCCCTCTAGATTAATTTGTACATTTTTTGGTATAAAAATTTCCCGGCCGGTTATTTCAACATTACAGGCTCACTATCGTTCGCCAGGGATTTTTTTTACACCTATATAGCACGAATGGTATAAATATTGACGAAGAAATGGGGCGAAAGACCTTAAAATAGACTAATTACTGGGGCAAACATCTTAACATCTGAAAACTAATGGGGCTTAACATGAGGGAGAAAGTGGTCCAGAAAACCGTCCTATCCCCCCATAATCTTTGACGTTGACAGCAAATACCAAGCCTTAAACTGAAGAGAATACAAACAATCTGACGAAAATGTGGTCGAGTAGTGGTAGATATATACATTGTGTGTGGCTAGGGGAAATGTGGTCGAGTAGTGGTAGATATATACATTTTGTGTGGCTGGGGGAAATGTGGTCGAGTAGTGATAGATATATACATTGTGGGTGGCTGGGGGAAATGTGGTCGAGTAGTGGTAGATATATACATTGTGTGTGGCTGGGGGAAATGTGGTCGAGTAGTGGTAGATATATACATTGTGTGTGGCTGGGGGAAATGTGGTCGAGTAGTGGTAGATATATACATTGTGTGTGGCTGGGGGAAATGTGGTCGAGTAGTGGTAGATATATACATTGTGTGTGGCTGGGGGAAATGTGGTCGAGTAGTGGTAGATATATACATTGTGTGGCTGGGGAAATGTGGTCGAGTAGTGGTAGATATATACATTGTGTGTGGCTGGGGGAAATGTGGTCGAGTAGTGGTAGATATATACATTGTGTGTGGCTGGGGGAAATGTGGTCGAGTAGTGGTAGATATATACATTGTGTGTGGCTGGGGGAAATGTGGTCGAGTAGTGGTATATACATTGTGTGTGGCTGGGGGAAATGTGGTCGAGTAGTGGTAGATATATACATTGTGTGTGGCTGGGGGAAATGTGGTCGAGTAGTGGTAGATATATACATTGTGTGTGGCTGGGGGAAATGTGGTCGAGTAGTGGTAGATATATACATTGTGTGTGGCTGGGGGAAATGTGGTCGAGTAGTGGTAGATATATACATTGTGTGTGGCTGGGGGAAATGTGGTCGAGTAGTGGTAGATATATACATTGTGTGTGGCTGGGGGAAATGTGGTCGAGTAGTGGTAGATATATACATTGTGTGTGGCTGGGGGAAATGTGGTCGAGTAGTGGTAGATATATACATTGTGTGTGGCTGGGGGAAATGTGGTCGAGTAGTACTAGTGGTATATCTATCGTTTCAAGTCTTTACTTATAGTATGACATCGATTCATTCGACACAAAACACAATTATATATATATCTAAATAAATAAGTAAATGTTATGCCAGTGGGTCTTAAATGTCCAAAGATATTATATGTATTATTGCCTTGAAAGAGTGGCTCAATCCTTAGAGCTTGATCTGTGAATTATATATATATATATATATATATATATATATATATATATATATATATATATATATATATATATACACACAACCTGCGACATTCTATTAATGAAGTAATTAAACCTTCAACTGCCCAGTCATTAATTAACTAAATATTGCAGCTTTGCATGTCGATGGTGTTGATTAGAAAGATCAATTTGATGAATTCCTGAAACATATTAATTAATAATAACAATTCAGAATACAGCAATACGTTTCAATCTCAATTAAATGTGTCTTACTTGATAACAATTAAATATCGTGGGGTAACATTTTTGATTGCACTATAATCGTGTTTGCATCATCGTATTATAGTCAGTGATAATACACACACACACACACACACACACACACACACACTCACACAAACACACACACACAAACATACACACCCACCCACCCACCCACACACAAACAAACACCCACACCCACCTACCTACCCACACACACACACACACACATCTTACACAAATACACACCACACCCACCCACCCACACACACACACACACACACACACACACACACACACACACACACACACACACACACACACACACACACAATCTACTTCTCTACCGGTTCATCGCTAGTTTACCAGTGATAATGTCCCGGTTTATTGCTAGTTTAGCCGGCAATATATTTCCTGCAAATTATATCAGAAACACATGTCCGGGATTCGCAATGGCACTTAATTACGAGTTAGTCGATGTTCATGTTAAGGGGGCCCACCTCGCGTTTTTTTTTTTTTTTTTTTTTCTCTCCCTCTCTCTTTGGCTTGTATCCAATCGGCCCCATTCAGCCTACTGTTTTAAGACGTTTACCCCCATACAGGTGTCAATATTTTCCTGGCGAGCGGTAGCAAGCCAGCATATATATTTTTTGTTTTGACAGCAAGATAAATTTTTAAATTTTTTGATAGAAAAATGTCTCCGGCGAAGCCGGATTTCTCCATACAATGCTGGTTCGCTATCGCTCGTCAGGACGAAATGACACTTGGATGGGGATAAACGTCTTTTTAAATATTTGGTTAAGAGTAAAACAAATAATAACAGGAAAACAATCACTTAAGGGGAGATCTCCACTTGAGGGATTGTTTTCTTGACCCCTTTCTCCCTCATATTTAGCCCCATTGCTTTTGATATTATAAAACGTTCGCCCCATTAGTTTAGCGATTTTAAGAACTTTCACCCCATAATAAGACCTTTCGTGCCATTCAGGTGTCAATTTTATCCTGGCGAGCGATAGCGAGCCTGTAATTTAAGAGGAACCGGCCTTTGGCCGGGAAATTTTTCTACCGAAAAATATACAAATTTATCTTGAAAGGGGGTCAAGGGGGTGTAATTTCAAGCTTGATGGAGGTCTAGGAAACACACTAAAAACCTCCCCTTAACCCTTACAGTACCGGTGATGTCCTTTTTAGCATATTTTGGACACTTTTAGACGATTACATTCAGCTTAGGAAGGACCTCTAGCAATAATAAGGCTTCAAACTATCTCAACCAACTCTATTAACTACCACAGATCCCTCCTAAGCTGAGGAATATCGTCTATATCTAGCTAGAATATCGTCTATATCTAGCTAGAATATCGTCTATATCTAGCTAGAATATCGTCTATATCTAGCTAGAATATCGTCTATATCTAGCTAGAATATCGTCTATATCTAGCTAGAATATCGTCTATATCTAGCTAGAATATCGTCTATATCTAGCTAGAATATCGTCTATATCTAGCTAGAATATCGTCTATATCTAGCTAGAATATCGTCTATATCTAGCTAGAATATCGTCTATATCTAGCTAGAATATCGTCTATATCTAGCTAGAATATCGTCTATATCTAGCTAGAATATCGTCTATATCTAGCTAGAATATCGTCTATATCTAGCTAGAATATCGTCTATATCTAGCTAGAATATCGTCTATATCTAGCTAGAATATCGTCTATATCTAGCTAGAATATCGTCTATATCTAGCTAGAATATCGTCTATATCTAGCTAGAATATCGTCTATATCTAGCTAGAATATCGTCTATATCTAGCTAGAATATCGTCTATATCTAGCTAGAATATCGTCTATATCTAGCTAGAATATCGTCTATATCTAGCTAGAATATCGTCTATATCTAGCTAGAATATACTATAACACACGTCGCTGGTACTCAAAGGGTTAAGAACAATATCAAATAATATTCACAAATGTAACTGACGCTAGATCCCAAATTATGAAACCCAATCAGACGAGGCAATAAGTCACCGTAGCCCACACTTGTATATATATATATATATATATATATATATATATATATATATATATATATATATTTCATTAACCCTTTCAGTACGAGTAACGTTTATTTCTTTATATTGTTTAGCTATACTTAGACGATTTTGTGCTGTTTAAGGGGAGGTTTTTAGTGTGTTTCCTAGACTTCCATCAAGCTTGAAATTACACCCCTTGACCCCCTTTCAAGATAAATTTGTACATTTTTCGGTAGAAAAATGTCCCGGCCAAAGGCCGGTTCCTCTTAAATTACAGGCTCGCTATCGCTCGCCAGGATAAAATTGACACCTGAATGTCACGAAAGGTCTTAATATGGGGTGAAAGTTCTTAAAATGGCTAAACTAATGGGGCGAACGTTTTATAATATCAAAAGCAATGGGGCTAAACATGAGGGAGAAAGGGGTCAAGAAAAAAATCCCTCAAGTGGAGATCTCCCCTTAACCCGTCCAGTTCCAGGGACGTCCTTTTTATCATATTCTGGCAACTATTAGACGATTTCATTCAGCTTAGGAAGGACCTCTTGCAATAATAAGGCTTCAAACTATCTCAACCCACCCTTTTAACTACCACAGATCCTTCCTAAGCTGCATAATATCGTCTAAATATAGCTAGAATACAATACAACACACGTCGCTGGTACTCAAAGGGTTAAGAGTCATATAAACTAAACAAGAAAACAATCACGTACGCAATATCAAATACTAATTAAATATTCAAATAATAATCAAACAAGGCAATCAAGTCACCGTCACACACACTTGTAGATTTATTTCATTAAGGCGGTGTTACTCGAGCGATTTTTCCGGCAATACTTTGGAGCAATTGTGGTCTGACAGCTAAAAAATAATAATAATTATATTTAAAAAAAAAAAAAAAAAAAAAAAAAAAAAAAATAGCTTCCTAACACAATATACATTAAATCTAGTTCCAGATAGATAAACAAATAAATAAATTGCTTATCAAAAATTGCCCCAAAAAGCGTTCATGTCGCACCGTCTTTATCATTTAAATACTCTTGGTAATTCCCGTCAGTTTTGACAAGATTATGAACCCCGTATGTCTCCTGTCCGGGGGGGGGGGGGGATTATGATTATTATTGGTGTGTCCCCGTCTGTGTGTCTGTCACTCCCCTGTCACTCAGCTGTCTAGGGTGGCTAAATAATATTACTTGGTGGGGCTTTCATTAGTAGGTGGGCGGGATTGAAAGGTTAATTTTGAATGTGTTGTTTTGTTTGTGTGGAGAGAGAGAGAGAGAGAGAGAGAGAGATTTATAGATAGATAGATAGATAGATAGATCGATAAATATTTACGTAGATACACTGACCACACAGACCTTACGATCCTAGCGAGGTAGGTAGAACTTGATTTTGCAAGAGGTAGACAACTCTATAGTAAGGGAAATGGATGGAGAGAGAGAGAGAGAGAGAGTACAAAGGAGTACAAAGGAAATCAAGCAACAACAGATCTAGTGACCCTTCTAGGTTGCTTGTCCTCCAAAACACTGAGGATCAAGTGTCCAAACAGTGGTTTAGAGTGGGTAAGGAAACATTGGAAAGGGAATTACTGCCCTGGAACTAATGTCCGTGGCAGGATTAGGAAGTTAGTAGGGGACAGATGGGTTAGTAACTGAGGGGGGGATAAAATAAAGTTATTCATTTACAAATGCAGTCAGTCGCGGGTTTGATGCGAGATATTTGTCTACGCGGAGTTTAAATGAATCAACGGTGATGCAGTCTATAACGTTTCGGGGAAGCCCATTCCACAAGTTGACAACTCGATTGAAGAAGAAATTCTTAGATTCGTGTGAGTTAAAAGATTTACCAATAATTTTGCAACCGTTTCCCCGCGTGTAATTAGATTGGTCGATAGTGAAGTACTTACTACAGTTCATATTGTCGATGCCTTTGATGATTTTGAACACTTGAATTAAGTCACCTCTTAACTCCTTGCGACATATTATGTTCCAATAAGTCCGAGGAGGCGGTTGACAAGTATTTTGGGTCTTGAATTTGGCTCATGAGTGTTGTCGAAGCCTTACATTTTTCGCGATTTCCATCCACCAGAATGCTGTTTATTGTGATGTATCATATATCAGTGGAAAGAGGAATATTTATAGTACATGATAAAACAAAACAAAATGTAAATAAATCGATATATGAAAGTGTAAATGAGTCCGGAATACAATTATTTCCCATGCAATTGTCTTCACACCGTCCTAGCTCTAAATTGTGAGTGATGACCATATATTTTTTTTTGCTCAAATAATAGTATTTTTTCTCCTCTTTCCAAATCTGAAAACAGAAATTGTTTATCTTCAATAGTTCTCAAGCAGTGACCGAAAACAAAAAATATATGATTTTGATTTATATGGTTTATAACATTTTCGATTTATTTCGTTGCTACGAAGTGTATGGTTTTAAATTTAGGCTGTATGAATTCGGCAAATAATGCTGATGAGTATAAAACAAACTAGAAGTTCCTAGGACAAATACTTTTTGCGCTATGAATATTTGAAATGAAGAGCCAAAATGCGAATATTTACGCTTCACCTATCTCTGTTCCGGCGATGGTAGCCGGGTTCCGAGCTGTTCCCCACCTCGTGGTTGCGTTATTTGCTCGGATATGTATATAACTGTATATATCACCGGAATCGGAAAATTGTGCTCTTTCCAATGGTGAAAACAAAAATAATATAGCGTAATTGGTTCGCGAGCTATGCACAATTGTTTCCATGCAGTGACCGAAAAAAAAAAATATATGATTTTGATTGATATGGTTTATAACATTTTCGATTTATTTCGTTGCTACGAAGTGTATGGTTTTAAATTTAGGCTGAATGAATACGGCAAATAATGCTGATGAGTATAAAACAAACTAGAAGTTCCTAGGACAAATACTTTTTGCGCTATGAATATTTGAAATGAAGAGCCAAAATGCGAATATTTACGCTTCACCAGTCTCTGTTCGGGCGATGCTAGCCGGGTTCCGAGCTGTTCCCCACCTCGTGGTTGCTTTATTTGGTCGGATACGTATATAACTGTATATATCACCGGAATCGAAAAATTGTGCTCTTTCCAATGGTGAAAATAAAAATAATATAGCGTAAATGGTTCGTGAGCTATGCACAATTGTTTCCATGCATTGTTATTGTTATGAAAATATATGAGAAT
>CM064513.1:95062130-95091322 GCA_032716605.1 Paralithodes platypus
TTAAAGGAAATAGATTTAATTCTCTAAGACGCTCTTCGTATGGTTTGTTCTTTAGGCTAGGTATCATTTTGGTAACTCTACGTTGAACTCGTTTCTAGCTTGTTTATATCTTTTTGGTAATAAGGGCACCAGGATTGAACGCAGTATTCCAGAAGAGGGCGGACTAAGGAATTGTAAAGGGTTAGGATAACGTCTTTGGATTTATGCTCAAATGACCTGCCTATAAAGCCAATTATTTTGTTTGCCTTCTTCACAACTTCTGAACATTGTTGACTCGGTTTTAGGTTACTCGATATTGTTACTCCCAGATCGGTTTCTCTGTTTACATTCTTAAGCTGAGTGCCATTCATCGAATAGTTTGCTTTCTCATTTAGGTATCCGATATGTAGTACTTTACATTTATCCGCATTGAAACTCATTTGCCAAATTTGGGCCCAACATGACAATTTATCTAGATTGTGTTGCATATCGTCAACTTGTTCTTTTGAGAGTACGCTATTTGCAATTTGCAATGAGGTGAGACCCTCATCTATGTCGTTGATGTAAATTAGAAAGAGAATTGGTCCTAGTACCGATCCCTGGGGTACCCCGCTACTTACATTGGTCCATTTAGATGCCTTACCGTTTATGACTACTCTTTGCTTTCTGTCGCTGAGCCAATTTTCTATCCATTTCAACACACCGTCTTGTATTCCATGCGCTTTTAGTTTTAGCAGTAAACGTTTGTGGGGAACTTTGTCAAAGGCCTTTTGAAAATCAAGGTATATAATATCTACAGCTTTACTCTCATCGTAGAGGTTGAGGATATCGTGGAAGAAGTCTAAGAGGTTTGTTAAACAGGAACGTTTTTTACGAAAGCCGTGTTGAGTATCTTTAAGTATGTCATTTTCCTCTAAGTGATTTACGAATCTGTCTCGTATGACCGTTTCTAGCATTTTACATACAACTGAGGTTAAGCTAATTGGACGATAGTTACTGGGTAGGGATTTGCTGCCTTTTTTGAATATCGGTGTTACGTTGGCTAGCTTCCACTGATCAGGCATAGTTCCAGACTGCAAGGATTTATTGAATAGTAATGTCAGTGGTTTGGAGAGCTCATCCTTAGCTTTCTTTAGAACTCTAGGCGAGATTGTATCAGGTCCAGGCGTTTTATTTACCTTGAGTTTATCTAAACAATTCAATACTTCTCTCTCTGTAACGGTGATATTGCTTAAAACATCTGAATTATCAATCTGAATCGGCGATGGTGTAGGGATATCACTGAGGAGAGAGAGAGAGAGAGAGAGAGAGAGCTGAGGGGGGTGATGCTGGAGGGAAGGAGGGGGATATTACGCTTTATTAATGTATGTATGGAGGGAAGAAATGAAAGACGAGGTAACGAATGGAGAGAGAGAGAGAGAGTAGATAGAGAAAATTATAGAAGGGGATAATAACATAATGAAGGAAGTATGTATAGAGGAATGGATAATTAAATTGAGAGAGAGAATGTGTGTGTGTGTGTGTGTGTGTAGGTGTGTGCGCGTGTGTGTGTATTTATTTTTCTTTTTTCTTTGCACGTTTGTGAGTGTAAATGTGTGTGTGTGTGATGTGTGTGTGTGATATGTAGGTATGTGTAAATGTGTGTTAGTGTGTAATGCGCGTGTGTGTGTGTGTGTGTGTGTGTGTAAATGGGTGTATGTGTATGATGTGTGTGTGTGGAGGGGGGGAGGGGGTAATGGGGGGCATGTTTACTAAGGATTAAAATTTCCCTTTTTTTATTACGACCTCGGATGGGTAGGAGAGAGAGAGAGAGAGAGAGAGATATATGTATGAGGAGAAATGGAGGAATAATCGATAAGTTCTATTTAGTGAAAAGTATTGATTTGTAAATAATGATAAGCTTAATATAAGTAGAGGACTGAGACAACGAAGGTATGGAAATATATTACGATTTTTTTTTTTTTTTTTTGAAAGAACAAAATAAGAGAAACACATATACAGTAAATAAGTGTTTTAATATCTATATAATTAATTAATAAGATATAAATATGAAATTATAGATAAGGATACCACATTGTACAGATTGGCTAGTATAATTTTGTAGAATTTTAAGGCGTATTAAGTAGTAGAAAAGGATATCATATTTAATAGATTAGTTACTTTAATTGTGTAGGAACTTGAAGGCACTCCATTTGCTCCGTAACCCTTTCGAGATTCAACACGCATTTGTTTTCTGTTTTTTGGCTATTATTAGACGATTTTATTCAGATTAGGAAGGGTATGTGTAAGTCCGAGGGTTAAGGGGAGATCTCCACTTGAGGGATTTTTTTCTTGACCCTTTTCTCCCTCATGTTTAGCCCCATTGCTTTTGATACTATAAAACGTTTGCCCCATTAGTTTAGCAATTTTAAGAACTTTCACCCCATATTAAGACCTTTCATGTCATTCAGGTGTCGATTTTATCCTGGCGAGCGATAGCGAGCCTGTAATTTAAGAGGAACCGGCCTTCGGCCGGGACATTTTTCTACCGAAAAATGTACAAATTTATCTTGAAAGGGACTCAAGGGGGTGTCATTTTAAGCTTGATGGAGGTCTAGGGAACAAACTAAATACCTCCCCTTAATTGAGATATTCTTTCGCAATATAATTCTCACAGATCCTTCTTAAACTGCATAATATCGTCTAAGGATAGCCAGAATAGACTGTTAAAATGCGTCACGATCTTCAAAGGGTTAATAAAAAAAAAAAAACAAAAAAAAAAAAAAATTGTATAGATTGTTCATGATAATGTTAAGGGGGTAGTGCCAAGGCCACCTAGAGTACCAGGCCGTGTCGACCATTCTGTGACGTAGGCAATGGGGTGCTACATCCACTGCCCGCGCTCTGTCCCCATTTTATAAATACTCTCTTTTATTCTTTTCTCTGTTAAATTTTAGATTAACGTACAAACAAATTATATATTTTACGTTTAAGGTGTACACGAAACCACTATCTACCTATATCTTACTTTATTATACTCTATATTATGATACCGATATCATAACAACATGTTTTGGTTATTTCTTGCATATGACTTATACCTTGAACAAGTAGTTGTACAAGATTAAAACTTATTATAAGTATATCTCATTACTTTGTTATATTGTAGTAAAATAAAACACAATGATATATACATTACTATATTATACAAAGACATAAACAACCTTACTGAAGAGCCAATTTACGTGACATCCAATATTATTCCTGAACAAATATATATAAGTAAATTAATTATATACTATATGTATGAAGATGAACAATATATTTACTGTAACACACACATACACACACACGATATCATATTATATACTATGCAATACAGTACACATTATCTATTTTTCTAGGGTTTGAAGCTTTCTCTTCACGCCTACATTCTTATTAGCTCTGTTAGCTGTTGGATGTTATTTTCTTTAGCACAGTAATTATTTAAAATTGCATTTGTTGAAGCATATACCACCATACTTTCTATTTTTTTCGGTGCTATGACCATTTTCACAGATATCACTACGGAACAGGAGATCAGCATCTGCTAAAGCCGTAACTGTGAGGTGTGTTGCTATATGTCTTTGGCTAGTAGCATTGCGAAAGGCAGGAAGCTTAGCAAGTTTGTTAATTACAATATAGTTATACATGACCATGTTCGCAGTCACACTATCTGGGTATATAAGAGAACCTCTGCTAATTCCAGCAATGTAACTTAGATTTTCTGGGATTTCTTCAGCACTATCTGAACACGTAATCATTTCTTTACAAGCATTACATTTCATTTCCTTTATCACGGAGTAACAACAATAGCCAGCTAAATAAACTATAACGGGGATGATGTCTTTACACCTGTCAATATCCTCCTTACAAACTTCAACATTCGTATGACATAAACCAAAATCAATTTCCTCATCTGTTTTTACTTGCTCATAGTCAATTTCTTCAAAATCCTTTAAAATGACCTTCTTGTCGAGTATGGGTAAACTAAGTTTTCAACACTGACATCATCCGTATCTTTTTCTCACACTCATATATTTGGCGTACAGAAATATTGTAATTTCCTCCTGCTAACTGTCGATACTGACCAAATCTTGCTTCCAAAGTGTCTGTTTGAAATGTTCCTGTTAGTATGTAGGTCATATTCAGTTCTGTTATGCAATAATTTGTTATTTCTAATATTGCATGGGTCGTATGTTTCAGAGCTCTAATTGTTTCCCTAGTCAGTTTCCCCCCACATCCTGGAAGACTATCCCACGCATCTAACCACTTAAGGAAACTATCCAAGAACTGATATCGGTCATCATCTGTACTATTTGTTAATGGACAAGATAACTTGTTATTGTGCCTAAGACCTTTAAATGGGGATTTCACATTCATTATATTCCACCAATTAAGAAACACTTCGATGTACCTAGCAACATCTGAAAATAACGTTAGGCCATTATGTTTTCCAATATTGAGCAAGGCTTGAATTATATACTCATTAAAAATTTGGAGAACTAATTTGACATTTTGTCTCTCTAGGTTGGAGGGGGATAATGCTTTCAGGCTTAGCCTATAGGCCTGCTTTAGGAGCAAATTTTCCTCTAAGAAATACAGTTTTTTGAGAGTACTGAATCTTATTAGATTCATTACGGACATTTTTACTTGGGAACTGTGGGAATTTCATAGTTTTTTCTTCATCTTTCTGTCCTAGCCAATTATTCCTGATGCATTTTAAAATATGTACAGCGTCGTATAGGAAAAAGAGAGGTCTGGTACTTTGCGCTGGATGTGGGTAAACAATGGACAGTTTTGGTGGATTGGCAAAATATGATACAGCTTTGCCATTGATTGCATTATTGTCTGTTACAATGCTAATGACACTAAATCCTATCTTCTCAAGCCCTAAAATAATCTTCTTCATAATGTTATATAATTTCTCTGCCTTCATTATCTTTGCTGGAATTATGTGAACAACATCTCTGTATTTTGACCGAATACTGTTTAGCATAAACACATATGCGCTTGTTGCAATTGCATCACTGTCAAATGCTGAACCAACAATATTTCCTGCTTTATAATCCAAGTAAGGCTTCAGGTGAATTTCATCAACCATCATTGTAACCGTTTTATCACGGGTTGTCAGGGACTTAAATGTGTTCTTAATATACATAAGAAAATGGCTGGTACGGTGTTCGATAGCTGGGTTAAACGTTTTGGACAAAAATATTCGTCTTATAGTTGAATAGCTAGGTAGAATTAGGCATTTCTTATCTCTCAGAAGTCTGTAACCTTGAGGTGAGCAATTATGCAAGAGAGAGGAGAATATCAAAAATTCTGAGGAGTAATCAAATTTAGTGAGAGTCATTAAATGAAGCTGTTCACAAACGAATTTGAGTGTATTCTGATACTTGAAGCTACTATCCTGTACAATAGTTGACAAAAAGGGGATCACAAGTTGAATTATTACAATTGCATTAATTGGGTTTGAGGCAGGATTATTGATATCGCACTTACGCAAAGCATCAAGCAACACTTCAAGTGTATTAATGTCAATGACCTTTGAAGGAATCTTATAATCCCCTAGCTGGTTTATTTGCACCGCCTGTACACTAGCCTGAACATTACAGTCTGATTTGATGACTAAGGACAAAATAACTTTAGGTTGTGGGGAATGAACAATTCGACATATATGAAAATCTTCCTCGTTTTCAATAACTGTCCAGTATTTCTTATCAATGAACTGTATTTTGTCTTTAAGTTCATCTAAAGAATTAAATGTTATGTCTTGTTTGTACTTATTGTTATCTGCAATACTCTTTGCTACCGCAGCTTGAATGGCAGACTCTTCCATTCGTTTCCTCTTCTTGTCCGGGGCTTCTCTAGCATGTGATGGGCCAGAAAGGTAAGAGGGGCAGTTTGGCAATTGTGATGGAATTACACCATCACAGAGCTGAGGATACGTCAACTTGGCCACTAATTTAGTTCCGCGCTCTTCTCGTCAAAAGTACAAAGTCTCTCGCCTTATTTCATCAGGTCTAAAATGGAGCTCACACACCTGTAAGAGATGAAAGCTCCGATATAGCTAAGCTAAAAATAAATCGTTGCATAATTGTATTGCGAGCGATATTATTGCTTGGTAGTTCAATCATTCACGAAGGAGTAAATACACTGATTTTGAGCAGTGTGTAATTTGACTTATGAATATTATATACAATTCAATATACCACACTTAAATTACAGTACTGGGTAGGCTTAAATTTTGTATATATATTTTTCCATAATTGGGAATACAAAATTATTTCATTATGCAGCATTGATCCAGGAGGAGGATCCAATTCAATGCATCCGCCAGCGTCGTCGTCAAACATACACAACAAACAAAATAAAATAACTTCTACTCCGTGGTTATGGATAACTTGCTTCGTCGATAATACTAATAATACTAATATTAGTAATTATAATAATATCAATAGTGAAATTAAAAATAATTATATTAAAGGTAACACATCTATTATATCATTAATGAAGTCATCGATATACCACATAATAAACTCCCGAAAATATATATACTCCCACTGTTGAGCTACTCAATTACTATTATTATTATTATTACTATTATTAATATTATTATTATTATTATTATTATTATTATTATTACTACTGTATTATTACTACTATTATTATTATTATTATTATTATTATTATTACTATTATTATTATTATTATTATTATTATTATTATTATTATTATTATTATTATTATTATTATTATTATTATTATTATTATTATTATATATTATTATTATTATTATTTATATTAACATTATTATTATTTCTATTTCAACTTGCTGAAGGAATGAGTAAATTTAGTCATGTATTGTTTAAGCCTACCGTACTCAATACTTAGACACGTGAATAACATTGTAGAATAATTTTTACTCACCCTGCTGTTTTCATTTGGAGTGTAATCTACTCGTCGAATGGCTGTAAGCCATTTGCTGGAAAGGTCAGCATTCCTTGGGAACCTAAACACGTGCACTTTCGGTCCCGATCTGTAATTCCCCTTGCAATTTGGCACTGAACACGTGTAAGGCATTGTTGATGATCATGGAGAAGCTATCACAGGGAATAATGTACTTATAAAGTATATATGAGGGGGAAATAGTTTGGAAACACAGCGACAACCTCCCCCTACCTCACTAAAATGTATACTGACCTGCGAGGGTAGTGACCGTTTCAGCACTCCTTTTGTCGACGTCACAGAATTTAAAGGTCCCATCCGTGCGGCCTGGTACTCTAGGTGGCCTTGGTAGTGCTTGGTTTTTGGGCTATGTATACATTCAATTTTGTTTAGTTTTTATTCTCCTCGGTAGACCTCCATCAAGCTTGTAATAGCACCCCCTAGACCCCCTTTCAGGATAAATTTGTACGTTTTTCGGTAGAAAAATTTCCCGGCCTTCTAAAATACGGGCTCTCTATCGCTCGCAAGGATAGAATCGACACCTAAATGGTACGAAAGGTCTTAATATTGACAAAGAAATGAGGTGAAAGGTCTTAAAATCGACACACGAATAGCACGAACGTCTTAAAATCTCAAAACTAATATGCTAATCATGAGGGAGAAGGGGGTCCAGAAAAAGCGAGTACTATCCCCTCAAGGTAGTCGGCTTGTTCAGGATTTTTTTTTTTTTTTTTTTTTTTTTTTAACCCTGACTCTTCCATTTCAATACTTTAGTAACCTTATCCATGCAACAAAAAGGAACACCTCCGCTATATGACACCGCATGCAGTCTATATGACACCGCATGCAATCTATATGACACTGCATGCAATCTATATACACCGTCTGACACCTAGATAGACAGCCTTGCAACATGTAACCTAACCCTTTCGGTAATAGAGACGCATCATTTCATGTATTCGGGTTGCTGTTATATACATTTTTATTTACTTATTTGTTTTTTATTTCACTCCAACACCAAACACCTCCCAATGAAATTAATGAAAGCAAGCATGTGGTCCACCGGGATTCGAACCTGGGTCACCACATACAGATTTTAAACACTAACCATTACACCATCAAGGAAGATTCTGTGCGAGTTTATATATTAACTGAGTAGATTCTGTCCGAGTTTATATATTAACTGAGTAGATTCTGTGCGAGTTTATATATTAACTAAGTAGATTCTGTGCGAGTTTATATATTAACTGAGTAGATTCTGTGCTAGTTTATATATTAACTAAGTAGATTCTGTGCGAGTTTATATATTAACTGAGTAGATTCTGTGCGAGTTTATATATTAACTGAGTAGATTCTGTGCGAGTTTATATATTAACTGAGTAGATTCTGTGCGAGTTTATATATTAACTGAGTAGATTCTACCGCTCTGATTGTTAGGGAGATTTATCTTAATCTGTATAAAATCTCCTGGTGTTAGCATGAATGAAACAGAAGAGACGCCATGATTCTGAAAGGGTTAACAATCGCTCACCCGACACCCAGGGAGATTATCAGGGTGATTTTTATAAGGGATTTTATTAGTCCTGTCATTTTACACCAATGTATTTTAGTTCCCCCCCCCCCCCTTGACTAAAACAAATGCTTCCCCATGCCTCCCTTCAAGCCAAAAATAAAATAAATACAAATGAAATTAAAAATACAATATATAAATAATAATCTATCTATCTATCTATCTATCTATCTATCTATATGCTCAGGCCCAATCCCCATTTTGGGGGTAGCCGACTCAAGACAGAGCAAAAACAGGGAAAACACAAAAACAACATAAAACAACGAATACACACAGATAAAAAACACAAATTCACACAATAAAATTATATACAATTATATAAAATTATATATATAGAAATAAAACGCCCCCCAGACTAAATTTATATATTTCTAGACAATAACTGCGCGACCGAAGGCCGGTTCCCCCTAGTTTTTGCAGGCTGGCTACCATTCGCCCAGTAAATATCGAATCCTGAATAGAGGGAAACTTCTTTTAATCGCATGACTATATGGGTAGGAGTCTTAACCCTTTAAAGACAGGATAATGCATTTATTTTATGTTCCTGGGTATTATTAGACGATTTTATTCAGATTACGCAGGGTATGTAGAAGTCAGAGCCTTGGTGGAAACTGTATTCACCCATTTAACTCCCACATATCCTACCCCCCCCCCCCCCCCCAATGTTCAAAGAGTGACAGGGCCAAAATCAAGGGACATTCGAGCTAAAATGCCTGGGCACACGGAGTTTGAAGCAATTTAAGTCATAGGAGGAGGGAAAGACTGATTCTGGGAGAGAGTTCCAGAGTTCAGCTGTTGAATAGAAGAAAGACTGAGAGTAACGTTTCACTCTTGGGTTGGAGAGTTGCACAGAGTAGGGGTGGGATTGTGTTGCAAGACGGGTACCACATACCCTACGTAGAGGAGGTGGTATACACTGGGAGAGCTCTGAGGAACACTGATTATCGTAGTAGCGATAGAATAGTGAGAGAGATGCAACATTGCGGCGAAGAGAGAGTTTGCAGAGAGTTGGTGAGTGGGCAGGAATTAATGATACGAAAGGCCTTCCTTTCTACTTTGTCTAGGAGTGCGGTGTGAGAGGATCCTCCCCACACATGTGAACAATACTCAATACAAGGACGCACTGTGCCCCTGTACAGAGCAAGAAGCTACACAGGGGTAAAGAACCCCTTGAGCCTTGAGGCGGTTGAGCACACCCAGCTTCTGGGAGGCTGCCTTAGCAAGACTGGTAATATGGTCCTTCCAAGTGAGAGCAGAAGAAAAAGAGACACCAAGAATATTGAGAGAAGATGAAGGATTGATTTTTGTATTGTTAAAGAATAAGGGATAGTGCTCTGGGAGTTCTGGACGGGTAGATAGATGGATAAATTGGGTTTTGGAAGCATTAAAGGCAACCAGGTTTTCTCTGCCCCAATTGGAAATAGTAGTTAGATCAGAATATAGTGTTCTATGGCTTCATTACGTTTGTTTTTGAAGGATTGCTGCCTGGGGCGTTCTGGAAAACTAATTGAGTAGTGTAAGGTAGAGTCGTCTGCGTATGAATGGATGGAACTGGAGGTACAGATGATCATTTATGACAATTAGAAAGACAATAGGAGATAGGACAGATCCCTGTGGAACACCGGAGTTGATAGGATGAGGAAGTGAGCGATGGTCATCCACTAATAATAGCCAGAGTAAAGTGTGAAAATGCATCATGATTCTCAAAGGGTTGAATTCGCCAAAGTAATATGGCAAAACAGGGGTGCTCCTAAAGAATCACCCTCGGATTTATTAGGGTTAATCCCTCCTGTACCGGTGACGTCTTTTTAATTGTATGCTAGCTCTACTTTGACTATTATGTGCAGTTTAAGGGGAGGTTTCCACTTGAAGGACTTTTTTCTTGACCCCTTTCTCCCTCATGTCTAGCCCCATCGCTTTTGAGATTTTAAGACGGTCGCCCCATTATTTTGACGATTTTAAGAACTTTCGACCCATTTCTGTCAATTTAGGTGCCATTTAGGTGTCGATTTTATTCTGGCGAGCGATAGCGAGCCTGTAATTTAAGAGGAACCGGCTTTCAGCCGGGACATTTTTCTACCGAAAAATGTAAAAATTTATCTTGAAAGGGGCTCAAGGGGGTGTAATCTTAAGCTTGATGGATATCTAGGGACCAAACTAAAAACCTCCCCTTAAGAAGGATCTGTGGTAGTAAAAAGGGTTAAGTGAGGTTCTTCGCAGCCTGGTCCTTACTGGAGTCCCTTTTAAAGTGAAGACAATAGGCTAATAGTAGCCAGAATAAATTTAAAGGGACGTCATCGGTACAGAAGGGGTTAAGGTAATCTATTTTACCAATTTCACTCCAACACCAAACACCTCCCAACGAAATTAATGAGTGATATTATTGTGGATAATATAATTTTCTTGATGTGTGTATATCTTTAATTGAATTACGACTGAATGTGATTATCATCTAACTAGGCAGAGAGAGAGAGAGAGAGAGAGAGAGAGAGAGAGAGAGAGAGATTGGAGAATAGTAGGAAGAGTAAAGAAGAACAGGTATGGGAGGAAGGGAGGGGAAGGAGGGAGGGGCGAGGGGAAGGAGGGAGGGGCGAGGGGAAACAGGGGGAGGAGGGGGCAGGGGGTAATAGAGACATACGAGGGCATTTCTGACCCTCCCCCTAACATGATTACTCCCCTCTTCCCTCCCCCTCTTCTTACACACACACACACACACACACACACACACACACACACACACACACACACACACACACACACATATTGACATGAAGAAAGCTTTTGACAGAGTATCGCATAGCAGGCTGAAGTGGAAATTAAAAGAGTATGGGGGGATTCAGGGTAGTTTGTTAAATTGGATGGAGGACTATCTTTCAGGGAGACAGATGAGGACTACTATCAGAGATAAATTTTCTACGTGGAAAGATGTCACAAGTGGAGTTCCGCAGGGAGCGGTGCTGGCTCCCATAATGTTTCTAATATACATTAACGACATGCCAAAGGATATAAATGCATATATGAATATGTTTGCAGATGATGCCAAGATCATGAAGCGTATAGAAGATGAAAACAGTGGTAGGGAATTACAGACGGATTTGGATAGGATAGATCAATGGAGCAAGAAGTGGAAAATGGAATTCAACACAAATAAATGTCATGTAGTGGAAATGGGAGTAAGTAAATGAAGGCCTCATATGGAATATAAGTTAGGAGAAAACACTATTAACCCATCAGAGAAAGAAAAGGACTTAGGGATAACTGTTAGGGGTGATCTTTCACCTGAGAATCATATTAATAAGATAGTGGGAGAAACATTGGACTGCTAAACAGAATAAATATAGCCTTTAACTATATAAACGAGGAGATGCTGGAGAAAATAATAAAAACATTGGTGAGACCAAGACTGGAGTATGCGGCAGTGGTGTGGGCACCACATCTAAAACAGCATATAAAGAAGCTGGAGAAGGTTCAGAGAGCTGCAACTAGGATGATACCAGAACTGAGAGAATTACCATATGAGGAGAGATTAAAGAAATTATATTTACCATCTCTATTGGATAGGAGGGAGAGAGGCGATATGATTATGATGTACAAATGTGTGAGAGGACTCGAGAAGGTGGACAAGAAGGGTTATATTGTGAAAGATAATGGTAGAACTAGGGGGCATAGATATAAACTAATGAAAGGAAGATGTAAAGGAGATGTGAGAAAGTATAGTTTCCCTTACAGAAGTATAAGTAAATGGAATCAGTTGGAAGAGGAAGTGGTGTGTGCCAAAAACATTCATATTTTTAAGGCAAAGTTAGATAATTGTAACTCAGGAAGCAGGACAATACGAGCCTAAAAAGCTCAACTCCTGTATACTACAAATAGGTAAATACAAATAGGTAAATACACACACAGTCACAGTCACATACACTCATAATGCAATCCTCATATACACTCTATTTTCATGTTCTCTGTATTTTCATGTTCTCTGTATTTTCATGTTCTCTGTATTTTCATGTTCTCTGTATTTTCATGTTCTCTGTATTTTCATGTTCTCTGTATTTTCATGTTCTCTGTATTTTCATGTTCTCTGTATTTTCATGTTCTATGTATTTTCATGTTCTCTGTATTTTCATGTTCTCTGTATTTTCATGTTCTATGTATTTTCATGTTCTCTGTATTTTTACATTCTCTGTATTTTCATGTTCTCTGTATTTTCATGTTCTCTGTATATTTGTCGCCTTTATTCATATATTATTTGTTTTTATCTCTTTATACATATTTGTCTTAACCACCCATTTAAGGGGAGATTTCCATTTGAGTTATTTTTTTCTTTACCCCTTTCTCCCTCATGTTTAGCCCCATTGCTTTTGAGATTTTAAGACGTTCGCTCCATTAGTTTGGCGATTTTAAGAACTTTCGCCCCATTTATTTAACTTTTAAGACCTTTCGTGTCATTTAGGTGTCGATTTTTTCCTGGCGAACGATAGCGAGCCTGTAATTTAAGAGGAACCGGCCTTCGGCCGGGACATTTTTCTACCGAAAAATGTACAAATTTATCTTCAAAGTGTGTCAACGGGGTGTAATTTCAAGCTTGATGGAAGTCTAGGAAACTCACTAAAAACCTCCCCTTAACGTCTTACACCCCTTTCCTTCTTTCTTGTCACTATTGCAACTGTATTTCCCTCCAAAACACACACACACATAGTAAAACAATACAAAATGTAACATATTTTGCATTAACACATTAAAGGTAGCCAAACTTAAATTGGGAGTCAGAATATATAGGTTGAAAGTCAAATACATACTGTATATGTATAATGTATATGTATATGTATAATGTATATGTATATGTATAATGTATATGTATATGT
The DNA here is from genome assembly GCA_032716605.1 of Paralithodes platypus. NCBI lineage: Eukaryota > Metazoa > Arthropoda > Malacostraca > Decapoda > Lithodidae > Paralithodes > Paralithodes platypus. The sequence continues at coordinate 95,075,511 of CM064513.1, forward strand.
ATATGTATATGTATATGTAAATGTATATGTAAATGTATATGTAAATGTATATGTAAATGTATATGTATATGTATAATGTATATGTATATGTATAATGTATATGTATAATGTATATGTATAATGTATATGTATAATGTATATGTATATGTATAATGTATTTATTGTATGTATATGTATAATGTATTTATTGTATGTATATGTATAATGTATTTATTGTATGTATATGTATAATGTATAAGTATATTTATAGTATAATGTATATGTAGATGTATCATGTATATGTATTGTATAATGCATAATGTTATATTGTATATGGGATATAATGTATATGTATAATGTATATGTATTATGTAATAATGTCTATGTATAATGTTATAATGTATCTGTAGGTATCATGTAAATGTCTAATGATATTGTATAATGTATATGTTTTAAATATGTATAATTATATGTATAAAGTACTATGATATAAATTTTATAGTGTATAATGTCTATGTATAATGGGTTATAATGTATAATGTATCATGTATATGTATAAATGTATATGTAATAATGGTATATGTATAATGTAAGTATGGGTATATGTATATGTTATAATTGGTATATTGTTATAATGTAGTATGTATATGTATATGTATATGTATATGTATATGTATATGTATTCCACTTATATGTATATGTATATGTATATGTTATATGTAATAATGCTCTTCCTAATGTTATAGTACTTTATGTTTATAATGTATATGGTTATAATGTATATGTTTATAATGAATATTTTACTGTAGAAATGTTATTGTATAAATGTATATGTATATGTATAAGTGTATACTTTAATATGTATAATGTATATGTAACTTATATGTACTAATGTATATGTATAATGTATATGTTATAATGTATAACTGTATATGTATAATGTATATGCATAATGTATATGTATATGTATAAAGTGGGGCTTATGTATAACGTAATGTATATGTATAACGTAATGTATATGTATAACGTAATGTATATGTATAACGTAATGTATATGTATAATTGTATATGATGTATAATTGTATATGATGTATAATTGTATATGATGTATAATTGTATATGATGTATAATTGTATATGATGTATTAAATGTATAATGGTTATACTGGATAATGTTATATAATGTATATTTCATAATGTATCATGTATATGTATAATGTATATGTATCGTATAATGTTAGATGTAAATTGGTATAATGTATATGTATAGATGTATATGTATATATTATCATGCATCTGTTATATGTATATGTTATAATGTATATGTATAATGATATTTGTATATGTATATAATGTATTTATAAATGTATATGTATATGTATAAAATGTATATGTATTATGTACCATTAATGTTATACTGTATATGTATTATGTATATGTATATGTATAATGTATATGTATAATGTATATGTATATGTATAATGTATATGTATATTGCGATTAGTATTGTTAACAGTTATAGGACTTAAGGGACTAGTGGCTGTTTTTTGGTTTATATATATATTTATTTATTTATTTATTTATTTATTTATGTTTTAGTTTCCTCGCTTGACCTCCATCAAGCTTAAAAAATAAACACTCCCTAGACCCCCTTTCAAGATAAATGTGTACATTATTAGGTAGAACAATTTTCGCCCCGAAGGCCGGTTCCTTCTTAAATTAGAGGCTCGCTATCGCTCGCCAGGAAAGAATCGGCACCTAAAGAGCACGAAAGGTTTCAATATTGACAACAAAATGAGGCGAAAGGTCTCAAAATCGCCAAACTAACGGAACGAACGTCTAAAAACCTCAAAGTTAATATGCTAAGCATGAGGGAGAAAGAAGTCCAGAAAAATCGAGTAGTACCCCCTAAATGAATATGGGTCAACATGACATAATATTATATAGCAGTTATTAGGTTATATTATATATACAGTATTTATATGCACAACATAATATATGCGAACAATGCAGTAGGGTGCGGAACTTTTTATATGGTAGGTGATCTCTTTTTCCCCCCATCTGTTCGTCTAGACCAGTGTTTCCTGCATGTCTCGTGGCAAGAAGTTTAAGGGGAGGGTTTTAGTTTGTTCCCTAGACCTCCGTCGAGCTTATAATTACCCCCCCCCCCCCCCTCCCCCCCGGAGACCCACTTTCAAGATACATTTTTGCATTTTTCGATAGCAAAGTGTCCCGGCCGAATGCTGGTTCCTCTTAAATTACAGGCTCGCTATCGCTCGACGGGAAGAAATCGACACCTATATGACACGAAAGGTCTTAAAATTGACAGAAATGCAACGAAAATTTTTTAAGCTGCCCAAATAATGGGGCGAACTGCTTAAAATCTCAAAAAGCAATGGGGCTGTACATGAGGGAGAAAAGGGTCCGACAAAAAAATAAAAAATAAATAAAAAATATGTGAAAATCTTCCTATTAACTGCAAATATAATCTGAATAAAATTGTCTAGCTAGGGCTGCGCTAATTAACCCTTTCAGTTCCGGTGACGTATTTTTATTATATGCCAGATATATTTAGACGATTTTATGAAGCTTAGGAACGATATGTGGTAGCTAAAAGGATTAATAATTGTTGAGATAGTATGTAGCCTATTATTGGGGAATGTCCTTCCTAAGCTGGATAGAATCATATAATAGTTGCCAGAATATAATGAAAAGGACGTCACCGGTACTAAATGTGTTAACAAGTTGTCATTTGAACGAAATGTGTAAAATTAATAGGATGCGAGAGTATCTTTTTTGGCAAGTATCGAACAACATTTCATTTTTGGCAAAATGTTGGTATTATGTATTATTACTATTATTGGGAGGATCACTGACGGTATAGTATTTGACATAGCAAAATGGTTATAGAATGTATTATTTGACATGGTTATAGAATTTATTATTTGACATGATTATAGAATTTATTATTTGACATGATTATAGAATTTATTATTTGACATAGCAAAATTATTATATAATGTTTTTGTTTCTATTATGTTTACGCGTGTTGCCGAGTATAAATGCTATACTCAGTTCGTTATGGGTAGGCTTTGAACCCCGACCCCAACCACGCATAAAAGCGACTAGATTAATCGAGACAGTAATTCTTCCATTTATTTGGGAAGAGTCGGACAGGAATAGATGAGTGAAAATTTGGGGGACATGGGCCATTTTTCTGGACAACTTTCTCCCTCATGTTTAGCCCCATTAGTTTTAAGATGTTAAGGTTTTTGCCCCATTAGTTAGTCGATTTTAAGACCTTTCGACCCATTTCTTCGTCAATATTTAGACCTTTCGTGCTATTTAGGTGTCGATTTTTCCCTGGCGAACGATAGTGAGCCTGTAATGTTGGAAGAACCAGCCTTCGGCCGGAAAAAATTTCTACCAAAAAAATTACAAATTAATCTAGAAGGGGGATCTAATGGATGTGTTTTTTTAATTTGATGGAGGTCTAGGGAGGAAACTAAACAAATAATGAATACATGCAAAAATTGCCCAAAAAGTGAACCATCCCCCCTTAACCCTTTTTGAGACACAGAGGTTATAATTAGAGGTTCAGGATGCCTGGCCTACTTGTAATGAACGGACTATATGTAGCTAATTACTCCGTGGAACTCCACCTCGAGATGTATGCAGAACAAAAAGGAAGATAAGGGATTAAGGGTTCAGGGGAGGCAGACCGTTTTGCTGGGCTCCCTTCTCCCTAATGTTTAGCCCCACTAGTTTTGAGATTATAAGACGTTCGGCCCATTAGTTTGGCGATTTTGACACCTTTCGCCCCATTTCGTTGTCAATTTTAAGACCTTTCGTGCCATTTAGGTGTCGATTATTTCCTGACGAGCGATAGCGAGCCTGCAATTTTAAGAGGAACCGGCCTTCGGCCGGGAATTTTTTCTGCCGAAAAATTTACAAATTTATCTTGAAGGGGGGCCAAGGGTTTCTTTTTCTTCTAAGCTTGATGGAGGTCTAGGGAGGAAACTAAAACAATATATGAATAAATGAACTAATAGACCAAACAAACGGTCTGCCTCCCCTTAAGGCCTATACCCTCTTCATAAGAGCTAGGCCAAAATGTATGACACTTATCTTCTGTAACTCAAAAAGGACTAATCGAGTTCATTGTTCTGCCATTTGGGAAGAGTCAGCCAGGGAATACGTGTGGAATTTTACAGCCAGTTTGCAATAGCCCTTCTTGAATTACAGGGGATAGAGATCACGATTTTTGGCCTACCTATATTGAGCAGGGTATAGTTGCGAAATGCAGAGGAAATAAGTAAGGTATAAACAAGAAAAAGACACTACGGGAGGTTGGAGAGGAGAAATGGAGAGAGAGAGAGAGAGAGAGAGAGAGAGAGCAAAGTAGAGAGTAGAGATGAGCAAGAAGAATCATACATACAGAGAGAAAGAGAGAGAGAGCGAGAGAGAAAGCGAGATCGAGAGAGAAACGAGGTAGAGGAGGATATAAAAATAAACAAACAAAGCACGAGCCGGTTTATACGTATATATATCAGGCCTTGAACGAGAGAGTGGGGGGGGGGGGAGAACGAAGGGATGATGATTCCTGAGTGGGCTAGGGAGAGGGGAGAGAGGGAAAAATAGGGGAGGGAATTAAGTGTCTTGAAGTGGCGGATGTTTTGAGGGGGCTAGAGTAGGATGAGAGAGAGATAGAGAGAGAGAGTGAGAGTGAGATAAAGAGAGAGAGAGAGGGTGAGTTCAAAATAGTATTGAAGTATACAGGCCATATAAATTCTACTACTCTTTATGAGGCTGTTTGTAGCTATTATATCTAACGTACAATTGAGAGAGAATAGCGTGACTGCTCTCATTCAGCCAAAAAACACTCGAGCTTAAATATGTAATTACAATCTATGAAGAACTCCCAATACAAAGAAAAGAAGCAAAATAAAGTGATATGAAATTCAGGAAAGAGTTTGAAGAGTGCACTGCTATGCCTCAAAATTACAAGAGAGACAGTTTTACGTTTGAAAGGTCTACCAACTGGTCAGAGAGTGTAGTAATACTTATCGCATCATTACCGATAGAGCCAGCAGATTAAATGGGAGATAAGGACTTAGGAGTATCTGGGAATTCACACTTCACACAGAATTGATACATCACGACCTCTAATCTGACCTCAGGCCAATAAGACCTATTGAACTATTGCTTCCCACATACACAAATGCTAATGAGACACCAAGATAATGCCCAACAGTAGCAGAAAAAGATGGTACTGCTCACAGCAGCAGAAAAGAGTCGGGCAAACTCGCCACTGCCACAACAGAACCATACGAATGAATCCCAAACTACAGTCTATTCGCTGTAAGTAGGCGAGACATCATTACCTCTATCCTCTGTAACTCAAAAAGGACTGGAGCAAATGGGCTGTAAATTGCCACATCTATTCCTTGACTGACTCTTCCCAATTGGTAGAAATATTAGCTCGATTATTCTTGTCGTTTTTTAGTTACAGAGGTTAGAGGTCATGATTTCTCGCCTACTTACAGCGAATAGACTATAGTACGGCCTCCAGTAAGCTGTGAACCTACTAATTGTAGGCAAACCCCCTTCAAGCTGTGAGCCAGCATGTCTTGAAACTTGCAGGTAACCCTAAGCTGTACTTCAACACGCCCAGTAATTTGCTGGAAAACTAAAAGCTGTGGGCCAACAGCACATCCTGTATTTTGCGAGCCAACCCGAAATATTTTCCAACATGTTCTGTAATTAACAGACAATAAAGAAGCTGTGAATCTGTATGTCCAACATGTTATTGCGCACCTCAGAAGTTGCACTTGCCCCTTCATCTAAATATGCACCTACCACCAGAATCTTGGAATACTAATAGGACCTGTGGTGGGAATGGATACATATACCAAAAACAACCCCCAATAAACTACAACCCTGTACCCGTATTTTGACTTGAACCAGCGCATGATCTTATATTCAAGGACTAAAATACATGCAACATATATCTGCAATATGACGTGAGGTGTAAGCGTCAACAATTTCGTCCGTCCCCTTGTTTACGTGGGTTGTGATATTTGTTTAGAAAAGAGGAGGTATTCATTTGCAAGTGGAGTTAGCTGGGGATTGGAGAGAGAGAGAGAGAGAAAGAGAGAGAGAGAGAGAGAGAGAGAGAGAGAAAGAGAGAGAGAGAGAGATTAAAGAGATAGAGAGATTGACTGACTGACTGACTCTTGCTGCGTTAAAGTCGAAAGTAAAACGAACGAGGGAGAGAAAGTTCCTAGTTGAGAAATGCAGAGTCAAAGAGAAACTTGGATAGAGGTGCCTTTGATAAGTTAGACATGAAAGCAAAGGGAAGGACAGGACGATTCCCAGACGATGCGAGGGAAATACTGTAAATGAAACAGATGTCACGCTCAAATATCTGCATAAATAATCTTATTTAATTTATTTCAGTCCCAACACCAAACATCCTAAAATGAAAATAATGAAAGCATGTTATCCTCCCGGAATTCGAACTGGGATAGAACATACTGAACTTATACACTCTAACCATTACACCATCAAGACTGTTTTGCCATACGTTACTACTGAGTACAGGTTGGTGAAAAGAATATTGTAAACGCTGGCCAAGGTAAATTATATATCATTCAGGCCAAGGCAGTACATCTATCTATCTATCTATCTATCTATCTATCTATATTTCTATCTATCTATCTATCTATATTTCTATCTATCTATATTTCTATCTATCTATCTATCTATCTATCTATCTATCTATCTATCTATTGCTAGACGCCTAATCCCCTAGAAGAGGTGACCGCGAATGAATAATCTTCATATGATAGTCTTCAACTCGCTCGACTATCTAGCTTGTACTGTACCTGTTCATGGCAGGGCCTCCCACGCGCAACGTGAGTGTGGTACCGCTCAAGGTTAAGAGATACAACAGGTTGGAGCATGGGGTCACTCAAACTCGTACCCTCTCACGCATGACGTCACAATGAAGGAAGGGTCAGAGGTCACTCGGCTGTATACACTTCATTCTCAAAGGAGCAGCCGAGCCAGCACTATCCTCCGTTTTCTTTGACTTCATACCGTGATGCTATAACTACTGTATAATGCCGTGTGAAAGTGTAGCTCTTCTATTTTAACGAAACAAAATGCCTATGTATTGTCAAGTTGCTGGATGCAAGTCGATATTTATCAAAGGAAGTAACATAGCATTCCATACATTTCCCAAAGATGAAACACTGCGGTCAAAATGGAGTAATCTAAGTGGGAAAAAAGGCTGTATTATTTCACCAACAGCAAGGATCTGCACTAAACATTTTGAATCCTCAGCTTTCGAAAGACACTTGAAATACGAACTGCTTGGACTACCAGTACCTTACAGCCAAATAAGATTCAAACCTGGAGCATTACCAACTCTGCATTTGCCTGCCCAGGCTGCCTCTGAAAGCGAGTCCAAGAGAGGCCGAAAGCGAGTTCGAGATGACGACGACACCAAAGTGACTGAGCAACAAACAAACCGTGATGCAAGTGACCAAAATAATCTACAAGATGATGCAACCGTGAACACCGACGCACCATTGAAAGAAATAGGTGAGTTTATACCTGTGCTATATATATATATATATATATATATATATATATATATATATATATATATCATTCAACCTGTCCCAAAGAAGGGTGACCGCTCTCAACCCTCCAACTATCGTCCAATTGCTCTTATCTCTTGTCTTTCTAAAGTTTTTGAAACTATTCTTGCTTCCAAATTTCTTAGCATTTCTCTTCTCATAATCTGCTCTCAGATCGCCAGTAGGCTTCCTTAAGGGTCGCTCTACTGGTGATCTTCTTTCATATCTTACTAACTCTTGGTCATCCTCCTTTCGGGACTTCGGTGAGACTTTTTCTATTGCACTAGACATATCGAAAGCCTTCGATAGAGTCTGGCATAAATCTTTAATTTCTAAACTACCCTCCTTCGGTTTCTATCCCTCCATCTGTGCCTTTGTCTCTAATTTCCTTTCCGGCCGTTCCATAGCTGCGGTTGTGGACGGCCATTGTTCACTTCCTCACCCTATAAACTCCGGTGTTCCTCAGGGCTCTGTCCTATCTCCTATTCTCTTTCTAATTTTTATAAATGATCTCCTTAACTGTACCCTAATTCCCATCCATTCATACGCAGACGACTCAACCTTACACTACTCCATTAGTTTTTCAGAACGCCCCAGCCAGCAATCCCTCAACGACAAACGTAATGAAGCCATAGAACTCTTAAATTCTGATCTAAATACTATTTCCAATTGGGGCAGAGAAAACCTTGTTAACTTTAATGCTTCCAAAACCCAATTTCTCCATCTATCTACCCGTCAGGATCTCCCAGCGGACTATCCCTTATTCTTCAACATACAAAAATCAACCCTTCATCTTCTCTCAATATTCTTGGTGTCTCTTTTTCTTCTGCTCTCATTTGGAAGGACCATATTACCAGTCTTGCTAAGGCAGCCTCCCAGAAGCTGGGTGTGCTCAACCGCCTTAGGGGTTCTTTTCCCCTGCACAGCTTCTTGCTCTGTACAGGGGCATAGTGCGCCCTTGTATTGAGTATTGTTCACATGTGTGGGGAGGTTCCTCTCACACCGCTCTCCTAGACAAAGTTGAAAGGAAGGCCTTTCGTATCATTAACTCCCGTCCACTCACCAACTCTCTGCAATCTCTCTCTCTCCGCCGCAATGTTGCATCTCTCTCGCTATTCTATCGCTACTATAATAATCAGTGTTCCTCAGAGCTATCCCAGTGCATACTACCTCCTTTACGTAGGGCACGTGGTACCCGTCTTGCAACTCAATCCCACCCCTACTCTGTGCAACTCTCCAACCCAAGAGTGAAACGTTACTCTCAAACTTTCTTCTACTCAACATCTGAGCTCTGGAACTCTCTCCCAGAATCAGTCTTTCCCTCTTCCTATGACTTAAATTGCTTCAAACTCCGTGTGTCCAGGCATTTTGGCTCGAACGTCCCTTGATTTTGGCCCTGTCACTCTTTCAACTATGGGGGAGGCACTCGCTATAGGCAGTTATGCCTTTTGCCTCCCTCAATCACATAGAAAAAAAAAAAAAAAAAAAATATATGAGAACATAAGAAATGGGAGTCTGCAGAGAGCAGATTGGCTCACACAAGGCAGATGCCTTTCATACCAAACCTATCTCGTCCTATATGTGCTTATCTAATTTTATCTTGAAGCCCACACTGTCCTTACATCTAGAATTATTTGTATGTATGTGTGTATACCGCTATATAAAAGGTTCAGATTATGCTGTTCAAATTTGATGTCCTCATTACAGAATGGACATAGTTTATTTGGAGTCAGTAGGCTACAACGAAGAATGACCAAAATTATCCATAATATTATATATCTTCCATAAATAGAAAGGTTGAATAAATTAGGCTTGCACTCGTTACAGAGGCCCATCTCGTCCACATGCCTATCTAATTTGATCTTAAAGCTCTCTATCATTCTTGATCTCACTATAGCACTTGGTAACCTATTCCACATATCTACAACTCTGTTACCAAACTAATATTTGCCTATATCTTTTCTGAAACGAAATGTATCTAATTTGAAAACATTTGTTGGAGTTCTTTCGCTATCACTGAGCTTTAGTACATTGTTCATGTCCCCTCTATTAATCCCACTACGTGACTAACCCCCTTGAACACTTCTATCAAATCCCCTCTAACTATGCGTCTTTTTAACCAATGAACATAAGAACATAAGAAAATGGGAGTCTGCAAAACGCCGATCGGCCCACACAAGGCAGATCCCTGTCACACCCAACCCCAATTACCTAAGAACATAAGATCACGGGAAACTGCATATGGCCATGCGGCCCACATGAGGCAGCTCCCATTCACACCCAGCCCATATCAGCCATATGGGAGCCTAATTAAGCCTAATGTAAGCCTAATTTCTTCAACCTTGCTTCATCTGGAAGATTTCTAATACTATGGATTATTTTTGTCCTTCTACGTTGTACTCTCTCCAAGGAATCATTCTGTAATTAAAATTTAACAGCATATATAAGAAAAGAACATACGAAAATTTGAGTCTGCAGAGAGCCGAATGACCCACACAAGGCCCATATATATATATATATTTTGGCAGGGGGGTTATAAAAAGTAGTTATACTATACCTGTGACTAGATATTGTAGTTATACATATTACATTTATATCAGTTTGGTACTAGGGCGCATGTTGCTAGAGAGAGAGAACTGCGTTTCAGAAAAGATATAGGCAAATACTGGTTTGGTAACAGAGTTGTAGATAGGTGGAATAGGCTACCGAGTGTTATAATAGGATCAAGAAAGATAGATATAAAATTAGATAGGTACATGGACGAGATGGGTTGGTTGTGAAAGGGTTCTGCCTTGTGTGGGCAAATCGGCTCTCTGCAGACTCGTATGTTCTTAATACGAAAAATAGTAATAATAATACAATATCTATATACTGATATATACAATACACCGTATACATTTATTTATATATATGTATACGGTATATATATATATATATATATATATATATATATATATATATATATATTAGAATAGTACCTAGAATATGAAATGGGTGAAGAAATAGAAAGTTTGAGAGGAATAGTGGATGGGAGGAGTTTAATCTGTGATTAGAGGGCCAGGTGGGTCCATTAATAACAATTTGTGCTCCTCCCATTCACTAATACCGGTACATCTTAACTAAGGTCAAGTAGGTATTAAATAAAACCGGCGGGAGGGGAGGGTCTGGGGGAGTAATTTTGTAGCTATTAAATGTGATTGGCTAGGGATTACTATGGATGTATCTTCTCCATCACCGCTACCAACTTCTCCATCATCACCACTTTCTTCTCCAGCACCACCACTTTCTTCACAATCATCACTACCATCTTCATAATCACCCCTATCATCTTCACCACCACCACCATATTCTTCAGATTACATTAAGCTCAATTATTGTTAAAGGATATTTTTAGCCCACCTGTGTGTGTGTGTGTGTGCAGGTGTGTATTTGTGTATTATATATATATATATATATATATATATATATATACGTTCTTATATCCGTGTCTTCTTTACTCTTCCAGAAAACACAGAGCCCATCCCCCAAAACATCAACAAGGGAGGTGTGACTTGGCAATTCCGAGAGAAAATAAGGAAGCTGCAACTTCAACTCACAGCTGCTACTGTCCTGAGTTTGGCTGTAACAAAGGAAAGAGATGATCTTCTGGCTGAAAAATCGGAATGGGAACAAGAAAAAACATCTCTGAAACAACAGATAGAAAATGTTAGGAATAGTCTATGCGCTTATTTTTCCAGTAGTCAAATACATTCTATTTTAACAGGCAAACCAGTTAGTCACTGGCAAGAAGACGACATCAGCAGAGCAATCACTTTACGTAGCCTGAGCACAAAAACCTATAGGTATTTAAGGGAAAAGATTAAGTTTCCACTACCATGCATAAGTACCCTAAATCGATGGATTGCAAAAGTTAGTGTGGAACCAGGAGTACTGTCATCTATTATTAAAGTTTTACAATACAAATCCACGTCAATGACAGATTTTGAGCGACTGTGTGTATTGTCATTTGATGAGACAAGTATAGCTCACGAATGGACTTATGATAAAGCAACTGACACACTTTATGCACCCAAAAACAGAGTACAATGTGCGATGATAAGAGGATTGACGAGCCCTTGGAAACAACTCATATATTATGATTTTGACACAAGCATGACCATGGACATTCTGTTTGAAATTATTTCTAAGGTAGAAGCAGTTGGATTTTTGGTAGTTGCTATGGTCAGTGACTTAGGACCAACAAACCTGAGGCTATGGAAAACATTAGGTATCAATGTAGACAAACCATTCTTTACAAATCCAGCTGCTTCTAACAGGAATATATATGTTTTTGCAGATGCCCCCCATTTAATCAAACTAATTAGGAACAATTTCCTTGACTCAGGTTTTCAGTTAGATGACGACAAAGAAAAGAATGTCAACAGTGAATGTGTCCGAGAACTGATAAATATGAGTAAACTGGACCTAAAAGCAACCTATCATTTGTGTTTCAATCATATATATGTGAGAGGGGTGAAGCGCATGAATGTTCGCCTTGCGGCGCAATTGCTGTCAGAAAAAACCGCAAAAGCATTAATGTATTTTGGAGAACAGGGATTACTGCTGAGCAAAGACTGGAAGAATACAAGTATTTATATTGCATTGGTTGATTCTTGGTTCGACTTATTTAATTCCCGAAATCCAACAGATAAAAAACTGTCACGAGCGGCATATGGGCTGCAGTTACCCAATCAAAACAAATTACTGAATGAAATGCTTAACACCACAAAGTCAATGCGAGTCAAAGGCAGGGGTAGCTTGTATCAATTTCAAAAAGGAATTATTGTATCGTGCCAGTCTTTGCTCGGTTTATATGAGATGCTAAAAGAAAAATATAACATCTCCTATATAATGACATATCGGTTGAATCAAGATGTATTGGACATTTTTTTTGGTTGTCTTAGGCAAATAGGAGCTTCAAACCACCAGCATCCATCACCTGTACAAGTTAAGTATCGAATCAAATCATACCTGCTTGGGAAGAACATAGAGTTGTAGGAAACAATTATAACACTGACAACAAACAAAATGATTCAAGCATATCCGAAGCTGTTTTTCTCAAACAGAACCATCACAGTCTACTGCAACTGACACAACAGAAAACCTTGAACATGAACTCCTGTTGTCAGCAGTATTATTTTCTAGTTATGAAGGAAATGCATGTGACTCCAGTGACTATGATACTGAAATTCCAGTTGGTATGTCAAGTACAAATTTATCCCAAGAAAATGAAAATGAAGGTTTGAGGTATATTGGTGGATATATTGCCAGCAAGTTTCCCCAGCATGAATTTCTAGGTCAGAAAGTGTCAGAGGATGACACAACCTGGATTGGGAAAATATGCAGAAAAGAAGGGATGCTTATGACACCCAAAAAGGAATTCTTTGAACAGCTTAAATTAATGGAAAAAATCTTTGTGTGTTTTCATGGGAAAACAGAGTTCAAAGCTGGCAAAAACTCAGTAAAATCATTGTGTAAAGAAATTGTTGGTATGGTGACTTTACCATGGGAAGTAATTAGTTTTTTTGTAAGATGCCGAATGTTTTTTAGAATACGGATTTTAAACAGAAATATGAATGCTAATGATCCTAGAAAAACTAAATCTAAAATGTCTAAACTAATAAAATCAGTGTGAAATCCTCGTGTTTATTTAATCCTTATCCCTCTTTGTGCAAGCTAATTATATTATAAGAATAAGAAAATAGAACAATAACCAAGCAAAATGAAGATACCGGGTATAAAAAAATACCGGTACTAATATTAATTAACATGTTTGACACCTCTGGTCTAGTGGCAGCACTTTGGCTGGCAGGCGAGCGTTTTTCTAGCTTTCTTTCTCTCGCCCCACCTTCTGACATCAACAGGCTGCGCGTGCGCCAACCTGTTGTATCTCTTAACCTTGGTACCGCTTAGCCACACTGGCTAAAACGTACACACATGCGTATGTATATATACTTACTGTACATACATACAGGCAAACAGGCAGACGAAAAAAGATAGATAGACAGAAGCAGTGTGTATGTGAGAGAGAGAGAGAGAGAGCGAGCGAGCGAGCGCGAGAGCGAGCAAGCGAGATAGATACAGAGGTATACACGGATATACAAGATCAAACGAAAAATAACAATATGATTCTGCAGGAGTATTTCAAAAACATTCTATGAAGCACTGAACTGTCGCTTTAATAGTGGACAAAGTTAATTATTGAGAATACATTTGGATTGAAAAGATCGCAAACAATCAAACTGAAATAATGTAACATCAAATCTTGCATATAAATATCTGCTAGTAAAGACGAAAAACTGATTTAAGTATGCTTTGTTCTCTCTCTCTCTCTCTCTCTCTCTCTCTCTCTCTCTCTCTCTCTCTCTCTCTCTCTCTCTCTCTCTCCACCACCACCACCACCACCACCACCACCACCAGATGATCCCCCCCAGCTTCTCTTAACTCGGTCAAGAGGAGGTGATCGTAAAAACAAGGTTAATTGCGTATTCAGCCAACGTTATGGGGGCTTGGGGACAGGGTTACCAGATCAAGACACGTATTACCGCTCGATCCGTTGTCAAAAGACGCTAGAATTCCAGTGGATAGTCAATAAAGGCCGAAAATCGCTAGACTAATGCCACAATCTCTAGATTATCGCTACAATTCATGTCGCTAGATGTAAACAATGCTGAGACTCACTAAAATAATGCCACAATCTCTAAACTATGGCTATCATGAATGTCGCCAGATGTAAACAATGCTGAGACTCACTAAAATAATGCCACAATCTCTAAACTATCGCTAGCATGAATGTCGCTAGATGTAAACAATGCTGAGACTCACTAAAATAATGCCACAATCTCTAAACTATGGCTAGCATGAATGTCGCTAGATGTAAACAATGCTGAGACTCACTAAAATAATGCCACAATCTCTAAACTATCGCTAGCATGAATGTCGCTAGATGTAAACAATGCTGAGACTCACTAAAATAATGCCACAATCTCTAAACTATCGCTAGCATGAATGTCGCTAGATGTAAACAATGCTGAGACTCACTAAAATAATGCCACAATCTCTAAACTATCGCTAGCATGAATGTCGCTAGATGTAAACAATGCTGAGACTCACTAAAATAATGCCACAATCTCTAAACTATCGCTAGCATGAATGTCGCTAGATGTAAACAATGCTGAGACTCACTAAAATAATGCCACAATCTCTAAACTATGGCTAGCATGAATGTCGCTAGATGTAAACAATGCTGAGACTCACTAAAATAATGCCACAATCTCTAAACTATCGCTAGCATGAATGTCGCTAGATGTAAACAATGCTGAGACTCACTAAAATAATGCCACAATCTCCAAACTATGGCTAGCATGAATGTCGCTAGATGTAAACAATGCTGAGACTCACTAAAATAATGCCACAATCTCTAAACTATCGCTAGCATGAATGTCGCTAGATGTAAACAATGCTGAGACTCACTAAAATAATGCCACAATCTCTAAACTATGGCTAGCATGAATGTCGCTAGATGTTAACAATTTGGAAAATCTCTAACTAATGGCGCAATCTCTAAAATATCGCTATAATTCAGGTCGGTAGATGTAAAAAATGCGGATAATCACTAGACTAATGCAACAATCTGTAGACTATAGCTAGCACCCATGACGCTATATGTTAATAACGCAGTAATCCTGCGTTAATCTCTAAACCGTTTTGGTAAGATGATCCTCAGGGTATTAGAGTGTTGAGCCTATAATTGGGCTTCGTAATTGGGGTTGTGTGGGACAGGGATCTGCCTTGCTTAGGCCAATCGGCTTTCTGCAGACTCCCATTTTCTTATGTTCTTAACATATCTAGACTAATGACACAGTCTCTAAAAGTCGGAAGCATTCATGTCGCTAGATATAAAAAAATGCTTAAAATCACTAGACACATGTCGCAATCTCCAGAATATCGCTGGAATTCATGTTGCTAGATGTAAATATTTGCCGCTAGATCGAAGCAAATAGCTCTAGATCTAGCGGGAAAGTAGCTAAATTGGCAACATTGCATGGATCAGCTATCCTCGGTGATGTTTTCCGCTAGTGTATTCTCCTCAGGGTTCTGTGGGATTATTGCAATAACTTTATTCTTTTCACAGGAGATTCGTGGTAAC
>CM064513.1:95091422-95096422 GCA_032716605.1 Paralithodes platypus
AATTGGCACGAAAAGTCAGAAAAAAGTCAGAAAATTGACAGAAATGGGGCGAAAGTTCTTAAAATCGCCAAACTAATGGGGTGAACGTCTTAAAATATCAAAAGCAATGGGGCTAACCATGAGGGAGAAAGGGGTCAAGACAAAAAATCCCTCCTGTGGAAATCTCCCCTTAAATGCCAAAATATTACCCGCAAGAGAGAGTACCTTATTGAAAGTGTCATTACATTTCAAAGATAAGTTTTAAATGATTGAATTAGATTATATTGTTGCATTATAATACAACAATAATTTGTATTATCAAACATGCTTATAAAAAGTTTGTATTAAAATGTAAATATATTCGGGTTAAGGGGGGTGACCTGCTTTGTTTTCCTCTCTCTGGGTTGTATCCATTCGGCCCCATTCAGACTACTGTTTTGAGACGTTTACCGCCATCCAGGTGTTGATTTATACCTGGCGAGCGAAAGCGAGCCACCATATTTTGGGCTATGAGTTAGACAGCTGGCTATATTTGTACATTTTTTGATAGAAAAATTTCTCCGGCGAAGCCGGATTTCTCCATAAAATGCTGGCTCGCTATCGCTCGCCAGGAAAAAATCGACACCTGGATGGGGATAACTCTTAAAACAGTAGGCTGAATGGGGCCGAATGGATACAACCATGAAAGAAAAGAAAAAGCGGGTCACCCCCTTAAGTGCAAGGTGCCTTTAAGGGAAGATTAATAATTGTGCTGGTCACTTTTCTCCCTTGTGCTTAGCCCCATTAGTTTTGAGATTTTAAGATCTTTCGTGCCATTTAGGTGTCGATTTTTTCCTGGCGAGCGATAACGAGCCTGTAATTTTAAGAGGAACAGGAAATTTTTCGGCCAGGATATTTTTCTACCGAAAAATGTATAAATTTATCTTGAAGGGAGGTATAGGTGGTGTTTTTTTTTATGATTGATAGAGGTCTAGCGAGAAAACTTCAAATTATATGAATAACTGAATAAATAGACCAAAGAAATAGCTACTAGTCCCGTAAGGTGCAAGGGAGAAAAGAACCCACGGAGTCTGTTGAGTCCGTCCAACTTTGGGGTAACTGATATTAGCGAGCGTTGAAATGCGATCCGTCCATGAAAGATCGCGAACAAATAAAACACACAGTTAGTTACATGAGTTTGCATACAAGCCGTGTTTTTAAGGGGAGGTTTTTAGTTTGGTCCCTAGACCTCCATTAAGGGGGGTGACTTTTTTTATTTTTCTCCTTTTCTCTCTTTCTCTGGCTTGTATCCATTCGGCCCCATTCAGCCAACTATTTTAAGACGTTTATCCCCATCTAGGTGTCGATTTCTTCCTGGCGAGCGATAGCGAGCCAGCATTATATGGAGAGATCCGGCTTCGCCGGACATTTTTCTATCGAAAAATGTACAAATTTAGCCTGCTGTAAAAAACATTTTAAAAATATGCTGGCTCGCTACCGCTCACCAGTAAGAAATTGACACCTGGATGGGGATAAACGTCTTAAAACAGTAGGCTGAATGGGGCCAAATGGATACAAGCCAGAGAAAGATAGAAAAGGAGAGAACAAAAACAGGTCACCCCCCCCTTAAGCTTAAAAACAATACTCCAAGATCCTCTTTCGAGGTAAATGTGTACATTTTTCGGTAGAATAATGTCCCGGCCGAAGGGCGATTCCCCTTAAATTGCTGGTCAACCCTAAACTCGTATGAAGTCTTAAAAGTGTCAGAAATGGGGCGAACGGTCTTAAAATCGATAAACTAAGGGGGCAAAATTCTTAACATTTCAAAACTAAAGGGGCTAAACACTAGGGAGAATGGGATCCAGACAAAATACCTCCAGTGAAAATGATTGAATTGGGAGTGTAATTCTTATGCAATTGTTAAGGGTAGGTTTCTAGTTTGTTCCCTAGACCTCCATCAAGCTTAAAATTACACCCTCTAGACCCTCTTTCAAGCTAAATTTGTAAATTTTTCGGTAGAAAAATTTCCCGGCCGAAGGCCGGTTCCTCTTAAATTACAGGCTCGCTATCGCTCGCCAGGAAAAAATTGACCCCTAAATGACACGAAAGATCTTAAAATTGACAGAAATGGGACGAAAGTTCCTAACATCGCCAAACTAATCGGGAGAACGTCTTAAAATCTCAAAATCAATGGGGCTAAACCTAAATGAGAAAGGAGTTCAGTAAAAAAATCTCTCAAGTGGAAATCTCCCTTTAATTCATGTATGGATTACAAGACACGCTATACCCTGTTCCAAGTAGGCAGGCCAGACATCCGGAACCCTAACCTCTGTAACTCAAAACGGGCCAGAGCAAATGGGCTGTAAATATCCAAATTTCTTCCCTGGCGGACCCTTCCCGAATGGTTGAAATGTTAGCTCGATTACTCTAGTTCGTGTGTGAGTTATAGAGGTTAATGTTCCAGAGTTTTGGCCTACTGATTTGGAACAGGGTATGTTAAGGGGAGGTTTTTAGTTTGTTTCCTACTCCTCCAGCAATCTTAAAATTTCACCCCCTTGACCCCCTTTCAAGATATATTTGTACATTTTTCGGTAGAAAAATTTCCCGGCCGGAGGCCGGTTCCTCTTATATTACAGGCTCGCTATCGCTCGCCAGGAAAAAATCGACACCTAAATGGCACGAAAGATCTTAAAAGTGACATAAATGGGGCGAAAGTTCTTAAAACCACCAAACTAATGGGGCGAACGTCTTAAAATCTCAAAAGCAATGGGGCTAAACATGAGGGAGAAGGGATAAATAAAAAAAATCCCTCAAGTGGAAATCTCCCCATAAATCAGTCATATTATTTTTACCTCCATATACGGTGGCGCTAATAAGTCATGTCCCAGCTGTCATTACGTTTGGCTAGCTCTGTGCTGTATTAACCCTTTCACGCTCATATAACGCAGAGGTTACCAGATTAGCAATAAGAAATAGAGTTCTCTCACTCTTATAATTACCTCTCCAAAATTAGTTTTCTGCCCACAGCTAACTCAAAGACAACTGCAGAGGTTGAAGTAACAACTGCAGAGGTTGAAGTAACTAAACTAAAGGTTTCTAAATACCCCTGATGGTAACAAAGGCTTTAAAGTATCCCTAATAGGCTCAAAATCGCGTCATATGTCGGAGAGGGTTAATGTCTGCCATATTTTGAATAGGGCGGTTAAGTGTAGGAACATGTTTGTATATTTCACTCGATATGAAGAAATGAAGCTTAGATATTGCTGATACCAATTATTGATCAAAATACAGTATTCTTGGTGCCGAGACATCACTTATTAGCGCGACTGTACATCAAATCGTGGCGTGGTTGCACATTGTTTAGGCCAACTGTACACTCTGATGCCATAGTCTCTAGCCCACTCATAAAGCCGCTGTCACACGAGCGTTTTTTCCGTCAATTTTCCATGAGTAAGTTTTGTCTCGTATTATTTCGGGACATTTTCGCACTGGTATCGGTAACTAGACTGAAGGTAGATTATGTTAGGCGGCTGAATTCTGATACGTTATAATTTTTTAAGCTTCCAGACCATAATTGCCCGTAAAAATTGCACGAAAAAGGGCTCGTGTGACTCCGGCTTAAGGGGGGTGACCTGCTTTTTGTTATTTCTGTCCTTTTCTCTCTTTCTCTGGCTTGTATCCATTTGGCCCCATTCAGTCTACTGTTTTAAGACGTTTATCCCCATCCAGGTGTCAATCTTACTGGTGAGCGGTAGCGAGCCAGCAGCTAGACGCAGGCTAAATTTGTACATTTTTCGATAGAAAAATGCGAAGCCGGATTTCTTTATATAATGCTGGGTCGCTTTCGCTCGCCAGGAAGAAATCGACACCTAGATGGGGATAAACATCTTAAAATAGTTGGCTGAATGGGGCCGAATGGATACAAGCCAGAGAAAGAGAGAAAAGGACAGAAATAACAAAAAGCAGGTCACCCCCCTTGAGACTTTGTGGAGCCCCTATGTTTTTCTTCATGCAATTATAACGACTTCGATTGATTTTTGGATCGAACTTCCTTTACCAAATAAGGGCATATCATAGTTCTGTAGCTGATGTATAGACAAAATTTATTCATACATTGGTTTCCAGAGATATACTTCCATAGTACAAAGGAGTACAAAGGAAATCAAGCAACAACAGATCTAGTGACCCTTCTAGGTTGCTTGTCCTCCAAAACACTTAGGATCAAATAGTTAGAGAATGGGTGAAGTCCACGAATATGTATGGGTGAGACTATGGTATCCGAGTGTACGGTCGCGCTAATAACTCATGTCCCAGCTGTCATTACCTTTGGCTCGCTCTGTGCTGTATTAATGTCTGTCAGATGTTGAATAGGGTGGGTAAGTGTAGGAACATGTTTATATATTTCACTTGATATGCAGAAGATATGAAGCTTAGATATTGCTGATACCAATCATTGATCAACACATACTTGGTGCCGAGACATGACTTATTAGCGCGACTGTACCTTGAATTGATGAGGAAGGGTTGCTGTTACTGAAACCTATTTGGCAGATCATGGTGAAGAGAGATAGTAAGGGGAGATGGTTGTTTTCTTTTTTCTGGCCCCCCTTCTCCCTTATGTTTAGCCCCTTTAGTTTTCGGATTTTAAGACGTTCGGCCCATTAGTTTGCCGATTTTAAGACTATTCGCCTCATATCCTTGTCAATATCAAGAATGTTCGTGTCATTTAGGTGTCGATGTTTTCCTGGCAAGCAATAGCGAGCCTGTTATTTTGGAGGGACAGTTGTCTACCGAAAAATGTACAATTATTTCTAGAAGGGGAATTATGGGGATGTGTTTTTTAAGCTTGATGGAGGTCTAGGGAGGAAACTAAAACCAAAAATACATACATAAATCGACGAATAATTAAACCCTTCCTCCCTTAAGGGGGGTGACCTGCTTTTTGTATTTCTCTCCTTTTCTCTCTTTATCTGGCTTGTATCCATTCGGCCCCATTCAGCCAACTATTTTAAGACGTTTAGGTGTCTATTTCTTCCTGGCGA
>CM064513.1:95101422-95122520 GCA_032716605.1 Paralithodes platypus
GGGCGTGTTGTTTTGCTTTATCAGTTAAATGAGCCGCGTGGCAGCTTTTGACGTTGACAACAAAAGCCGCTTATATAATATATATATATTTTCAGCGTGTCATATTAGTCCGAAGTTAAGGGGAGATTTCCACTTGAGGGTTTTTTGCTTGACCTCTTTCTCCCTCATGTTTATCCCCATTGCTTTTGATATTATAAAACGTTTGCCCCATTAGTTTAGCGATTTTAAGAACTTTCACCCCATATTAAGACCTTTCGTGCAATTCAGGTGTCGATTTTATCCTGGCGAGCGATAGCGAACCTGTAATTTAGGAGGAATCGGCCTTCGGCTGGGACATTTTTCTACCGAAAAATGTAAAAAATTATCTTGAAAGGGACTCAAGGGGGTGTAATTTTAAGCTTGATGGAGGTCTAGGGAACAAACTAAATACCTCCCCTTAAAGGTGAAGCGCAGTCTGAGCAATATAACAACGGGGTAGTGAATTTCAGTTGTCTGTTAACCCTTTCACATATATGACGCGATTTTGAGCCTATTGGGGCTACTTTAAACTTTAAAGCCTTTGTTACCATTAGGGGTATTTAGAAACCTTTAGTTTAGTTACTTCAACCTCTGCAGTTGTCTTTGAGTTAGCTGTGTTGAGCCTATTGGGGATACTTTAAAGCCTTTGTTACCATCAGGGGTATTTAGAAACCTTTAGTTTAGTTACTTCAACCTCTGCAGTTGTCTTTGAGTTAGCTGTGTTGAGCCTATTGGGGATACTTTAAAGCCTTTGTTACCATCAGGGGTATTTAGAAACCTTTAGTTTAGTTACTTCAACCTCTGCAGTAGTCTTTGAGTTAGCTGTGTTGAGCCTATTGGGGATACTTTAAAGCCTTTGTTACCATCAGGGGTATTTAGAAACCTTAGTTTAGTTACTTCAACCTCTGCAGTTGTCTTTGAGTTGGCTGTGTTGAGCCTATTGGGGATACTTTAAAGCCTTTGTTACCATCAGGGGTATTTAGAAACCTTTAGTTTAGTTACTTCAACCTCTGCAGTTGTCTTTGAGTTAGCTGTGTTGAGCCTATTGGGGATACTTTAAAGCCTTTGTTACCATCAGGGGTATTTAGAAACCTTTAGTTTAGTTACTTCAACCTCTGCAGTTGTCTTTGAGTTAGCTGTGTTGAGCCTATTGGGGATACTTTAAAGCCTTTGTTACCATCAGGGGTATTTAGAAACCTTTAGTTTAGTTACTTCAACCTCTGCAGTTGTCTTTGAGTTAGCTGTGTTGAGCCTATTGGGGATACTTTAAAGCCTTTGTTACCATCAGGGGTATTTAGAAACCTTTAGTTTAGTTACTTCAACCTCTGCAGTTGTCTTTGAGTTAGCTGTGTTGAGCCTATTGGGGATACTTTAAAGCCTTTGTTACCATCAGGGGTATTTAGAAACCTTTAGTTTAGTTACTTCAACCTCTGCAGTTGTCTTTGAGTTAGCTGTTGAGCCTATTGGGGATACTTTAAAAACCTTTGTTACCATCAGGGGTATTTAGAAACCTTTAGTTTAGTTACTTCAACCTCTGCAGTTGTCTTTGAGTTAGCTGTGTTGAGCCTATTGGGGATACTTTAAAGCCTTTGTTACCATCAGGGGTATTTAGAAACCTTTAGTTTAGTTACTTCAACCTCTGCAGTTGTCTTTGAGTTAGCTGTGTTGAGCCTATTGGGGATACTTTAAAGCCTTTGTTACCATCAGGGGTATTTAGAAACCTTTAGTTTAGTTACTTCAACCTCTGCAGTTGTCTTTGAGTTAGCTGTGTTGAGCCTATTGGGGATACTTTAAAGCCTGTGTTACCATCAGGGGTATTTAGAAACCTTTAGTTTAGTTACTTCAACCTCTGCAGTTGTCTTTGAGTTAGCTGTGGGCAAAAAACTAATTTTGGAGAAGTAATTATAAGAGAGAGAACTCTATTTCTTGTTGCTAATCTGGCAACCTCTGCGTCATAAATGTGTGAAAGGGTTAAGAGGATAGTTTTTTTTTTTGTTGGTCTGTATATTTATTTATGTAGTTATTTGTTAGTTTCCTCGTTAGACATCCATCAAGCTTAAAATAATTATATACTAATACTAAATTAAAATTATATACTAATGCTAAAATAATTATATACTAATACTAAAATAAATAAAACACCCCCTAGACCCCCCGATACCCCCCCCCCCCCCCCCCCTTCCTTTCGAGATAAATTTGTACATGTTCCTGCCTCCTATAAATGCAGGCTTGCTGTCGCTCGCCAGGGAAAAATCGACAACTAAATGACACGAAAGCTCTTAATATTGGAAAACACAATAGGGCGTGATCTTGCAAAATCGCCAAACTAATGGGCCGAACGTCTTAGAATTTGAGAACTAATGGGGCTAAACATGAGGGAGAAGGAAAAAAACCCGATCTGCTCCTAAATTTGAACGAGCAGTTTAGGCATATCGCATATTTCAGTTGTCAGATAATTGCCAAATATATACTTTTACTGTCATTCTCTGTCTAAAACCTATATATATTGTAGTAAATGTTTAAGGGGGTAGTACTCGCTTTTTATGGACCCCCTTCTCCCTCATGTTTAGCATATTAGTTTTGAGATTTTAAAACGTTCCTTCCATTAGTTTGTCGATTTTAATACTTTCGCCCCATTTCGTTGTCAATTTCAAGACCATTCGTGCCATATAGGTGTTGACTTTTTTCTGGCGAGCGATAGCGAGCCTGTAATTTTAAGAGGAAGTAAATTTTCTATCGAAAAATGTACAAATTTATCTTGAAGGGAGTGTATCTAGGGGGTATTTTTTAAGCTTGATGGAGGTCTAGCGAGGAAACTAATTTATGTACAAATTTATCTTGAAGGGGGGTCTAGGGGGTGTTTTTTTTAAGCTTGATGGAGGTCTAGGGAGGACACTAAAAATAATAACTGAATAAATGAATTAATAGCCCCCAACAAACCGGCCACTAGCCCCTTAATTGCGTCATCCCCTTCCTCCTGTCTAAAGCCTATTATGGTGTAGTGAATGCTTAAAAGGGGGTAGTGTACTCGCTTTTTATGGACCCCCTTCTCCCTCGTGCTTAGCATATAGTTTTGAGGTTGTAAGATTTTTGTGCCGTTAGTTTGGCGATTTTAAGACCTTTCGCCTCATTTCTTCGTCAATGTTAAGACCTTTCGTGCCATTTAGGTGTCGATTTTTTTCCTTGCGAGCGATAGCGAGCATCTAACTTTAGAAGGAACCGGCCTTCGGCCAGGAAATTTTTCTACCGAAAAATTTACAAATTTATCTTGAAAGGGGGTCTAGGGGGTGCTATTTTCTTGAAAGGGGGTCTTGGGGGTGCTATTTTCTTGAAAGGGGGTCTAGGGGGTGCTATTTTAAGCTTGATGGAGGTCTAGCGAGGACACTCAAAAATAAATAAATATATAGACCAAAAACCAAGCACTAAAACACCATCTGTACCGGTGACGTCTTTTTTTAGTTCGGTTCTAGCTTTATGTAGACGATTTTGGGCAGCTTAAGAAGGATCTGTGGTGATATAATAGGGTCAGGTGAGATAGTTCGAAGCCTGTCAACCCCTTCGGTAGCGGTGACGTCCTTTCCACTATACTCTGGCAACTATTAGACGATTGTATTCAGCTTAGGAAGGACGTCTACCCCTATAGAGACCTTTAGACCATCTCACTTCATCCTTTTAGCTACCACATATTTACTTTCTTAGGCCTAGGCTGAGTTACATGTGAGAAGAAATTGGAGAAGAGGAAAGGTGTGTGGGGGGGGGGGGGGATTGGAGGAGGATTGGAGAGGGGGCGTAGAGAGAGAGAGAGATTTAGGGTGTGGTGTGTGTGTTTAGGCATTTTCTTTGCTTTCTGAATGACTATACTGAATGTTTACGCAGTTTGTAATTACTTTATAATGCTTACTTCTATTTTAGTGGCTTTATTCAGTGCCTTTGATTTGACTTTCAACCAGTGAGTAAGTAGTAGACATTTTAATTTTGGAATCCTATATGAATTAACCCTTTAAAGATTGTGACGCATTTTGGCAGTTTATTCCGGTTAACATTAGACGATTGTAAACAGTTTTAGAAGGATCTGTGGAAATTATGTAACACCCCGTTCGTAACATTAATCATCAATTACAAACCCCCAATGTACTTCAATAAACTAATGAAAGCATATGGTCCTCCCGGGATTCGAACTCGGGACACCAAACCCAGAACATAAGCACCCAAACCATTACACCACCAACACAGTTATAAAGGTAATTATAAGGGTAATTAAGACCTCTCACTTAACCCTCTGACTTCCATAAGCCCTTCGAAAATCTAAAAAAAAAAAAAAAAGTCTAATAATAGCCGGCAAACAGATTATAAATGAATATTGGATCTTGAAAGGGTTAAGGGGAGGTATTTAGTTTATTCCCTAGACCTCCATCAAGCTTAAAATGACACCCCCTTGAACCCCTTTCAAGATAAATTTGTAAATTTTTCGGTAGAATATTTCCCGGCCGAAGGCCGGTTCCTCTTAAATTACAGGCTCGCTATCGCTCGCCAGGAAAAAATCGACACCTAAATGGTACGAAAGGTCTTAAAATTGACATAAATCGGGCGAACGTTCTTAACATCGCCAAACTAATGGGGGTAAACATCTTAAAAACTCAAAAGCAATGGGGCTAAACATGAGGGAGAAAGAGGTAAAGAAAAAAATCCCTCAAGTGGAAATCTCTCCTTAAGCATGCATTTATTGGATTTATGGGTGTTGAAGTGTATGTACTATAGTCAATTCGCTGTAAGTACGCGAACAATCATGACCTATATTCCTCTGTAGCTAAAAAAGGGTTAGAGCAAACGGGCTGTAAATTTCCACATCTATTCCTTGACTGACTCTTCCCAATTGGTAGGTATATTAGCTCGATTACTATAGTCGTTTTTGAGTTACAGAGGTTAGAGGTCTTGATTTCTCGCCTACGTACAGCACATAGACTATAGACATAAACCCAATTGATTTTATAACTTATCTAAATAATGTTGGATATATTAAGTGTGCAGGAAAGTCGGGCAGGGAAACTGAGAAGCAAAGGTGAATATGGATTAATTATTGAGAATGGATGCGGATTAATAATTGAGGATGAACACGGATTAATAATTGAGGATGAACACTGATTAATTATTGAGGATGAACACGGATTAATTATTGAGGAAGCTTGGGGGTAGGGCTGCAGGTTTGAGTACACAGGTACAGTCAAGAGCATAAATCACTACACACTCATATGAATCAGTATCGAACGTAAACGAGACAATACAATGCTTTATTATAGCCCAGATGCTTCAGAACTTAGCTATAAAGGTTCATATGTTCGAATTAGTGTAACCTTATAACCTGCTGAGTATACAGTATAAGGCATAATTCGTGGCGTTAAGGTTTCGAATCTAGCCCAAACTGAATCGAATCTTTTCATTGATCCTTTGCCTAATATTTACATCTAGGAGATTCAATTATGCCGTTCGAGGGTAAATATTCATATATGCTGATGCACATGGATGGATAATAATTGTACTGAAGGTAGATTTAGTTATACAGGTACACATGGATGGATAATAATTGTACTGAAGGTAGATTTAGTTATACAGGTGCACATGGATGGAGAATAAGTACTGAAGGTAGATTTAGTTATACAGGTACACATGGATGGATAATAATTGTACTGAAGGTAGATTTAGTTATACAGGTACACATGGATGGATAATAATTGTACTGAAGGTAGATTTAGTTATACAGGTACACATGGATGGATAATAATTGTACTGAAGGTAGATTTAGTTATACAGGTACACATGGATGGATAATAATTGTACTGAAGGTAGATTTAGTTATACAGGTGCACATGGATGGATAATAAGTACTGTAGGTAGATTTAGTTATACAGGTACACATGGATGGATAATAAGGGTACTGTAGGTAGATTTAGTTATACAGGTATACATGGATGGATAATAAGGGTACTGTAGGTAGATTTAGTTATACAGGTATACATGGATGGATAATAAGGGTACTGTAGGTAGATTTAGTTATACAGGTACACATGGATGGATAATAAGTGTACTGTAGGTAGATTTAGTTATACAGGTACACATGGATGGATAATAAGGGTACTGTAGGTAGATTTAGTTTTACAGGTACACATGGATGGATAATAAGTGTACTGTAGGTAGATTTAGTTATACAGGTATACATGGATGGGTAATAAGTGTACTGTAGGTAGATTTAGTTATACAGGTATACATGGATGGATAATAAGGGTACTGTAGGTAGATTTAGTTATACAGGTACACATGGATGGGCAGAGGGGAGTGTGAGGTAAGAGGGGGACGGGAAACATGGAGAAGGGAGTGTGAGGTAAGAGAAGGGGGAGAGGGGAGTGTGAGGTAAGGGGAGAGGGGAGTGTGAAGTAAAGGGAGAGGGGAAGGGGAAAGAGGAAGAAGGGGATGGGAAACAGGGAGAGGGGAGTGTGAGGATAGAGGAGGGGGGGTAATAGAAGATAGGGGGGGGGGATATCATGTACACTAGCGGTACGGGCTTAACCAGGGGCTTGGTAATCCGTTTAGGGGACAAGCCGGTTACCTGAGAGAGATAGTGAGAGAGAGACCGACCGACCGACCGACCGACCGACCGACCGACCGACCGACCGACCGACAGACAGACAGACAGACAGACAGACAGACAGACAGACAGACAGACAGACAGACAGACAGACAGACAGACAGACAGACAGACAGCTTGGTAGGAAAATGAATCGACACCTAAACAACACAAAAGTTCTTAGAATAGACAAAGAAATACGGCATAATGTCTTAACATGGACGAACTAATGGAGCGAACGTCTTAACATTTCAATACTAATGAGATTAACCCTAGGAGAGAATGGGGTCCAGAAAGAAAAATAATTAACATATATTAATTTAGATACTAGATAGATTTTGCCTATATTGCAAGCCTCCCAACACAGGGTCTATAGTCTATTCGCTGTAAGTAGGCGAGAAATCATGAACTCCATCCTCTGTAACTCAAAAAGGGCTAGAGCAAATTGGCTGTAAATTCAACATCTATTCCCTGACTGACTTTTCCCAAACGGTTGACATATTAGCTTGATTACTCTAGTCGTTCTTTAGTTACAGAGGTTAAAGGTCATGATTTCTCGCCTACTTACAGCGGATAGACTGTATAGTTTGTGAATTTTATGCCTATAATCTATCCACTGCAAGTAGGCCAGACGTCTTGACACTGAAGTTCTTTTTTCTGGACCTCCTTTTCCCTCGTGTTTAGCCCCATTAGTTTTGAGATTTTCTGACTTTCGCCCCATTAGTTTTGTTATTTTAGAGCCTTTCGCCCCATTTCTTTGTCAATTTTAAGATTTTAAGACCTCTCGTGCCATTGTCGATTTTTTCTTGACGCTCGATAGCAAGCATGTAATTTAAGAGGAACCAGCTATCGGCCAGGAAATTTTTCTAGCAAAAATGTACAAATTTATCTCGAAGCGGGATCTTAAATGATCTGCCAATGACACGAAAAGTCTTATTATTGACAAAGAAATTAGGTCAAAGGTCTTTAAATCACCAAACTAGTGGGCCGAACATCTTAAAATCTGAAAATTAATGGGGCTAAACATGAGGGAGAAGGGGAGCCGAATAAAACCAACCATTCCCCCTTAAACTGGTCTGCATAAAAACTATTTTCAAAATGCGTGGGTTAGCTTCTTCGTAGTTCTGTGATTACTGTATATGAGAAGTTTCCATATGTACTTTGTTATCGAACCTAGCTTTATTAAGGTGACAGTTACAAAGTGGTGTACAATCTATCTCATTCTAGCTACATTGTAGTTTATCTCATTGTACCAGCACCTCCCTACAATCAACCTAGCTGTTCCCCAATTCGTCCCTCCGCCACGACCATTTCAAAGTCCAAGTCTCTCACTCTTGTCCTCTGTAGCGGGGAGGACCTTGTACCCCTGAGACATAGGAGTGCAGACCTGAGAAGAGAGAAAGAGAGCCGGCATCTCATCCAAGTTATGACTTGGCTTCTATGCTGGCGCTTTTTCTCCGATATTTGTTCAGCTAATCTGGCATAGAAGACACTTGCAGAAGGTCCCATACCTCCCGACGATGAGAAGACCAGAGGAGTAAAGCTTCCTTGATCCCTGTTCAAAATTCTTTCTTCATAAGCGCGTTTTTTCTCACTTTCGTTTCTCAAGTATGCCGCCTTGTGTCCTCGCTCACGATATGTTTGTGCTCTTGGGTTGAAGATTCTGATGTCGAAAAAAGCTCGTTGTCCCCTCGTCCAAAAACCTCAAGCACTTACGTCCACTCTTGCTTCATTTGAAGTATTTGCAGTATTGTGGGCCAAGCGCTGTCCGTCCATAGGCAGAAGTTCCGGTTCGATTCTGACATCATGGCACACCTCGTCCAGCATTTGTGCAGTGATGTCTCGTACTTCATCATGCCGGATACAGATGAATCCTCCTTTCTTACAGGTCATACAGTGGTCTGGGTTGTTTATTTCACCGCATGCACATTTCAGCGGCAGGTTCGAAACTGGCCACCCATAACTCAAGGCTACGGCATCATTGAATTCTTGTTTATTTAAGCTGAAGCCTTTCTCCTTTATTGGTAATGATGTGAGCCAATTTGAAGCCCCCGTGTCTTGTGCCATCTCAACTCTCATTTTCAGTTCTTCCCTACATCTGGTCTTAATTTGTTCTAGGCTATGTTTCTGTCTCTCTTCTCTGCTCTTTGTAATTTCCTGTCTTGCATTTCGTTGTTCCTCTTCGTCCACCTCATCATTTTCATTTTGCTCCCGTATTTTTTCTTTTTTTCTGTCAGAGACGTAGTAAGTTTAAGGGAATTTTGGTACTCATGTAGTGCCGCCTCCACTGGGTTTATGATCCCCAAACCTCCGAACCTTGGCGGAAGAGCTAATAGATCTCTTAGCTCTTGCGTGACGCCTTCCATCTCTGTTAAGGCCGGTATGAATGTTCCTCTGATTGCTTCTTCAAGCGGTTGGAGCATCTGTCTAATGCCAGGCACTGTTCTCATAAGAAAGGTCCATCTGTGCTTAACACCATATGTGAAGGCAGTATATGCAGCATGTGGTTCAGATTTCGCAATGTCTGCCAGGGTTTTCACTTCCTTTACCCACTCCGCGACCTTTTTTCGCACATAGTCTCTCTTGCATTCTGCTGTGCCTATTACTGCTCCCAAATGGCGTTGACCCTCCTTTGTAATCTTCACTCCTGTCCCATCAAAAGTCCGCACCGCTTCTTCATACTTGTTTTCTTTCACTATTAGTACAGATTTACTAGCATTCGGATGGTACCCAATGACTTCGCCTACCGATTGTACTCTCCGCCACCATTCTTTGAGATCCCCTATTTTTCCTGCACCTGTGAGGTCATCTGCATACGCCACTTGTTTCACTCGGGTTACCTCATGTTTTATTTTCTGCTGCAGAATTGATAGTGCCAGTGCGTACATTGCCATTGCCACTGGATCTCCTTGCGTTGTTCCTTCATTTGATTTGAGAATTTTAATTTCTTCCTTCTTTGTGCTTCCAACTATATACAGGTTAGCTGGCTCCTTATAAGTATGTACTTTGTTATCGAACCTAGCTCTAACTTGTGGTAGTGGTTGCGTGTTGGGTTCATATTGTGGAGAGAGAGAGAGAGAGAGAGAGAGAGAGAGAGAGAGAGAGAGAGAGAGAGAGAGGTGAGAGTGAGGATGAGGGAGTGAATGAGTGAATTAGGGAGAGAGAGAGAGAGAGAGAGAGAGAGCAAAAATAAATGAGAGTGAGGATAGGGGAGTGAGTGTGTGAATGAGAGAGAGAGAGAGAGAGTACTGCTGGTAATCTGATAGGCAAACAAAAGGGTAAGTGGGTGAGTGTGTGTGTGGGACAGGTTGATTGGTAGGTAGGCAGGGGGTTGATAGTACGCTGTGTAAGTAGGTAAACGGGGAAGACTGTAGGTAGATAGGTTAATAGGTTGGTAGATAAGTAGGTACAGGGGTTAGTAGGTTTATAGGTAGATTAGCCGGTAGGTATATTGGTAGGTCAAAATTCAAAATAAAGCTATTAGATTAATCAATAACCCTGCAATCACACAGGACCTTCCTACATTATCCATGCGAAGAAACGTTGCATCCCTTGCATTATTCTACAGATATTTTCACAGCAATTGTTCCGAGGAACTTGCTTCAATTGTGCCGCCTCTCCACATCTTTCCCCGTAGAACTAGGGCAGCTGAGAGCGCCCATGAATTTACACTTTCTCCTCCACAATGCAGGACTTCTGCTTATCAGAATTCATTTATCCCCAGAGCTACTACTCTTTGGAATTCACTTCCCTCGAATTGCTTTCCACAAACTTACAATCTACAAATGTTTAAATCCAGTTGTCACAAACATTTTATGAATGGAGGATGCCTTTAGGCACATGGACCTTTTTGTTTTATCTGTGTTTTTCCTTCCTCCGTTCATTGTCTCTTAAAAAAGAAAAAGAAAAAGTAGACATGGGGGCTGATAGTTCATTGTGTAAGTAGGTAAATGGATATGTAAGTTGGTTGATAGATAGATTACTAAGTACATGGGTTAGTAGGTTGGTAGATAAAGTAGGTAGATGGGTTAGTAGGTTGGTAGATAAGTAGTTAGATGGGTTAGTAGGTTGGTAGATAAGTAGATAGTTGGGTTAGTAAGTTGGTAGATAGGTAGATTAGTAGGTAAGTATATTGGTAGGTAGGCAGGGGCCTGATAGTTCACTGTGTACAAAGGAGTACAAAGGAGTACAAAGGAAAACAAGCAACAACAAGTCATGCGACCCCTCGAGGTTACATGCCCTCCAAAACACTGCTGTGCCAAGTGTAGCAACAGTATTTCGGAGAGAATGTGGGAAAGATGTGAGAAGGAAGTGCTGCCCTGGGGCTTAGTTCATGGCAGGGGAAATTATATTAAGATCTATTAGGTTATTGAACAAACACTACTATAGAAAATATTTATTCAATTACAAATGCAGTCAACCTTGGGTTCAGGGCAAGGTGCTTGTCTAGGCAACGGTGTTGCAGTCTATGACATCTCGGGGAAGCCCATTCCACAAGTTGACGACTCGATTGAAGAAGACATTCTTGGATTCGTTACAGTTGAAAAATTTATCAATAATTTTGCAGCCATTTTCCCGTGTGTAGTTTGATCGGTCAATCGTAAAGGTAAGTAGGTAGATAAACAAGTAGGAAGGCAGGCAGGTAGCCATACAGATAACAAGCAGGTAGGTAAGTAGGTTAATAGGTAGACTAGTAGGTAAGCAGGAGGGCAAGGCAGGTAGTTAAGTAAGTAGGTAGACAGGTAGGTAAGTAAGTAGGTAACTAGGTAGACAAGCAGGTAGGTAAGTAGGAACGCAGGTAGGTAAGTAAGAAGGAAGACAGGCAGGTAGGTAAGTAGGTAGCCAGGTAGACAAGCAGGTAGGTAAGTAGACAAACAGGTAGGTAAGTAAGAAGGAAGACAGGCAGGTAGGTAAATAGGTAGCCAGGTAGACAAGCAGGTAGGTAAGTAGAAAAACAGGTAGGTAAGTAAGAAGGAAGACAGGCAGGTAGGTAAATAGGTAGCCAGGTAGACAAGCAGGTAGGTAAGTAGACAAACAGGTAGGTAAGTAAGAAGGAAGACAGGCAGGTAGGTAAATAGGTAGCCAGGTAGACAAGCAGGTAGGTAAGTAGACAAACAGGTAGGTAAGTTGGAAGGCAGGTAGGTAGGTAAATAGGTAGCCAGGTAGACAAGCAGGTAGGTAAGTAGACAAACAGGTAGGTAAGTAAGAAGGAAGACAGGCAGGTAGGTAAATAGGTAGCCAGGTAGACAAGCAGGTAGGTAAGTAGACAAACAGGTAGGTAAGTTGGAAGGCAGGTAGGATAATTGAGGTAGGGTGCGTGTTGCGCTAAGATAATTATCAAACTTATTAACCCATTATAATCTCTACTTAGGCTGTATATTAGCTTAGGCCAGACTTACAGCGCACACACACACACACACGCACGCAGACACACCCACACCCGTAGACACAGACACACTCACAGGGAGACACACCCACACCCGCAGACACACATACACACGCACAGGCAGACACACCCACACCCGCAGACACACATACACACGCACAGGCAGACACACCCACATCCGCAGACACACATACACACACACACGCACAGGCAGACACACCCACACCCGCAGACACACATACACACACACACGCACAGGCAGACACACCCACACACGCGCACACACAGGCAGGCACAAACACACCCACACAGGCAAGGACACACACACACACACACACACACACACACACACACACACACACACACACACACATATATATATATATATATACAGTATATATATATATATATATATATATATATATATATATATATATATATATATATATATATATATATATGCAACACACATCATTTCAGAACTCTTACATACACACTTATAAATGCTTAAATATCTTGTACACATAAGCCAGTATATACGTCACACACACACACATTCACACACAAACAAATAAACAAACGCACACACACATTCACACACAAACAAATAAACAAACAAACAAACAAAACAACAAACAAACAAACAAACAAACAAACACACACACACACGCGCACTCTCTCTCTATCTCTCTCTCCTGAAATACCGCCAACTTCATCTCAGCCTGACACATCCTAACTATTCGCTAAAATTTTTGTCACAAAACTGTAAGGTGGAATTCCTCTAACTTTCGTAAATTTTGGGAAAGTACTAAATATCGAGTCGCTGAAAAAATACCGTGTCTGTCTGTCTGTCTGTCTGTCTGTCTGTCTGTCAATTGTTAACATGTTGGTATTTAACCCCTTCTGTATCGGCGACGTGGTTTTTATTATATTATAGCTATATTTAGACGATTTTGTGCAGTTTAAGAAGGATCTGTGGTAGTAAAAAGGGTTACTTAAGGGGAGGTTTTTAGTTTGGTCCCTAGATATCCTTCAAGCTTAAGATTACACCCCCTTTGAGCCCCTTTCAAGATAAATTTGTACATTTTTCGGTAGAAAAATTTCTCGGCTGAAAGCCGGTTCCTCTTAAATTACAGACTCGCTATCGCTCGCCAGGATAAAATCGACACCTAAATGGCACGAAAGGTCTTAAAATTGACAGAAATGGGTTGAAAGTTTTTAAAATCGTCAAACTAATGGGGCAAACGTCTTAAAATTAGAAAAACAATGGGGCTAAACATGAGGGAGAAAGGAGTCTAGAAAAAAATCCCTCAAGTGGAAATCTCCCCTTAAGATAGTTGGAAGCCTGTTAATTGCTGGAGGCCCTTCCTAAACTAAATTAAATAGATAGGAAGGATCGCTATCAATTATAAGGCTTCGAACTATCTCAAATCAACTCCTTTAATTACCACAGATCCTTCCTAAGCTGCATAAAATCGTCTAAACATAGCTAGAATGAAATACAACAGACGTCGCTGGTACAGGAAGCTTTTATGTATACAGTAAATTCATCTCATACATCGAAATTAGAACTAAAGAAAACAATTGTGGTTATGGTACGGTCGTGCTAGTAAGTCATGTCCCAGCTGTCATTACGTTTGGCTCGCTCTGTGCTGTATTAATGTCTGTCAGATGTTGAATAGGGTGGGTAAGTGTAGGAACATGTTGAATAGGGTGGGTAAGTGTAGGAACATGTATGTATATTTCACTCAATAAGTCATGTCCCAGCTGTCATTACGTTTGGCTGCCTCTGTGCTGTATTAATGTCTGTCAGATGTTGAATAGGGTAGGTAAGTGTAGGAACATGTATGTATATTTCACTCAATAAGTCATGTCCCAGCTGTCATTACGTTTGGCTGCCTCTGTGCTGTATTAATATCTGTCAGATGTTGAATAGGGTGGGTAAGTGTAGGAACATGTTTGTATATTTCACTCGATATGACGAAATGAAGCTTAGTTATTGCTGATACCAAATTATTGATCAAAACATACTTGGTGCCGAGACATCACTTATTAGCGCGACTGTACAGCGAAATTGGAACTAAAGAGGAAGAAATTGTGTTTACTATACCCTGTTTCAAATCAGTAGGCTAAAAACCTCTTGAACATTAACCTCTATAAACTCATGAACCACTAGAATAATCGAGCTAATAACCCTACCATTTGGGAAGGGTCGGTCAGGGAATAATTGTACAAATTTTACAGCCCATTTGCTCTGGCCCACCTATTTGGAACGGTATAGGCCTTATTAGCTAAACCACTATCTGTATGTTATTTAAGGGGGGTGACCTGTTTTTGTCTCTCCGTTTTTCTCTTTCTCTGACTTGTATCCATTTTGGCCCCATTCAGCCTACTGTTTTAAGACGTTTATCCCCATCCAGGTGTAATATTTTTACTGGTGAGCGGTAGCGAGCCAGCATATTTTTTAAATGTTTTTGACAGCAGGCTAAATTTGTACATTTTTCGATAGAAAAATGTCTCCGGCGAAGCCGGACTTCTTCATATAATGCTGGCTCGCTATCGCTCGCCAGGAAAAAAATGGACACCTAGATGGGAATAAACGTCTCAAAATAGTTGGCTGAATGGGGCCGAATGGATACAAGCCAGAGAGAGAAAAGGAGAGAAAAAACCAGGTCACCCCCTTTAAGTACTTAAAATGTTTGCATGTATACAATTGTGCGGGTAGGCCTATGTGTATTTGTAGTCCCGTGTGTGTGTGTGTGTGTGTGTCTGTGTGTGTGTGTAGGTGAGAGAGAGAGAGAGAGAGAGAGAGAGAGAGAGAGAGAGAGAGAGAGAGAGAGAGAGAGAGAGATAATAAGATATTGTTTATTTGAGTGTGTGTGTGAGAGAGAGAGAGAGAATAAGATATTGTTTATTTGAGTGGGTGTGTGTGTGCCTGTGTGCATGTGGGTGTGTGTGTGTCTATGTCTGTGTATGTGTGTTTGTGTGTGTGTGTGGTCCCGGCTGAGAGTGGGACCAATCTTGAGCCTGTCAGAAGAAAGTGAACAGATCTCCAGATGGGACCCAGGTGACACTCACACACACACTCTCTCACTCTAACTCTCATTCACACACACTTTTTCTCTCTCTCTCACACATTCACACACACACATATTTTTTCACACACACACTCACTCTCTCTCACACATTCACACACACACTCTCTCACACACACTTTCACACAGACACATACTCTCTATCTCTCTCATTCACACACACGCGCTTTCTCACACACATTCACACACACACACACACACACACTCTCTCTCTCTCTCTCTCTCTCCTGTACCTTCTTACCTGCCCCACGAGTGTAATTAAAATCCTTGGATTAAATAACTCCATACTAACATTACAAATACAGATGATTATAGTTATCCTTCTCTCTCTCTCTCTCTCTCTCTCTCTCTCTCTCTCTCTCTCTCTCTCTCTCTCTCTCTCTCTCTCTCTCTCTCTTCATGCATACCTTCTTCTCTTTTTGTTCTTCTTGTTTTTCTCTTCATACGTCACCCTCTCGGTTTGCGTCTTTTTTTTTTTTTTGGTAGCTTATACATTTTTAGAAGTGTTTTATTTCGTCCATGGGTCCAAATTGATTATAATATTTCTTCCACGTCCCTTCTATTCTCGTTGTTTCGTAGCACAATTTCCTCTCTTTTGTTTTTGTTTTCCTTTCTTTCCCTTTTGTCTCTTGCTTTCCCTTGTATTCCTGTTTTTCCTTTATAATAATATCTTACCCTTTGCTTCCTTGAAGAAAAAAATATATTAATAAATAGATAAACAATAATGCTAATAATAATAATAATAATAATACTAATAATAATGATGATGATGATGATGATGATAATAATAATAAGCATATCTACTTCCACACTTTCTTCAGGTTTTTAATATTTTTCTCCCATATCTCCATTACAGTTCCATAATTCAATGTTGCAGTATTATTCATATATTCGTCTATTTTCTTACCTCCTTCATTCAATTTCAAAATTGAATTTGATTCATGTAGGTAATTTCAGTACATCTAAAAGGAATACATTTGTGTAAATCTAATTCACCCTTTAAGCTGTTTGTGTGTGTGTGTGTGTGTGTGTGTGAGAGAGAGACAGTGAGAGAGAAGCAGACAGACAGACAGACAGAGAGAGAATGTGTTTATGTGTAAGAGAGAAATAATTTGTGTGTGTGTGGTGTGTGTGAAAGAATGCATGTGTGTTTGTGTGTGTGGCTGTTTGTTTATTTGTGTGTGTGTGTGTGTATATGTCTGTTGTATAATATGTACTTATACGTGTGTGTGAGCGTATATATAGTGTACATGCGTGTGAGATATATCCTTCTATAGTCTCCACCAGATAATACCAGTGCCAGAAGATGATATATAATATAGATCACAGGAACCTCTAACCTTATACCCTCAGGATTATTAGGGAGGGAAATTATGGACCCCCTTTCTCCCTCATGTTTAATCCTATTAGTTGGGAGACCTTAAGACATTCGCCTCATTAGTTTGTCGATTTTAAGACCTTTCGCCACATGTCGATATTTTCCTGGCGAGCGATAGCGAACCTGTAATTTAGGAGGCCAGTAATTTTTTCTACCGAAAAATGTACAAATTTACCTTGAAGGGGATCTTGCAGATGTTTATAGTTTAAGCCTGATAGATTTCTAAGGAATTTAGAAAAAAGGCATCCTTAGATGTGACACAAAATGTCTTCACATACAATGTGGTTAAAGAGTGGAATAGTTTACCAAGGGAGGTGGTCGACAGTAATTCAATTGATACGTTTAAGAACAGAATGGACGATCACCTGATGAAGATTGGATTAATCAATAGGCAGGTGTAATTTCCCTTTTAAACTAATGTCTATTTATACGATATTAAAACTTTCCTTGTGGGCATTTCCTGACCCATAAGGTTACACGTCATTCTATCCGGCCTGTTAGCCGGAGGGAGCGGAGGGTGGGGAGAGAGCCTTCTACTTTACTGTCCTGTTGTTCCACTATAAACTGTCCCTGTCTAGTAGTATTAAGGCCGGACCACCTAGTTGGGACCACAAGGTCTGTGTGGTCTGAGTATTTGTGTAAAGCCGGTATCACACGAGAGCTTTTATAGTCAACATTCGATGATCAACATTTTTCTGGCAACATTTCTGGAATATTTTGCACTGGTATCGGAAACTAAACTGATGGTGGATGAATTTAGGTAACAGACAAATATTAAATGTTTACCTTATGAGCTGCCAGACCAGTGTTAAGGAGAAATGTTGAGTGAAAAAGCGCTCGTGTGATACCGGCGTAAGTCTCTCTCTCTCTCTGTCTGTCTGTCTGGAGCAGTAATGGTAAAAATGTTAATAGCGGGCACCACTCTCTTGTAATCTGAGGCCTTATTGTGA
Source organism: Paralithodes platypus (assembly GCA_032716605.1). Lineage (NCBI taxonomy): Eukaryota > Metazoa > Arthropoda > Malacostraca > Decapoda > Lithodidae > Paralithodes > Paralithodes platypus. The sequence continues at coordinate 95,118,869 of CM064513.1, forward strand.
TTATGGGTAATTATACTTGTAACCCTGACCCCCCTTCATTCTTACCCCCCCCCCCCCCCCCACCCCATGCCCTGTCCCACTACCCCCTTCATCTGTCTCCCGTCTCTCTCTCTCTCTCTCTCTCTCTCTCTCTCTCTCTCTCTCTCTCTCTCTCTCTCTCTCTCTCTCTCTCTCTCTCTCTCTCTCACACCTGTGCCCTGTGCCCATTAGTTTTGCACCTGATATCATGCATAGAGGGTCCCCTTCCTCTTTCCTCATATCTATCCTCTCTCTCTCTCTCTCTCTCTCTCTCTCTCTCTCTCTCTCTCTCTCTCTCTCTCTCTCACACCCTGTGCCCTGTGCCCATTAGTTTAGCACCTGATATCATGCATAGAGGGTCCCCTTCCTCTTTCCTCATATCCATCCTCTCTCTCTCTCTCTCTCTCTCTCTCATTTTCCTGCGGCTTTTCTCTATTTTTCTCCTCTTTAAGGTCTTGCTTGCCTCTTCTGTTTCATCTATTGTCTAAGTGTTTTGTTTCCTTATATTTATCTTTCTTCTCTTGTTTCGATATATTTCTTATTCTCGTTTTTTTTTTAGTAATCTATTGTTGTTGTTTTTTTCGTTTGATTGATTGATTTTCTTAACCATATTCCCTTTCTTCATTTTCATCCTCCTCCTCCTCTCTCTCTCTCTCTCTCTCTCTCTCTCTCTCTCTCTCTCTCTCTCTCTCTCTCTCTCTCATTTTCCTGGGGCTTTCCTCCTTAATTATCCTCGTGATTCGTTGACTTCATTTACTTGTATCCTTTGCTATATCTTTAGGGGAGGTGTGGTGGAGTGGTCATGCCACTGGATTGGTAATCCAATGGACCCGGGTTCAAATCCCGATATGTCAATGGGAAGATATTATTGGGATTTGAATTTGTGCTTTGTATCAGTGCATTACCACAAGGCCCACCGAAATGCCAAACAAATATACTCATTGTTCCCTGATTAAATAACACTGTATGAATATTCCCATATTCAAAATATGTTACAGGGGGACAATGCCTAGTGAGTTCACTGCTCAATAGGTGGCGTTCTAAACAGTGAGGGTCTGAGTTTGGAGGATGAGACGGTGAGGCACTTGAGCGAAGCAACCGGCCGCTTCAGAGATGGAGCTGCTTCGAGCCGTGATGGATGCTTCACATGTCTCACTCCCCAGACTGGAACAAGACCTCACGGGCTTCACCGTGTTGAGCGGTGGAATGTACAGGCTCTCAGCCTATGCCCGAGAGGGAGTAGTTGGAATATAGAAAAAAAAAAATATATATATATATATATATTTTTTTCTCCATTTTTTTTCATATAATTTTGTTTAATACTCTTTAACACACACACACACACACACACACCTCTCTTTACCTCACATTACCTTTCTTTATCTCCTTCAAATCTGCCAATCTCTCTCTCGCTTACTTCCTTCCCAGATTTCTCCTATATTCTCGGCTATTCTCTCTTTTATTCATCGCTCCTCCTCCCCCCTCTAATCCCCCTCCTTCCTCCCTCCCTCCTCCATTCCCATCCTTCCTCCCTCCACTCTCGTCTGGCCTTCATCCTCCCTCTCTTTGGCACGCAATATTAGAGGGAGAGAGAGAGTGTGTGAGTCTGAGTGTGAAAGTGAGTGGGTGTATGAGAGTAAGTGTGTGTGTGTGTGTGTGTGTGTGTGTGTTCTGTTTTGCTATCCTTTACTACCACTTTTATGTTATATGGGGGTTATGTTTTCTTTTCTTTTTCATATATTTTCACCGTCCATAAACTACCCAGCGGAATCAATGTATGGCGGATAATAATTTCCCACAGATGGCGCGCAATGCCCCTTACGTATTCAATCTACCTCCATTTCACACACCATTCCACGAGCCTAGCAACATATTGATGTATAGAGGTTTGTGGTATACCCTTTACAGTAGTTACAGTCTATTAAGGGGAGGTGTTTAGCTTGTTCCCTAGATTTCCATCAAGCTTAAAATTACACCCCCTAGACCCCCTTTCAAGATAAATTTGTACATTTTTCGGTAGAAAAATGTCCCGGCCGAAGGCCGGTTCCTCTTAAAATACAGGCTTGCTATCGCTCGCCAGGAAAAAATCGACACCTAAATGGGACGACAAGTCTTAAAAGTTATATAAATGGGGTGAAATTTCTTAAAATCGCCAAACTAATGGGGAGAAGGTCTTAAAATCTCAAAAGCAATGGGGATAAACATGAGGGAGAAAGGGGTAAAGAAAAAAATCCCTCAAGTGGAAATCTCCCCTTACTTGTTGGTATATTTATATATATTTATTTTTGTCTGAGTTTCCTCGCTAGACCTCCATCAAGCTTAAACAACACCCCCTAGACCAATTTACACATTTTCGGTAGAAGAATGTCCAGGCCGAAGGCGGGTTCCTCCTAAAATTACAGGCTCGCTATCGCTCGCCAGGGAAAAAAATTGACACCTAAACGGCACGAAAGTTCCTAATATTGACAAAGAAACGGGGTGAAAGGTCTTAAAATCACCAAACTAATGGAACGAACGTCTTAAATCTCAAAGGGATTGCAGACAAAGCAGTACCTAAACTTAAGGGTAGGTCTCCACTTGAGGGATTTTTTCTTGACTCCTTTCTCCCTCATGTTTAGCCCCATTGCTTTTCTAATTTTAAGACGTTCGCCCCATTATTTTGACAATTTTAAGAACTTTCGACCCATTTCTGTCAATTTTAAGACCTTTCGTGCCATTTAGGTGTCGATTTTATCTTGGCGAGCGATAGCGAGCCTGTAATTTAAGAGGAACCGGCTTTCAGCCGGGACATTTTTCTACCGAAAAATGTACATATTTCTTTTGAAAGGGGGTCAAGGAGGTGTAATCTTAAGCGTGGTGGATATCTAGAGACCAAACTAAAAACCTCCCCTTAACCCTCTCACATTATTGACGCAATTTTGAGCCTATTAGGGATACTTTAAAGCCTTTGTTACCATCAGGGGTATTTAGAAACCTTTAGTTTAGTTACTTCAACCTCTGCAGTTGTCTTTGAGTTAGCTGTGTTGAGCCTATTGGGGATACTTTAAAGCCTTTGTTACCATCAGGGGTATTTATAAACCTTTAGTTTAGTTACTTCAACCTCTGCAGTTGTCTTTGAGTTAGCTGTGGGCAGAAAAGTAATTTTGGAGAGGTAATTATAAGAGTGAGAGAACTCAATTTATTATTGCTAATCTGGCAACCTCTACGTCATAAGGATGTGAGAGGGTTAACATCAATAATGATTTTGTTATGCTATACTGATGTCCCTGGGCTTATGATTGATATTTATTAACCCTTTCAAAGGCCAATGCGCAATTTATTTTCTGTCCTTCCGGCTATTATTAGACGATATTATTCAGATTAAGAAGGGTATTATTCAGATTAAGAAGGGTGTATGCAAGTCAGAGGGTTAATTGAGATCATCGTTTCCATTATGCTTCTCACAGATCATCGTTTCCATTATGCTTCTCACAGATCATCGTTTCCATTATGCTTCTCACAGATCATCGTTTCCATTATGCTTCTCACAGATCATCGTTTCCATTATGCTTCTCACAGATCATCGTTTCCATTATGCTTCTCACAGATCATCGTTTCCATTATGCTTCTCACAGATCTTTTTTAAACTGTATAA
>CM064513.1:95122620-95167620 GCA_032716605.1 Paralithodes platypus
CAGCAGTTGTAGTACCGGCAATTATTTTTCCGGGCAATTTTTGTTTCGACCGGAGCGCGTATTCCGGCAATATTTCTACCTGGCAATTTGTTTTTCGATCGGTGCGTGTGAATTTGTATTTTGTTTTTGGGTGTTCATTTGTTTTCTGTTATGTTGTCCCTATTCTGGCTCTGTCTTGAGTCGCCCCCCCCAAAAAAAAAAAAAAAAAAAAATATATATATATATATATATATATATATATATAGAAAAGTGGGGATTGGGCCTGAGTATATAGAATAGAATAGAATAGAATAGAATAGAATAGAATAGGTGCGCTTTTCCCGGCAATTTTTCTCTGGGAATTGTGGTGGATTATGTAAGAGGGTTGAATTGCCGACTTGCGAGTTTCAGGCTATAAGGAAGTTGGAGCCGTCAATATCAAAATGAAACAGAAATGCAACAAATAATGTACGTTTCTGACGGATAAATGGTATGGTGAATTGGGGTTCATGTATTGATAATTAATGTACTAAGACCGTATTTTAGCTGTAAATTCTGTTAAATATCGTTATCTACAGCTCCAACTTCCTTATAGAACGAAACTCGCAAGTCGGCATTTCAACCCTCTTACATAATCCACCTTATAATTACCGATACCGAAAAAGAACCCCAAAATATCACGGGAAAAAAAAAAAAAAAAAAAAAAAACACTGGGCCCATCAAAAAAATGCCGGGAAAAAGCGCTCGTGTGTCATGATGGCCTTTAAGGGGAGGTCTCCACTTGAGGGATTTTTTTCTGGACCCCTTTCTCCCTCATGTTTAGCCCCATTGTTTTTGAGATTTTAAGACGTTTGCACCCATAAGTTTGGTGATTTTAAGAATTTCCGCCCCATTCTGTCAATTTTAAGACCTTTCGTGCAATTTAGGTGTCGATTTTATCCTGGCGAGCGATAGCGAGCCTGTAATTTAAGAGCAACCGGCCTCCGGCCTGGACATTTTTCTACCGAAAAATGTAAAAATTTATCTTGAAAGGGGGTCTAGGGGGTGTAATTTTAAGCTTGATGAAAACGTAGGGAACAAACTAAAAACCTCCCCTTAACCCCTCCAGTCTTTTTACCGATGATTCTGGCTAAAGTTGGACGATGTTAAGAGGGACCTAGTTTAGTTAGAGGGTTTACTGAGATTGTATTTACCACTTCATTGAGTCCTAGAGGTTGCAATTAGAAGCCAAAGAAAGGCGCCCACCGGTAGCCCGAACACAAGACACACTTGAGTCTCTCTAGACAACAATTGCTAAGGAGTTCAATTTACCATCATCTAAAAAAATAAATAATAATAATAATAATAATACAAACAAAAAAGAGAGAGAGAGAGAAAGAGAGAGAGAATAAAACAAAATTAGATTAAAAACATTGCAAAAACAAATAAATGCCAGGGAGAAATTGCCGGGTGTATATAGCTCGTGTGACTGCGGAGGTAAAGGGGTGAAGAGCGGAGGCGAGTATAAATATGGCTTTAATTACAAGTTGAAGCGACAGAGGAAAGATTAGAGCGAGAGAGAGAGGGGGAGGGAGCCAGAGTGTGTGTGTGTGTGTGTGTGTGTGTGGGTGTCTGTGTGAGAGAGAGATTGTTTGTGTGTGGGTGTCTGTGTGAGAGAGAGAGATTGTTTGTGTGAGCGAGAGCAATATATAGAAAGAGAGAGAGAGAGGGGGAGGGAGCCAGAGTGTGTGTGTGTGTGTGTGTGTGTGTGTGTGTGTGTGTGTGTGTGTGTGTGTGTGTGTGTGTGTGTGTGTGTGAGAGAGAGAGAGAGAGATTGTGTGTGTGAGGGAGAGCAATATATATATATATATATATATATATATATATATATATATATATATATATATATATATATATATATATAGAGAGAGAGAGAGAGAGAGGGGGGGGGGGTGTATGTGTGAGAGAGTGACAGTTTTCAGATTATAAGACGTTTGGGCAATTAGTTTGGCGATTTTAACACTTTCCGTTCCATTTCGTTGTCAATTTTAAGACCTCTCGTGCCATTGAGGTGTCGATTTTTTTTGGGGGCGAGCGACAGCGAGCCTGTAATTTTATGAGGAACCGGCCTTCTACCGAAAAATGTACAAATCTATCTTTAAGGGGGTTATAGGGGGTGTTTATCTAAGCTTGAGGAAACTTAAAAAAATCTATGAATAATTTAATACATAGACCAAAACTAAGCTCTACTTCTGAGGACATAAGCTCTACTTCTGAGGACATAAGCTCTACTTCTGAGGACATAAGCTCTACTTCTGAGGCCATAAGCTCTACTTCTGAGGCCATAAGCTCTACTTCTGAGGACATAAGCTCTACTTCTGAGGACATAAGCTCTACTTCTGAGGCCATAAGCTCTACTTCTGAGGACATAAGCTCTACTTCTGAGGACATAAGCTCTACTTCTGAGGACATAAACTCTACTTCTGAGGCCATAAGCTCTACTTCTGAGGACATAAACTCTACTTCTGAGGACATAAGCTCTACTTCTGAGGACATAAACTCTACTTCTGAGGCCATAAGCTCTACTTCTGAGGCCATAAGCTCTACTTCTGAGGCCATAAGCTCTACTTCTGAGGACATAAGCTCTACTTCTGAGGCCATAAGCTCTACTTCTGAGGACATAACTTCTACTTCTGAGGACATAAGCTCTACTTCTGAGGCCATAACCTCTACTTCTGAGGACATAACTTCTACTTCTGAGGACATAAGCTCTACTTCTGAGGCCATAAGCTCTACTTCTGAGGACATAAGCTCTACTTCTGAGGACATAAGCTCTACTTCTGAGGCCATAAGCTCTACTTCTGAGGACATGAGGACATAAGCTCTACTTCTGAGGACATAAGCTCTACTTCTGAGGACATAAGCTCTACTTCTGAGGACATAAGCTCTACTTCTGAGGCCATAAGCTCTACTTCTGAGGACATAAGCTCTACTTCTGAGGACATAAGCTCTACTTCTGAGGACATAAGCTCTACTTCTGAGGACAGGTTTCTCCAGGTGGAACAAGTCATAATTATACTGAATGATAACAAAATATCTCGTATACCAGTGCTGAAGAACCTCTCCAAACTCAATTTCCGGCCATGGTTACGTGTTGCATTCGTATCAAGGCTAAATATTTTGTTATAATTCACATAAACACTTTAAGGGGAGATTTCCACTTGAGGGATTTTTTTTCTTGACCCCTTTCTCCCTCAAGTATAGCCCCATTGATTTTGAGATTTTAAGACAGTTGACCCATTAGCTTTGCGATGTAAAGAACTGTCGCCCCATTTCTGTCAATTTTTATGATTTAGGTGTCGATTTTTTCCTGGCGAGCGATAGCGAGCCTGTAATTAAAGAGGAATCGGCCTTCGGCCGGGACATTTTTCTACCGAAAAATGTACAAATTTATCTTGAAAAGGGGTCTAGGGGGTTTAATTTTAAGCTTGATGGAGGTCCAGGGAACAAACTAAAAACCTCCCCTTAACCAGTACAGTCAGGGACGTAATTTTTGTTATCACATTCTAGTCACTATTAGACTATTGTATTCAGCTTAGGAAGGACCTCTAGCAATAATACGGCTTCAAACTATCTCAACCAACCCATTTAACGACCACAGATCCTTCCTAAGCTGCATAATATCGTCGAAATATACAGCTAAACTGAACCATAACACAATTAGTCTATACATTTTAAACGGAGTGCAACCAAGGGCTCTTAACCGATATTCATAGCTCAGTCTTCTAATCCATGGAATAATCATTGCAGCTCTAGCTTGGAGAGAGAGAGAGAGAGAGAGAGAGAGAGAGAGAGAGAGAGAGAGGAGATAGATAGATAGATAGATAGATAGATAGATAGATAGATAGATAGAGAGAGAGAGATTGATAGATAGATATATAGATAGAGAGAGAGAGAACAAGAGGGAGGGAGTGAGTGAGTGTAGACGCGTGCGGTTATTGACAGTGGTGAGTCCTCCAGCCATGCCAAATTGAGTTTTCACGGAGGGAATTAACCGGAGGGGTGAGAGGGTCGGAGAGAGTGATGAGGCTGTAAAGAGGACACGGTTCAAGTGCTCCCCCCCCCCCCCTTCCCTCTCACCCCAACACCCCTCCTCACACCAGGACCAATTGAAAGTAGAGACCCTGTTGTTGTAACGGAGAGCAGCCAATTACGCTCATATAATACATTCATGCCCATAATATTCAATATCTGGTGGATGGGACTCGCCAGCCTTGGTCGGCAGCCGATCTAGGGTAGTAAACCTTATACAAATTCAGGTGGATGGGACTGTCAGCTTTGGTGGGCACTCCATTTAAGGGAGACAACCTTATAAAAATCCGGGTGGGTGGGACTCGTCAGCCTTGGTCGGCAACCCGTCTAGGGAAGTAACCCTTATACAAATACTAACATATTTACATACTTACTAGCCACCCACCAAAGTTGAAAACAAAAAAATGGTAAAAGATACACAGAGGGCGTCAGAGTGACACGGACCCTAAGTTGAGCATGGTCAATCCCGTAAGTCCTTGAACACACTTGGGTGGGTTGTCTTTCTCACGGAGGACAGCTTCACTTGGGGGCACTTTGTGTTTGGCCACCCTTAAGAATGGGTGGAGGAATGACGTCCGGGAATAGACAGATAGATAGATAGATAGATAGATAGATAGATAGATAGATAGATACCCATATTAAACATGAGCAATACTGGTATAGGATATAAATATTGCTTTTATTTCTATTCTGGCTCTGTCTTGAGTCGGCCCCCCCCCCCCCCCCTCAAAAAAAAAAAAAAGAGAAAAGATGAACAAAAAAGGAAAAATGGGGATTGAGCCTGAGTATATAGAATAAATGGGGATTATACGAGATCAACAATATCGTTTCACCCATTGGCTGGATAATAACGGCAACAATGGGTGTCCCAAGACAAAGATAGGCGCTCTCTTTTACTACACGATCTCTGGGTTCAAGAAGGCCGACTACAAGACGCCATTTAAGGGAGGAGGGTCGGTTTTTCTGGGTCCCCTTCTCTCTCATGTTTAGCGTAATAGTTTTGAGATTTTAAGACGTTCTCCCATTATTTTGGCGATTTTGAGACCTTTCACCCAATTTGTCAATATTAACATAACAGCTTTCGTGCCATTTAGGTGTCAATTATTTCCTGATGAGCGATAGCGAGCCTGTAATTTTAGAAGGAATCGGCCTTTGGCCGGGACATTTTTCTACCGAAAAATGTACAAATTTATCTTGAAGGGGGTCTATGGGGTGTTTTTTTTTTAAGCTTGATGGAGGTCTAGCGAGGAAACTCAAAAATAAATAAATATATAAATTGAAATACATAGACCAAAAAACGAGCACTAACCCCTTAAGGCGATGTCACATGAGCGATTTTGCCGTCAATTTTTCTGAGCAATTGTTGTCTGGCAGCTTCAAAATTAAGTTCCGTAAGCATTAAGGGGGGATGGGTCGGTTTGCTGGACCACTTTCTCCCTCATGTTTAGCCCCATTAGTTTTCAGATGTTAAGATGTTTGCCCCCATTTCATCGTCAATATTTAGCCTAGACCTTTCGTGCTATTTAGGGTCGATTTTTTCCCTGGAGAACAGCCTGTAATGTTGGAAGAAGACCGGGAAATTTTTCTACCGAAAAATGTACAAATTAATCTAGAAGGGGGATCTAATGGATGTTCTTTAAAATTTGATGAGAGGTCTAGGGAGGAATCTAGAAAAATAATAAATACATGCAAAAATCGCCAAAAAAGTGAACCATATTAATATTAAACTAATATTATTAATATTAATATTAAATTAATATTAAACTAACATATTAATTTAGCTTCGATCTAGTAGTGCCCGATTCCAATGCTGCGAAAGAGCCTCAAATTAGTACAGATAGAGAGAGAGAGAGAGAGAGAGAGAGAGAGAGAGAGAGAGAGAGAGAGAGAGAGAGAGAGAGAGAGAGAACACAAAACTTGCTCATCGAAAATTGCCGAAAAAAAGGCGCTCGTGTGACACCACCTGTACACGTGCCTCATTTCTCGAGATAAGAGTACGGTACGGCCCTCGAAGTACGACAACAAGCACGCCTCCTAGCACGAATACCGAGAGGCAGGAGGTGATACTAAGCTTCCCGACACAGGTAGAAAGGTTCGTACGGTGGCGCTAATAAGTCATGTCCCAGCTGTCATTACGTTTGGCTCGCTCTGTGCTGTATTACTGTCTGTCAGATGTTGAATAGGGTGGGTAAGTGTAGGAACATGTTTGTATATTTCACTCGATATGAAGAAATGAAGCTTAGATATTGCTGATACCAATTATTGATCAAAACATACTTGGTGCCGAGACATCACTTATTAGCGCGACTGTACATGCCCAGTGTCGTTCCTGCACGTGTAATAATAATAATAATAATAATAATAATAATAATAATAGGTTTATATAGATGTGACTAGTGTATTTGTATAAAGGATTTTTTTTATAAATAGACGCTCCCACCAATTTCACATACTTAAGTAGGCCATTTTTGATTTACAGAAAAGCGACCTTTACGTGTGTGTGTGTGTGTGTGTGTGTGTGTGTGTGTGTGTGTGTGTATATGACTCTAGACATGTGTGTGTGTGACTGCATACGGTCCCGTGTGTGTGTGTGTGACTGTAGACATGTGTGTGTGACTGCATACGGTCACGTGTGTGTGTGACTATATGTGTGTATGCATGTGTGTGTGTGTGACTGTGTACGCGTGTGTGTGACTGTGTATGTATGTGTGGCTGAGTATTTGTGTATGTGACTGTGATCATGTGTGTGTCAGTGTACGTGCGTGTGTATGACTGTTTAAGTGTGACTGTGTACATAGGAGTATGGCTGTGTACATGGGTGTGATTTGTGACTGTGTAGGTGTGTGATAAGTGTATGTACAAAGGAGTACAAAGGAGTACAAAGTACAAAGGAAATCAAGCAACAACAGATCTAGTGACCCTTCTAGGTTGCTTGTCCTCCAAAACACTGAGGATCAAGTGTCCAAACAGTGGTTTAGAGTGGGTAAGGGAACATTGGAAAGGGAACTACTGCCCTGCCACTAACGTGGCAGGACTAGGAAGTTAGTAGGGGACATATGGGTTAGTAACTGAGGGGAGGATAAAGTTATTCATTTACAAAACGCAGTCAGTCGCGGGTTTGATGCGAGATATTTGTCTAGGCGGAATTTAAATGAATCAACGGTGCTGCAGTCTATAACGTCTCGGGGAAGCCCATTCCACAAGTTGACAACTCGATTGAAGAAGAAATTCTTAGATTCGTGCGAGTTAAAAGATTTACCAATAATTTTGCAACCGTTTCCCCGCGTGTAATTAGATTGGTCGATAGTGAAGTACTTACTACAGTTCATATTGTCGATGCCTTTGATGATTTTGAACACTTGAATTAAGTCGCCTCTTAATCTGCGCTGGGTTAAAGGAAATAGATTTAATTCTCTAAGACGCTCTTCGTATGGTTTGTTCTTTAGGCTAGGTATCATTTTGGTAACTCTACGTTGAACTCGTTCTAGCTGTTTATATCTTTTTGGTAATAAGGGCACCAGGATTGAACGCAGTATTCCAGAAGAGGGCGGGACTAAGGAATTGTAAAGGGTTAGGATAACTTCTTTGGATTTATGCTCAAATGACCTGCCTATAAAGCCAATTATTTTGTGTGCCTTCTTAACAACTTCTGAACATTGTTGACTCGGTTTTAGGTTACTCGATATTGTTACTCCCAGATCAGTTCTCTGTTTACATTCTTAAGCTGAGTGCCATTCATCGAATAGTTTGCTTTCTCATTTAGGTATCCGACATGTAGTACTTTACATTTATCCGCATTGAAACTCATTTGCCAAATTTGGGCCCAACATGACAATTTATCTAGATTGTTTTGCATATCGTCAACTTGTTCTTTTGAGAGTACGCTATTTGCAATTTTTGTATCGTCAGCAAATTTTGAGATTGTGCAGGTGAGACCCTCCTCTATGTCGTTGATGTAAATTAGAAAGAGAATTGGTCCTAGTACCGATCCCTGGGGTACCCGCTACTTACATTGGTCCATTTAGATGCCTTACCGTTTATGACTACCCTTTGCTTTCTGTTGCTGAGCCAATTTTCTATCCATTTCAACACACCGTTTGTATTCCATGCGCTTTTAGTTTTAGCAGTAAACGTTTGTGGGGAACTTTGTCAAAGGCCTTTTGAAAATCAAGGTATATAATATCTACAGCTCATCGTAGAGGTTGAGGATATCGTGGAAGAAGTCTAAGAGGTTTGTTAAACAGGAACGTTTTTACGAAAGCCGTGTTGAGTATCTTTAAGTATGTTATTTTCCTCCAAGTGATTTACGAGTCTGTCTCGTATGACCGTTTCTAGCATTTTACATACAACTGAGGTTAAGCTAATTGGACGATAGTTACTGGGTAGGGATTTGCTGCCTTTTTTGAATATCGGTGTTACGTTGGCTAGCTTCCACTGATCAGGCATAGTTCCAGACTGCAAGGATTTATTGAATAGTAATGTCAGTGGTTTGGAGAGCTCATTCTTAGCTTCCTTTAGAACTCTAGGCGAGATTGTGTCAGGTCCTGGCGTTTTATTTACCTTGAGTTTATCTAAACAATTCAATACTTCTCTCTCTGTAACGGTGATATTGCTTAGAACATCTGAATTATCAATCTGAATCGGCGATGGTGTAGGGATATCACTGAGGTCTTCTGTTGTAAAAACTGATGCAAAGAAGGTATTGAGGGCATTACTCATTTGTACTTCGTCTTTGGTGTATTCTCCTTTTTCATCGACTAACGGTCCAAACAGTTGAAGTACTACTTTTTTCTTCTGATATAACTATAGAATTCTTTCGGGTTTGTTTTACTTTGATTCGCAATATGTAACTCTAAGGTCTTTTACTTTGCTTAATTAACTTTTTGGCTTTGCGTCGTAGCTCTACAAATTTCACCCGTTCTTCGTCATTTTGTGAGGATTTTAATCTATCATTAGCACATTTTTTAGCAAGCAGGCAGTTTGAAATATCTTTATTCCACCATTTGGGCTTATTATTATGGCCTGGACGCCGTATTTTCGATGGTATGCAGTCTTGCACTGCTTTTAGGTAAGTGGTTTCGAATAACTTCCAAGATGTATTATGTCGTATTGTTAATTAAAAAGCTCCAGTCAGTTTCTTTAAACATAGCTCTAAGTTTATGGAAGTTTGCTTTCTTGAAATTAGGGACTTTTTCGATGCTACTATTTGGTTCGTGACTAGTAAACTTTAAAGTGAAAGTTATCGTACGATGGTCGCTGTTACTGAATCATCACCAACATTCAAATTCTCTATCAATTCTTCTTTTGTTGCAAGTACAATGTCAAGAACGTTATTACCACGGGTCGGCATTCGAACAAATTGATAAAGCGAACTCTCTTGCAAGTTCGTATACAAGTCATGTCCGGAGTGTGAAGTAAGAGTATCGCCCCACTTGGTCACAGGTAAATTAAAGTCGCCAAAAATTACGGTATCTTGTGAGTTACTTACATCTGCAATTTGTTCGTAAATTTCTCGGTCAGTTTGCACTGATTGAGCTGGAGGTCTGTATATTAACGCAAGTATTATTTTTGTACCTTTATTATTCTTTATTAGCACAAAAGATGTGTCGACGTTCAAAATTTGAGGTTTTGACACGAGGGTCGGGTTAAGACTTTCTTTGATATAAAATAAAACGCCACCTCCATTTTTATTTATTCGGCTGTTCTCAAACATTACATAACCGGGAAGTGAATACTCTGCTAAAAAGTCTCTATCTTGTGTATTGAGCCAAGATTCTGTTATGCCAATCACATCATAATTTTCTGTAAACACTAGTTCCTCTAAGTTCCTCACTAGTTCCTCTGTGAGTGTGTGTGTGTCCGTGTGCAACTGTGTACGTGCATGTATGTATGTGTGTGTGTGTGTGTGACCATGTACGTGTGTGTGACCGCTAAGTGTTTGTATGTGTGACCACCATGTGCGCGTGTGTGACCGTTTACGTGTGTATGTATGCGTGACCATGACACCATGTGCACGTGTGTGACCGTTTACGTGTGTTTACACAGTGTAAGTGTGACCATGTACGTGTGTTTGACAGATAAGCGTGAGTACATGTGTGACCATGTACGTGTGTGTGACCGTTTACGTGTGTATGTATGTGTGACCATGTACGTGTGTGTGACCGTTTACGCGTGTATGAGAGTGTGTGTGAGTGTGACCATGTACGCGTGTGTGTGTATGTGAGTGTGACCATGTACGCGTGTGTGTGCGTGTAAATGTGACCATTTACGAGTGTCTGTGTGTGCGTGTCTGTGTGTGTGTATGTGAGTGTGACCATGTATGCGTGTGTGTGCCTGTAAGTGTGACCATGTACGAGTGTCTGTGTGTGCATGTGTGTGTGTGACCATGTACGCGTGTGTGTGCGTGTAAGTGCGACCATGTACGAGTGTCTGTGTGTGCGTGTCTGTGTATGTGAGTGTGACCATGTACGAGTGTCTGTGTGTGCATGTGTGTGTGTGACCATGTACGCGTGTGTATGTATGTATGTAAGTACGACCATGTACGCGCGTGTGTGTACGCGTGTGTGTGTGCGTGTGGTGGTGAGAGCCGCGACACGTGCCGGTCACTAAACGCTTTGTCGGGGTTGTTGTTTCCCGGGGGGAGGGGGAAAGGGAGGGTCGGTAGAAAGGGAGGGAGGGAGGGAGGTAGAAAGGGAGGTAGAAGGTAGACATGGAGGGGGAGGGGGAGGGGGGAGTAGGGAGTGACCACGAGGGAGGTAGAGAGGTGGGGAGGGAAGGAGGGAGGGATGGTTAAGGAGGTAGGGAGTAGGGAGTGACGGTGAGGAAGAAGGAGAAGGGGAATGAATAAGGGAGATGGAGGGGGAGGGAAGCAGGGGGTAGGGAGGGAAGGAGGGGCTATGAATGACGTAGGGTGAGGGAAGGGAGGAGGGGACCTGGTGAGGGGGAGGGAAGGGAAGGGAGGGGGATGTAGAGCGGGATGAGGGAGAAAGGAAGGGAGGGGAAGCTTGAGAGGGGGAGGGGATGGGGTGGAAGAGGGAGGCAGGGGTGGAGTGGAGTGGGGGGGGGAATGGGGAGGGAGGGAGGAGGGGGAGGTAGAGAGGGAAGTGTGACAAAGTGACGAAGGCAAGGATGGGAAAGCAGAGGGAGGTGGAGGGGAGGGGGAGGGTAGCAAAGAAAGGGTGGGGAGGGGAAGGCGAGGGAAGGAGGGAAGAGGAAGTTAGATAGGAGGGGAGTTTAGATAGGGGGAAGGGAGGGGAGGAAGGGAGGAGGCGGGTAGATAGGGGGGAGGGGAAAGAAGAGAGGGTGGGGAAGGGGAAGGAGGATAGGGAAGGGGAGACCAGGTGGGAGGCGAGAGAGAGAAAGGGAGGGAGGAGGGGTTAGTATATAGAAGGAAGTGAGAGGGGAGGGAAGGGGGGGGGGGGGGTGAAAGAGAGAGGAGGAGGGGAGGGTAGGGGGAGAGAGGATGGAGAGAAGGAGCTAGGAGAGATGAATGGGGAGGATAGGTAGGGGGAGGGTAGTAAAGAGACAGAGGAGAGGGAGGGGAGAGAATAGTGGGAGGGGGGACATAGGGGAGGGGTGAGAGAAAGGGGGAGTGAAAATAAGACGGGGGGGGGAAGTGAAGAGTAGTGGGAGAGGGGAGAGAACAGTGGGAGGGGTGAGGAGCTAGGGGGAGAGGGAAGGTAGGGAGAGGGAGGGAGGGGTAGACAAGGGGGTGAGGGGGAGGGAAGGTAAGAGGGAGAGGAGAGAGAGGCGAAAGCATAGTGGAAGGGGTGGGGATATAGGGAGATGGGAGAGGGTGGGGGAGAAAACGGGATGAGGGTTGGGAAGGAAAGAACAAGGGATGAGGGTTGGGAAGGAAAGAAAACGGGATGAGGGTTGAGAAGGAGAGAAAACCGGATGATGGTTGAGAAGGAGAGAAAACCGGATGATGGTTGGAAGGAAAGAAAACAGGTTGAGGGTTGGGAAAGAAAAAAAACGGGATGAGGGTTGAAAAGGAAAGAAAACGGGATGAGGGTTGAGAAGGAGAGAAAACCGGATGATGGTTGGAAGGAAAGAAAACAGGTTGAGGGTTGGGAAAGAGAAAAACGGGATGAGGGTTGGGAAGGAAAGAAACCGGGATGAGAGTTGAGAAGGAAAGAAAACGGGATGAGGATTGAGAAGGAAAAAAACGGGATGAGGGTTGGAAGGAAAGAAAACGGGATGAGGATTGAGAAGGAAAAAGAGAGAAGAAAGAAACGATGAGGGTTGGAAGGAAAGAAGGAAAGAAAACAGGTTGAGGGTTGGGAAAGAGAAAAACGGGATGAGGGTTGGGAAGGAAAGAAACCGGGATGAGAGTTGAGAAGGAAAGAAAACGGGATGAGGATTGAGAAGGAAAAAAAACGGGATGAGGGTTGGAAGGAGAGAAAACGGGATGAGGGTTGGGAAGGAGAGAAAGCGGCCAAGAGCCTAAACCAATCACCTATGCTCTCTCAATGTCTTCTGTGTTATCCAGTACCTTTTTATCTTCTTGCTTTTCTTCTTCTTCATCTTCTGATTCTTCTTCTTCGTTTTCATCATCATTTCTCACCAATTCCACCGCTTCGTCAATTGTTTCTGCTTCTTCCTTTTTCTATATTTCGTGCAAACCTGTCTGCTTAAAATAATTGAGTGAGTCAGCCCCGCAGCCTCTTACGCGAATATCACTGTTCAGCTTTCTATCAGTTCAGTTCAGTTGGCCTCTTGCGAGTTTCGGGTTATGAGGGAAGTTGGAGCCGTAAACATCGATATTTATCGGAATTACCAGGGAAAATATGACTAGTGGATATATATATATATATATATATATATATATCTCTATATATAGAGAGAGAGAGAGAGAGAGATTAAGATGGATATAAAGAAGGGAGAAAGAGAGAGAGAGAGAGAGAGAGAGAGAGAGAGAGAGAGAGAGAGGGGAGAGTAAAGAGGGGCTTATAACGGCAGAGAAAAGACTAGTGGCAAAGAGGAAAAGAAGAGGAGTCGGGTAGAGAAGAGGCAATGGAGGGAAGATATGGAGAGAAAAGGGGGGGGGGGGGGAGGGGGAGATATGGAGAGAAAAGAGGGGGGAGGAGAGATATGGAGAGAAAAGAGGGGGGAGGGGAGATATGGAGAGAAAAGAGGGGGGAGGGGAGAGAGGGAGAAAGAAAAGAACAAAAATAGGAAAAGTGGGGATTGGGCCTTGGGCCTGAGTATATAGATTATAATAGAATAGATGTTCATTTTCTTGTATTCTTTCTCATATTCAAACAAGTCTTCAAAAAAAAAAAAAAAAAAAAAAAAGGCTCCGGTTCGACACTCTGGGACTCATATCTGTCAGCATGCCACACAGCAGCTCAGTATTCCAAAATAGTATATAGCCTAAGGCTATAAATCAATCTGGTCTGTTAGCAATAATGTGTATATTTAGTACGGTACTACCTATAAAATGTTAATGGTATTGTGTACATTGTTGATTTAGTACTTACCATTACGTTGTTCCTGGTAGTCAGCTGATCATCACTCGCTGTAAATAAAGAACATTGGTATTTATAAGGGTGCTTTCTGTATCTCCTTCTCCCTCATGCTTAGCCCCATTAGTTTTGATATTTTAAGACGTCCGCCCCCTTAGTTTGGCGATGTAAAGACCTTTCGGAAGGAAGGAAGGAAGGAAGGTGGGTGGGTGAGGAAGAAATGAAGGAAGGAAGAGAAGGAAGGAAGGTAGAGAAGGAAGGAAGGCAGGCAGGCAGGCAGGCAGGCAGGCAGGAAGGAAGGAAGGAAGGCAGGCAGGCAGGCAGGAAGGAAGGAAGGAAGGAAGGAAGGTAGTAAGGAAGGAAGGAAGGCAGGCAGGAAGGCAGGAAGGAAGGCAGGCAGGAAGGAATGGCTGGCTGGCTGGATGATCGCTAACAAACCCCCTGGATCAGTATTAAAGGAAGGAAGGAAGGAAGGAAGGAAGGAAGGAAGGAAGGCAGGCAGGAAGGAAGGAAGGAAGGGCTGGCTGGATGATCGCTAACAAACCCCCTGGATCAGTATTAATGAAGGAAGGAAGGAAGGCAGGAAGGAAGGGCTGGCTGGCTGGATGATCGCTAACAAACCCCCTGGATCAGTATTAATGAAGGAAGGAAGGAAGGAAGGAAGGAAGGAAGGAAGGCAGGCAGGAAGGAAGGGCTGGCTGGCTGGCTGGATGATCGCTAACAAACCCCCTGGATCAGTATTAATGAAGGAAGGAAGGAAGGAAGGAAGGAAGGAAGGCAGGCAGGCAGGAAGGAAGGAAGGGCTGGCTGGCTGGATGATGCTAACAAACCCCCTGGATCAGTATTAATGAAGGAAGGAAGGAAGGGCTGGCTGGCTGGATGATCGCTAACAAACCCCCTGGATCAATATTAATGAAGGAAGGAAGGAAGGAAGGAAGGCAGGAAGGAAGGAAGGGCTGGCTGGCTGGATGATCGCTAACAAACCCCCTGGATCAGTATTAATGAAGGAAGGAAGGAAGGGCTGGCTGGCTGGATGATCGCTAACAAACCCCCTGGATCAGTATTAATGAAGGAAAGAAGGAAGGAAGGCAGGCAGGAAGGAAGGAAGGGCTGGCTGGCTGGATGATCGCTAACAAACCCCCTGGATCAGTATTAATGAAGGAAGGAAGGAAGGAAGGAAGGAAGGGCTGGGCTGGCTGGCTGGCTGGATGATCGCTAACAAACCCCCTGGATCAGTATTAAGGAAGGAAAGAAGGAAGGAAGGCAGGCAGGAAGGAAGGGCTGGCTGGCTGGCTGGCTGATCGCTAACAAACCCCCTGGATCAGTATTAAGGAAGGAAGGAAGGAAGGCAGGAAGGAAGGGCTGGCTGGCTGGTTGGATGATCGCTAACAAACCCCCTGGATCAGTATTAAGGAAGGAAGGAAGGAAGGAAGGGCTGGCTGGCTGGCTGGATGATCGCTAACAAACCCCCTGGATCAGTATTAATGAAGGAAGGAAGGAAGGAAGGAAGGCAGGAAGGAAGGGCTGGCTGGCTGGCTGGATGATCGCTAACAAACCCCCTGGATCAGTATTAATGAAGGAAGGAAGGAAGGAAGGAAGGAAGGAAGGAAGGAAGGCAGGAAGGAAGGGCTGGCTGGCTGATCGCTAACAAACCCCCTGGATCAGTATTAATGAAGGAAGGAAGGAAGGAAGGAAGGCAGGCAGGAAGGAAGGGCTGGCTGGCTGGCTGGATGATCGCTAACAAACCCCCTGGATCAGTATTAATGAAGGAAGGAAGGAAGGAAGGAAGGAAGGAAGGCGCTAAACAACCCCCTGGATCAGTAATTAAGGATAAGGAAGGAAGGAAGGAAGGGCTGGCTGGCTGGCTGGATGATCGCTAACAAACCCCCTGGATCAGTATTAATGAAGGAAGGAAGGAAGGGCTGGCTGGCTGGCTGGATGATCGCTAACAAACCCCCTGGATCAGTATTAATGAAGGAAGGAAGGAAGGAAGGAAGGGCTGGCTGGCTGGATGATCGCTAACAAACCCCCTGGATCAGTATTAATGAAGGAAGGAAGGAAGGAAGGAAGGAAGGAAGGGCTGGCTGGCTGGATGATCGCTAACAAACCCCCTGGATCAGTATTAATGAATGAAGGAAGGAAGGAAGGAAGGAAGGAAGGGCTGGCTGGCTGGCTGGATGATCGCTAACAAACCCCCTGGATCAGTATTAATGAAGGAAGGAAGGAAGGAAAGAAGGAAGGAAGGAAGGAAGGAAGGCAGGAAGGAAGGGCTGGCTGGCTGGCTGGATGATCGCTAACAAACCCCCTGGATCAGTATTAATCACTGGTCGATGGCTGGCCGAGAAGGGATAAACGCTTTTAGGTGAGATAGAGTTACATATAGTTACGTAGATACATCGACTACACAGACCTTGCGGTCCCTACTAGGTAGTCCGGGCTTAATGCTAAAATATAATTTTCTACAAAGTGGAAGGCAAGGATAGCAAATCAGAAGGTTCTCTCCCCACTGGTCGGCATGACATTTAGTTGGGGAAACAAGTCCCTCCGCAGAATGAGAAAAACATCTACTGGGAAATTTATAGTAAAGAACGAAGTTGAGAAATATTAAATACTACTGATGCTTAATCTCTCTCTCTCTCTCTCTCTCTCACATATATATATATATATATATATATATATATATATATATATATATATATAAATATATATATATATATATATATAATATATATATATATACTGTATATACCGGTATATATATATATACAGTATATATATATTTTTTTTTACCTGTATTATTCCCACCTCCTCAAAATAATGTCTAGACTTCTTTTGAATGTGTCAATTGTCTTACATTGTACCACTTTCTCAGGCAATTTCTTCCACTCGATGACCACACTGTAGGTGAAGAAGTGCTTTGTGACATCGAGATTTGCCCTCCTGGATTTTAATTTAATTCCATATCCCCGAGTTAATTAACTATTATCTATTTTGAAAAGTGATTCTACATCAATTTTTGTCATATCCCTTTAGTATCTTGAAACACTCGATTAATTGACCTCGCAATCTTCTTTTCTTAAGTGAAAACATTTTTTGTTTTGTTTTAGTCTTTCATGATAAGATAAATTTCTTAGTGACGACATCAACTTTGTCGCTCTACGCTGCACAGACTCGAGTTTCTCAATGCCCTTGCTCAGATAAGGACACCAAAATTCAAGATGGGGCCTCACCATGCTTTTAAATAAAGGTACTATAATATTCTCATTTTTATAAGTAAAATTTATCGTAATATGTCCCAATGCTCGATTGCCCTTGTTCGCAGCTGCTGCACATTGATCTGAGGTCTTTAGGTTTTCAGATATAAGAACCCGAGAGAGAGAGAGAGAGAGAGAGAGAGAGAGAGAGAGAGAGAGAGAGAGAGAGAGGGGGGGGGGGGGGTAGGTAGGTTAGATAGCAAGTGAAGTAGGCTAAGAAATGACTGGTAAATTACTGATAATACATGAAGTTCTCTCTCTCTCTCTCTCTCTCTCTCTCTCTCTCTCTCTCTCTCTCTCTCTCTCTCAATGTCTCTCTCTCTCTCTCTCTCTCTCTCTCTCTCTCTCTCTCTCTCTCTCAGTGGTCACAACTCCTGCATCTCGGTTAACTCTCAGGGCTACCACAACTTATTCCTAAGCTTAATATTAAAGTCTCCTAATAATAGCCAGAATTAACAGTCAAAACGCATTATAAATCCCTAAGGGGTTAAGCAATACATAAATAAACAACATGCTAATCAGTTATTGTCCTTTATTGACCCTTTTTAGTGTACATTTTATTCTGGCTGAAATTAGATGATTTTATGTTGCTTAGGAGGGGATGGATGCTTAGGAGGGATGGGACGTTGTTGCTTAGGAGGGGATGGGCGTATTTATTTGCTTAGGAGGGGATGGGCGTATTTATGTTGCTTAGGAGGGGATGGACGTATTTATGTTGCTTAGGAGGGGATGGGCGTATTTATTTGCTTAGGAGGGGATGGGCGTATTTATGTTGCTTAGGAGGGGATGGGAGTATTTATGTTGCTTAGGAGGGGATGGGCGTATTTATGTTGCTTAGGAGGGGATGGGCGTATTTATGTTGCTTAGGAGGGGATGGGCGTATTTATGTTGCTTAGGAGGGGATGGGCGTATTTATGTTGCTTAGGAGGGGATGGGCGTATTTATGTTGCTTAGGGAGGGGATGGGCGTATTTATGTTGCTTAGGAGGGGATGGGCGTTATTATGTTTGCTTAGGAGGGGATGGGCGTATTTATTTGCTTAGGAGGGGATGGGCGTATTTATGTTGCTTAGGAGGGGATGGGCGTATTTATTTTATGTTGCTTAGGAGGGGATGGGCGTATTTATGTTGCTTAGGAGGGGATGGGCGTATTTATGTTGCTTAGGAGGGGATGGGCGTATTTATGTTGCTTAGGAGGGGATGGGCGTATTTCATGTTGCTTAGGAGGGGATGGGCGTATTTATGTTGCTTAGGAGGGGATGGGCGTATTTATGTTGCTTAGGAGGGGATGGGCGTATTTATGTTGCTTACGAGGGGATGGGCGTATTTATTTTATGTTGCTTAGGAGGGGATGGGCGTATTTATGTTGCTTAGGAGGGGATGGGCGTATTTATTTGCTTAGGAGGGGATGGGCGTATTTATGTTGCTTAGGAGGGGATGGGCGTATTTATTTTATGTTGCTTAGGAGGGGATGGGCGTATTTATTTGATGTTGCTTAGGAGGGGATGGGCGTATTTATTTTATGTTGCTTAGGAGGGGATGGGCGTATTTATGTTGCTTAGGAGGGGATGGGCGTATTTATGTTGCTTAGGAGGGGATGGGCGTATTTATTTTATGTTGCTTAGGAGGGGATGGGCGTATTTATGTTGCTTAGGAGGGGATGGCGTATATATTTACTAATTTAGGAGGGGATGGCGTATATATGTTGCTAGGAGGGATGGGAGATTTATGTTGCTTAGGAGCGGATGGGCGTATTTATGTTGCTTAGGAGGGGATGTACGTATTAATGTTGCTTAGGAGGGGGTGGTCGTATTTATTTGCTTAGGAGGGGATGGGCGTATTTATGTTGCTTAGGAGGGGATGGACGTATTTATGTTGCTTAGGAGGGGATGGGCGTATTTATGTTGCTTAGGAGGGGATGGGCGTATTTATGTTGCTTAGGAGGGGATGGGCGTATTTATTTGTTCACTGTTTTATCTATTTTAGTTTCCTCCCTAGACCTCCACCAAACTGTAAAAAAACACCCCCTCCACCCCCTTCCAAGATAAATGTGTACATTTTTCGGTAGAAAAATGGCCCGGCCAAAGGCCGGTTATATTGAAAATTACAGGCTCGCTATCGCTCGCCAGGAAAAAAATCGACACCTAAATGGCACGAAAGGTCTTAATATTGACAAAGAAATGGGGCATAAAGTCTTAAAATCGCCAAACTAATGGGCCAAACGTCTTAAAATCTGAAAACCAATGGGGGACAAACACGAGGGAGAAGGGTCCCAGAAAAACCAGCCCAACGGTTTAACTGAGATCGTCTTTACCCCCTTTGAGTCCTAGAGGTAGAGAATAAGAGCTAACATGAATCCTCTATTGGCTGTAAGTAGGCGAGACATCATGACCTCTGTCCTCTGTAACTCAAAAAGGGCTGGAGCAAATTGGCTGTAAATGTCCACATCTGTTCCTTGACCGACTCTTCTTACTTGGTAGCCATATTAGCTCGATTACTCAAGTCGTTTTTGAGTTACAGAGGTTCTAAGGTCATGGTTTTCTCGCCTACTTACAGCGAATTGACTATAGACTATAAACAAATAGGTCATCCTGTTGAAGGGGTTAAGGGGGAGGTAGTTGCTTTCTGGACTCCCTTCTCCCTCATGATAAGCCCCATTAGTTTTGAGATTGTAAGACGTTCGTTCCATTACTTTGGCGATATTAAGACCTTTCACCCCATTTCTTTGTCAATAATAGGACATTTCGTGCCATTTAGGTGTCGAATTTGTCTTAGCGAGCCTGTATTTCTAGGCGCAATCGGCCTTCGGCTGGGGCATTTTTCCACCGAAAAATTTACAATATTATCACGGCATTATCATAGCATTCTGGTTACCATCAGACGACTTTCTTTAGCTTACAATCTACCTCTAGGATTCATAGGGGTTAAATACGACCTCAATACACCCTCTGAATAACGCATAGGTCCTTCTCAAGCTTCATAAAATCGCTTAATTGTAGTCGCCAGAATCCAAGGTAAAATAAGACGTCTTGGTACTGAAAGGGTTAAGGGGATGATTTCCACTTGAGGGATTTTTTTTTCCTTGACGCCTTTGTCCCTCATGTTTAGTCCCATTGCTTTTCTAATTTTCAGACGTTCGCCCCATTATTTTGACGATTTTAAGAACTTTCGACCCATTTCTGTCAATTTTAAGACCTTTCGTGCCATTTAGGTGTCGATTTTATCCTGGCGAGCGATAGCGAGCCTGTAATATAAGAGGAACCGGCTTTCAGCCGGGAAATTTTTCTACCGAAAAATTTACACATTTATCTTGAAAGAGGGTCCAGGGGGTAACATTTTAAGATTGCTGGAGGAGTAGAAAACAAACTAAAAACCTCCCCTTAACCCCTCCAGTACCGGTGACGTCCTGGTCTTTAAAATTGTGGCAACTCTTAGACGATTTTGTTTTCAGATTAGCAAGGCTCGCTAGCAATAATCAACCTATAATAATCAACCTATCTCAACCCAACCCCAACCCCTTTCAACTACCGCAGATCCTTCCAAAGCTGCACAATATCCTCGCAATATGGCTAGAGAATATGAGATAATAACACACGTCGCTGGTACTGGCAGGGTTAATTAAGGGGGTAGTACTCGCTTTTGATGGACTCCCTTCTCCCTCATGTTTAGCATATTAGTTTTGAGGGTTTAAGATTGTCGTGCCGTTAGTTTGTCGATTTTAAGACCTTTCGCCCCATTTCTCCGTCAATGTTAAGACCTTTCGTGCCATTTAGGTGTCGACTTTTTTCCTGGCGAGCGATAGCGAACCTGTAATTTGAGAAGGAACCGGCCTTTGGCCGGAAAAATTTTCTACCGAAAAATGTACACATTTATCTTGAAAGGGGGTCTAGCGGGTGCTATTTTAAGTTAGATGGAAGTCTAGCAAGAAAACTAAAAACTAAATAGGTTAATAAATACATAGACCCCTCTTAAGTAATTATAGTCTTGGCCTTGTATTTGCATTTAGGAGGTTCGCTTAACACTATCTGGTCCGACCGCTTCTCATGGGTTATTATGGTATTGTGTCTTAAGGGAGCCGTCCACCTCGCTTATTTTCTCTTTCTCTCCCTCTCTCTCTCTCTTTGGCTTGTATCCATTCGGCCCCATTCAGCTTACTGTTTTAAGACTTTTACCCCCATCCAGGTGTCAATATTTTCCTGGCGAGCGGTAGCGAGCCAGCATATAATATGTATTTTTGTTTTGACAGCAAGCTAAAT
Organism: Paralithodes platypus; assembly: GCA_032716605.1. NCBI lineage: Eukaryota > Metazoa > Arthropoda > Malacostraca > Decapoda > Lithodidae > Paralithodes > Paralithodes platypus. Next base: position 95,143,646 of record CM064513.1, read on the forward strand.
TTGTACATTTTTTGATTGAAAAATGTCTGCGGCGAAGCCGGATTTCTCCATACAATGCTGGCTCGCTATCGCTCGCCAGGAAGAAATCGACACCTGGATGGGGATAAACGTCTTAAAACAGTTGGCTGAATGGGGCCGAATGGATACAAGCCAGAAAAAGGGAGAGAAATATAAAAAAAAAAACGGTGATAACCCTGTAATTATTACCGTATTGAGGATTTTGTTTGGTTTTGTCATCTTCAGGCAATGTACAGTATTTTAGTCCCCCCCTCCCCCACCCTTAGCCTAGGCTGGCTATTGAAAGGGTAAGGACTATCTCCATTTATACTCTGATTTCCATATGGACCCTTCTTAAGGGGAAGTTTTTAGTGTGTTTCCTAGATTTCCATCAAGCTTGAAATTACACCCCCTTGACCCCCTTTCCAGATAAATTTGTACATTTTTCGGTAGAAAAATGTCCCGGCCGAAGGCCGGTTCTTCTTAAATTACAGGCTCGCTATAGCTCGCCAGGAAAAAATCGACACCTAAATGGGACGAAAGGTCTTAAAAGTGACATAAATGGGGTGAAAGTTCTTAAAATCGCCAAACTAATGGGGCGAACATCTTAAAATCTCAATAGCAATGGGGCTAAACATGAGAGAGAAAGGGGTAAAGAAAAAAATCCCTCAAGTGGAAATCTCCCCTTAATCTGAGTAAAATCGTCTAATACTAGCCAGAGAACAGCAAAAGAATGTGCCACCGTATCTGTCAAGGGTTAAACGCATCGTTTTCGTTACATCTGTACGCATCACAGTAACACAACGAACGCAAATTGAACGCAGCCTAAAGTGGAATAGTAAAGTGGCTCGTTATAGTCCTCAATTTATGTTACATCTGAACGGGTTACAGTACCACAACGAACGCAAAGCGAACACAACCAAAAGTGGAATAAAGTGACTCGCTATAATCCCCAATCTACGTTACATCTGCACGCCTCACAGTAAACACAGCGAACGGAAAGCGAACGCAACCCAAAGTGGAGTAGTAAAGTGGCTCATCTAAACGCGGTCTAAAAATCTGTCTGGGTTGACGTGTCGGTGAAGGCGTGGTGGATTGTTCGGTATTAACGTGATCGGGAGGTGTGTGTGGAAAATGCTCACCCACCCACCCCCACCACCTCTCTCTCTCTCATCTCTTTTCCTAATTTTCTTTCTTCTCTTTCCCCTTACGCCCATTCCTTCCTTATTCTTTCTTCTTTCCCTCCTTTCTCCTATTTCCTTCCTTCCTTCCTTCCCCCAACTCCCCGTTCCCTCTCACCCTCCGTTCCTCCCTCTCTCCTATTTCCTTCCTTCCTCTCTCTCCCCTCCTTTCCTCCCTCTCCGATTTCCTTCCTTCCTCCCTCTCTCCTATTCCCTTCCTTCCTCTCTCTCTCTCTCCTCCTTTCCTCCCTCCCCCAACCCCCCCATTCCCTCTCACCCTCCCTCCCTTCCGTCCTTCCTTCCTTCTTCCCCCCGAGTTCAGCACCTGTGGAAGTTCCCATAGTTGAGGCCGACACCGCAGAACCTTTCCCACCCAGCATCGTTCTCCTTCCACCCGCTTTCGTACCGCCTCGCAAAACACGGGGCCAGTTGAGCCGCACAAAACGGTTCATACGGCCGGACGAAAACACGCCTCTTGCTTTCTCACCCGACTAATTAGCATAATCGGGGCAAGCAAAGGAGAGAATTATCGAGGGTCGGAGTGGTCAAGGTACGGGGGACATGGGAGGGCTCGCGCGAGGTTGGGTTTACATTGTGGTGGACGAGTGATGCCGGAGCAGAATCTCTTTACAGCGTGGCACTGGAAGCCGAGGAAGGAATGACAAAATGGCAAGTATATAAGGGGGCCAAGTTTCACCTCCGGGCTTATTCACGCTCGGTCCTGACGGTGTACGGGGCTGGTGTCTGTGCTGGGGTCGGTATAGGTCATGCGCGCTGCTCCCCGACCCTCAACACACTGACTCTTGTGGTCTTTATACTAGATGACACGCTGGCTATATAAGGTTGACACATGCAGAGGCCGCTTGTGAGGATCAGTACAGAAGGTGGACGTGGTGGTGGTAGTGTGTGATTGAGGGGTATTGGAAGCAGATTGTTGTGGTGGTGTGGTGGTGGTGGGTGATGTGCGCCTGATAGCGGCGGTGGTGTCCTCGCAGCAGCTGTTATTGCCGCTGCTTCTCTCTTTCTCTGTGACGACCTCCACCAAACCTCTCTGTCCTGTGTTACCGTGACGTCCGTGGATCCCGCCTCGGTGCCCCGCCCTTCCTCTGCTTCCCGGAGTCAGTCGCCCATCTCTTGGGTGCCGTCAACGTCGGAGCCGTTGTCATCGTACTCACCTGAGGTGGTTCCTACCCCTCTAGGTGAACACTACCCAGCCCTGGCGCCAGAACTATCCTCGGTGATCCCTCTGTCCCTCCCCTGGGCTGTCCCGGGGCCCGCCACGCTGCATCTACCGGCAGTATTTTTATCGGACGCCCGCGGTCCAGCCCGCCCCCTGTCGCCGCTACGGCCGCTACTATCCAGCGCGTCACCGCCGCCGTCACCGCTGCTACACCAGCAGCCGGTGACGCTGGCCTCCCCTACCCATGTACACTCCAGTCCACCACCACTACTACCACACCTGCCACCACTACCACCACATACCTCCACTACCACCGTGACTGTGACTAGGTTGTGTCCACCACCACCACCACTTACCTCACCACCACCACCACACACCCTGGGACCACACCACACACCCTTCACACCACGACCACAACCCCCGAGGATGGGTACCGGCAGATCAGGTACGACAAGAGCATTTAATACACTTAATGTATATAAACCAATAATAGAACTTTACCACTATTACATTTATTAACCCTTTCAAGATCCGATTACGCCTTGTTTTTCTGTTTTCTGGCTATTATTAAGGGGGCCCACCTCGGTTTTTTGCTCTTTCCTCCTTCTCTCTTTGGTTTGTATCCATTCGGCCCCAATCAGCCTACTGTTTTAAGACGTTTACCCCCATCCAGGTGTCAATATTTTCCTGGCGAGCGGTAGCGAGCCAGCATATATATACAGTATATTTTTGTTTTGACAGCAAGCTAAATTTGTACATTTTTCGATAGAAAAATTTCTCCGGCGAAGCCGGATTTCTCCATACAATGCTGGCTCGCTATCGCTCACCAGGAAGAAATCGACACCTGGATGGGTATAAACGTCTTAAAACAGTTGGCTGAATGGGGCCGAATGGATACAAGCCAGGGAAAGAGAGAAACGGGGAGAAAGATAAACAAAAGGCCGGTGACTCCCCTTAAACAATACTATAACTGACTGTACTATTTATTGATCACTGCCAAGAATATAACTTTATAACTAGTATATATCCATTAACCCTTTCAAGATCCGATTACGCCTTTCTTTTCTGGCTATTATTAAATTATACTAAAACTTGCCACACTTAAGGGGATCTATTTAGTGTTTTCCCTAGACTTCCATTAAACTTAAAATTACACGCCCTTGAGCCCTTTTCAAGATAAATTTGTACATTTTTCGGTAGAAAAATGTCCTGGCCGAAGGCCGATTGCCCTTAAATTACACGCTCGCTATCGTTCGCCAGGAAAAAATAGACACCTAAATGGCACGGAAGGTCTTAAAATTGACAGAAATGGGGCGAAAATTCTTAAAATCGCCAAACTAATGGGGCTAACGTCTTAAATGTCAAAAGCAATGGGGTTAAGCATGAGGGAGAAAGGGGTCAAGAAAAAAAAAATCCCTGAAGCGGAAATCTCCCCTTAAACCCTTGAAGCTCTGACGCGTTTTAGCCGTATATTTAGGCTATCATTAGACGCTTGCATGCAGCTTAGGAAGGATCTGTGGGTATTGAAAGGGTAAAGACTATCCCATTCAACCCTCTGACTTCCATAGACCCTTCCTAATCTGAATAAAATCGTGTAATTAATCGCCAGCAAACCGAACCGAAATGTGCGTTGGGTCTTGAGAGGGTTAATTTGATCACTACCCAGCATATAACTGTATAACTAGTATATATATCTATCTATTAACCCTTTCAAGATCCGATTACGCCTTTCTTTTCTGTGTTCTGGCTATTATTAAACTATTCTAAAATTGACTACACTTCATTCAGGGGAGATCTCCACTTGAGGGATTTTTTTCTTGACCCCTTTCTCCCTCATGTTTAGCCTCATTGCTTTAGATATTATAAAACGTTTGCCCCATTACTTTAGCGATTTTAAGAACTTTCACCCCATATTAAGACCTTTCGTGCCATTCAGGTGTCGATTTTATCCTGGCGAGCGATAGCGAGCCTGTAATTTAAGAGGAACCGGCCTTCGGCCGGGACATTTTTCTACCGAAAAATGTACAAATTTATCTTGAAAGGGACTCAAGGGGGTGTAATTTTTAGCTTGATGGAGGTCTAGGGAACAAACTAAATACCTCCCCTTAAGGAGGGTGACCTGCTTTTTTTAATGGTTCTCCTTTTCTCTCTTTCTCTGGCTTGTATCCATTCGGCCCCATTCAGCCAACTATATTAAGACGTTTATCCCCATCTAGGTGTCGATTTCTTCCTGGCGAGCGATAGCGAGCCAGCATTATATGAAGAAATCCGGCTTCGCCGGAGACATTTTTCTACCGAAAAATATACACATTTAGCCTGCTGTCAAGAACATTTTAAAAATATGCTGGCTCGCTACCACTCACCAGTAAAAAATTAACACTTGGATGGGGATAAACGTCTTAAAACAGCAGGCCGAATGGGGCCGAATGGATACAAGCCAGAGAAAGAGAGAAAAGGAGAGAAGACAAAGCAGGTCACCTCCCTTAAGGAGGGAGTTTAGTTTGCTCTCTAAACCTCTGTGAAGCTTAAACAAACAAAAACCTCTATGAAGCTTAAACAAACAAAAACCTCTATGAAGCTTAAACAAACAAAAACCTCTATGAAGCTTAAACAAACAAAAACCTCTATGAAGCTTAAACAAACAAAAAACCTTTATGAAGCTTAAACAAACAAAAACCTTTATGAAGCTTAAACAAACAAAAACCTCTATGAAGCTTAAACAAACAAAAACCTCTATGAAGCTTAAACAAACAAAAACCTCTATGAAGCTTAAACAAACAAAAAACCTTTATGAAGCTTAAACAAACAAAAACCTCTATGAAGCTTAAACAAACAAAAAACGAAGATCCCCCTTCGATACATATTTGTACATTTTTCGGTAGAAAAATGTCCCGGCCGAAGGCCGATTCCTCTTAAAATACAGGCTCGCTATCGCTCGCCAGGAAAAAAATCGACACCTAAATGGCACGAAAGGTCTTAATATTGGCAAATAAATGGGACAAAAGGTCTGAAAAACGCCAAACTAATGGGGCGAACGTCTTAAAATCTCAAAACTAATAGGGATAAACATGAGGGAGAAGGAGGTCCTGAAAAAACAAAAACAAACAGGTTCTTCCCCTTAATGTGAATTAGTCCCAACCAATAATAATGGTCACTGGGAATTAGGGTACAACATTCGCACTATTGTACACACTAAGGGAGGGGTGTGTGACCTGCTTTTTGGTTATTTCTCTCCTTTCCTCTCTTTCTCTGGCTTGTATCCATTCGGCCCCATTCAGCCAACTATATTTTAAGACGTTTATCCCCATCTAGGTGTCGATTTCTTCCTGGCGAGCGATAGCGAGCCAGCATTATATGAAGAAATCCGGCTTCGCCGGAGACATATTTCTATCGAAAAATGTACAAATTTAGCCTGCTGTCAAACAAAAATAAAAAATATGCTGGCTCGCTACCGCTCACCAGTAAAAAATTGACACCTCGATGGGGATAAACGTCTTAAAACAGTAGGCTGAATGGGGCCAAATGGATACAAGCCAGAGAAAGATAGAAAAGGACAGAACAAAAACAGGTCACCACCCCTTAAAGGGAGATTTTTGTTTACTTATGAGGGTTCTTTTTTCTGGACCCCCTTCTGCCTCATGTTTAGCCCATTTGTTTCGAGATGCTAATTCGTTCGCCCCATTAGTTTGACGATTTTAAGACCTTTCACCCCGTTTCTGTCAATTTTAAGACCTTTCGTACCATTTAGGTGTCAATTTCCTCCAGGCGAGCGATAGCTAGCCTGTAATTTAGGAGGAATCGGGCTTCGGCCGGGACTTTTTTTTTTCTATCGAAAAATGTACAAACTTATCTTGAAGGGGGGGGTTTTGGAGGTAGTTTTGTTAAGCTTGATGGAGGTCTAGGGAGCCAACTAAAAAAAATCTCCCCTTAACCCTTTCAAGACTCGATTACGCCTTTCTTTTCTGTTGTTTCTGGCTATTATTAGACGATTTTATTCAGATTAGGAAGGGTGTGTGGCAGTCAGAGGGTTAATTGAGAGAGTCTTTAGCCATACTATAATTCCCACCGATCCTTCCTAAACTGCCTACAATCTGCTAATGACAGCCAGATACACTGCATACAATCTGCTAATGACAGCCAGATACACTGTCAAAAATGGGTGTGGTCATTTTCAAAGGGTAGAGATATATGTATTACAAAAAAAAAAAAAAAAAAAAAAAAAATGGGCCTTGGCAAATTAGGTAAGGCATTTTATCACTATTGTACCCTCCGTCACCTGCAAGCATTAACCCTTTCTGTACCGGCGACGTCTTTTTATAAACTTCTAGCTACCATTAGACGATTCTATTCAGTTAAAAAAGGATCTCCAGCAATTATCGCCTTCCAACTACCTCACTTAACCCTTTTTACTACCACTTCTTAAGGGGAGGTCTTTAGTGCATTTCCTAGACTTCCAACAAGCTTGAAATTACACCCCCTTTGATCCTCTTTCAAGATAAATTTGTACATTTTTCGGTAGAAAAATTTCCCGGCCGAAGGCCGGTTCCTCTTAAATTACAGGCTCGCTATCGCTCGCCAGGGAAAAATCGACACCTACATGGCACGAAAGGTCTTAAAAGTGACATAAATGGGGCGGAAGTTCTTAAAATCGTTAAACTAATGGGGCGAACGTCTTAAAATTTCAAAAGCCATGGGGCTAAACATGAGGGAGAAAGGAGTCCAGAAAAAAATCCCTCAAGTGGAAATCCCCCCTTAATAAATTGCAAAACATCGTCTAAATATAGCTAGGATAAAATTGAAAAGACGTCGCCGGTACAGAAGGGGTTAAGGGGGGGGAGGTTACTTTTTCTCCCTCGTGTTTAGTCCCATTAGATTTTAAGACGTGCGTTCCATTATTTTGTCGATTTTAAGATCTTTCGCCCAATGTTGTTGTCAATATAAAGACTTTTCGTGCCATTGAGGTGTCGATGTTTTCCTGACGAGCGATAGCGAGACTGTAATTATAGGACAAATTCTACCGAAAAATTTACAAATTTATTTTAAAGGGGGGGTCTAGGGGTGTTTAAAAAAAAAAAAATCCACTACCCCCTTAACCCCTTCTGTACCAGTGACGTCCTTTTTGTTATAGTCTGGCAACTAGTGGACGATTCTATTCAGTTTAAAAAGGACCTCCAACAATTAACCCTTTCACGTTTTTTATGACGCAGAGGTTGCTAGATTAGCAATAATAAATAGAGTTCTCTCACTCTTATAATTACCTCTCCAAAATTAGTTTTCTGCCCACAGCTAACTCAAAGACAACTGCAGAGGTTGAAGTAACTAAACTAAAGGTTTCTAAATACCCCTGATGGTAACAAAGGCTTTAAAGTATCCCCAATAGGCTCAACACAGCTAACTCAGACAACTGCAGAGGTTGAAGTAACTAAACTAAAGGTTTCTAAATACCCCTGATGGTAACAAAGGCTTTAAAGTATCCCCAATAGGCTCAACACAGCTAACTCAAAGACAACTGCAGAGGTTGAAGTAACTAACTAAAGGTTTCTAAATACCCCTGATGGTAACAAAGGCTTTAAAGTATCCCCAATAGGCTCAACACAGCTAACTCAGACAACTGCAGAGGTTGAAGTAACTAAACTAAAGGTTTCTAAATACCCCTGATGGTAACAAAGGCTTTAAAGTATCCCAAATAGGCTCAACGCAGCTAACTCAAAGACAACTGCAGAGGTTGAAGTAACTAAACTAAAGGTTTCTAAATACCCTTGATGGTAACAAAGGCTTTAAAGTATCCCCAATAGGCTCAACACAGCTAACTCAGACAACTGCAGAGGTTGAAGTAACTAAACTAAAGGTTTCTAAATACCCCTGATGGTAACAAAGGCTTTAAAGTATCCCCAATAGGCTCAACGCAGCTAACTCAAAGACAACTGCAGAGGTTGAAGTAACTAAACTAAAGGTTTCTAAATACCCCTGATGGTAACAAAGGCTTTAAAGTATCCCTAATCGGCTCAAAATCGCGTCAAATGTCCGAGAGAGGTAAACAGCACAAAATAGTATATATATAAAACCGGACTACGATGGACAAAAACGTCACCGGTACAGTCGCGCTAATAAGTGATGTCTCGGCACCAAGTATGTTTTGATCAATAATTGGTATCAGCAATATCTAAGCTTCATTTCTTCCTATCGAGTGAAATATACAAACATCTTTCTACACTTACCCACCCTATTCAACATCTGACAGACATTAATACAGCACAGAGCGAGCCAAACGTAATGACGTCCATGACTTATTACCATGAGGGAGAAAGGGGTCAAGAAAAAAATCCCTCAAGTGGAAATCTCCCCTTAAGATCTACCTCTAGGACTCGGAGGGGGTGGTAAATACGCTCTCGTTACACCCGCTGCTGGACAACATACCGGGTAGGCCTTTCTTAAGGGGAGATCTCCACTTGAGGGACTTTTTTCTGGACCCCCTTTCTCCCTCATGTTTAGCCCCATTGCTTTTGATATTATAAAACGTTTGCCCCATTAGTTTAGCGATTTTAAGAACTTTCACCCCATATTAAGACCTTTCGTGCAATTCAGGTGTCGATTTTATCCTGGCGAGCGATAGCGAGCCTGTAATTTAATAGGAACCGGCCTTCGGCCGGGACATTTTTCTACCGAAAAATGTATAAATTTATCTTGAAAGGGGGTCAAGGGGGTGACATTTTAAGATTGCTGAAGGAGTAAGAAACAAACTAAAAACCTCCCCTTAACCAACCCTCTTAACTACCCCAGACCCGTCCTAAGCTGCATAATATCGTCTAAATATAGGACAGCTATAATACAATATACAACACGTCGCCGGTACTCAAAGGGTTAAACTGCATATAATCGTCTAACTTTAGCCAAAACCAAAATTAAGAAGTGGTTAAAAGAGTTAAAACGATCTCAATTAACCCCCTGACATTCACATACCTCCCTCCTAATCTGGGAAAACAAATCATCGTCTAATAGTTTTTCATACAGATTAGAGAGGCGCTGCGGAAATACAAAAAGGGTCCAAACGATCTCAATTAACTACCCCTTGACATTCACATAACCCCTCCTAATCTGACAAAAAAATCATCGCTGCGGAAATCGAAAAGGGTCCAAACGATCTCAATTAACTACCCCTTGACATTCACATAACCCCTCCTAATCTGGAAAAAAAATCGTCTAATATTAGCCATAACAAAAATAATTCTAATCTATATTACCTTAGTTTACCCTTGAAAATGGCGAGAGTCCATTGTTTTTTTTCTCCCGGCGGAAAGTTTAAGGGGATAGTGGCAAATTGTTGTTTATCTATCTATCTATCTATCTATCTATCTATCTATCTATCTATCTATCTACTCAGGCCCAATTCCTACTTTTCCTATTTTGGTCTATTAATTTATATATTAATTTATTTTTTAGTTTCCTCGCTAGACCTCTATCAAGCTTTTAAAAAAACACTCCCTAGACCCCCCTTCAAGATAAATTTGCACATTTTTCGGCAGAACAAATTTCCCGGCCGAAGGCCGATTCCTCTCAAAATTACAGGCTCGCTATCGTTCGCCAGCATAACATCGACACCTAAATGGCACGAAAGGTCTTGAAATTGACGACGAAATGGGGTGAAAGGTGCTAAAATCGTCAAACTAATGGGCAGAACGTCTCAAACTACTGGGGCTAAACATGAGGAAGAAGGGGAGCCAGAAAGCCCCTTAAAGGGGTTTATAGGGTGTATTTATTAATCTAGTATTGATTTAGGTTTGTATCATTGTTTAGACCTTTTGATATCAAGCTTAAGGGGAGGTATTTAGTTTGTTCCCTAGACCTCCATCAAGCTTAAGGGGAGGTATTTAGTTTGTTCCCTAGACCTCCATCAACCTTAAGGGGAGGTATTTAGTTTGTTCCCTAGACCTCCATCAAGCTTAAGGGGAGGTATTTAGTTTGTTCCCTAGACCTCCATCAAGCTTAAGGGGAGGTATTTAGTTTGTTCCCTAGACCTCCATCAAGCTTAAGGGGAGGTATTTAGTTTGTTCCCTAGACCTCCATCAAGCTTAAGGGGAGGTATTTAGTTTGTTCCCTAGACCTCCATCAAGCTTAAGGGGAGGTATTTAGTTTGTTCCCTAGACCTCCATCAAGCTTAAGGGGAGGTATTTAGTTTGTTCCCTAGACCTCCATCAAGCTTAAGGGGAGTTATTAGTTTGTTCCCTAGACCTCCATCAAGCTTAAGGGGAGGTATTTAGTTTGTTCCCTAGACCTCCATCAAGCTTAAGGGGAGGTATTTAGTTTGTTCCCTAGACCTCCATCAAGCTTAAGGGGAGGTATTTAGTTTGTTCCCTAGACCTCCATCAACCTTAAGGGGAGGTATTTAGTTTGTTCCCTAGACCTCCATCAACCTTAAGGGGAGGTATTTAGTTTGTTCCCTAGACCTCCATCAACCTTAAGGGGAGGTATTTAGTTTGTTCCCTAGACCTCCATCAAGCTTAAAATTACACCCACTTGAGTCCTTTTCAAGATAAATTTGTACATTTTTCGGTAGAAAAATGTCCCGGCCGAAGGCCGGTTCCTCTTAAATTACAGGCTCGCTATCGCTCGCCAGGATAAAATCGACACCTGAATTGCACGAAAGGTCTTAATATGGGGTGAAAGTTCTTAAAATCGCTAAACTAATGGGGCAAACGTTTTATAATATCAAAAGCAATGGGGCTAAACATGAGGGAGAAAGGGGTCAAGAAAAAAATCCCTCAAGTGGAGATCTGCCCTTAATAAGTTACCCTCGAGATCCCCCTTCCAGATACATTTGTACATTTTTCGGTAGCAAACGGCCGGTTCCTCCAAAATGACAGGCTCGCTATCGCTCGCCAGGAACAAAAATCGCCACCTAAATGGCGTAAAAAAGTCTAGATATTGATAAAGAAACCGGACGAAAGGTCTCAAATCTGACAAACTAATGGGGCGAACGTATTTAAAATCTCAAAAACTAATGGGGCTAAACGTGAGGGAGAAGGTGGTCCAGAAAAATCAACTACCTCTCCTTTAACCCCTTTGGCAGCTGATGAAAAAAAAAAAATTAGTCGATTTAATCATGTGTTTATTATTTTTATAAATTTCTCTCCTTAGACCATCAAGGATCAACATACATCCCCCAAGAGCTTCCTTATAGATAAATGTGTACATTTTTCGGTAGAGAAATGTCCTGGCCGTAGGTTGGTTACTCCTAAAAATCATATTATTTCACCAACCAATTTTGCTTCCAAACTCAATTAACCCTTACAATACCAGCGTCGTCTTTTTAACTTTATATTCAGTTTTAAAAGGGCCTCCAACAATTAACAGGCTTCGAACTAGGTCACTTAAGGGGGGATATCCACTTGAGGGTTTTTTCTTTTCTTGACTCCTTTCTCCCTCATGTTTAGCCCCATTGCTTTTCTAATTTTAAGACGTTCGGCCCATTATTTTGACGATTTTAAGAACTTTCGACCCATTTCTGTCAATTATAAGAACTTTCGTGCCATTCAGGTGTCGATTTTATCCTGGCGAGCGATAGCGAGCCTGTTAAGAGGAACCGGCTTTCAATGTGTACATTTTTCTACCGAAAAATGTACACATTTATCTTGAAAGGGGCTCAACGGGGTGTAATTTTAAGCTTGATGAAAACGTAGGGAACAAACTAAATACCTCCCCTTAACCCCTTTTTACTATCACATATCCTTCTTAAATTACACAACAACATCGTCTAAACGTAGCTAGAATATAATTTAAATGTGGCACTCCAAGGACTCGAACCTAGGATACTCACATTCCGAAATTCCAGGCTCGCAATCGCTCGCCAGGAAACAATCGACACCGAAATGGCACGAAAGGTCTTAAGGGATAAATCCTATACGTACACTAGGTCCAAAAAGTATCTGCACCCCCTACCCTGATAATCTGGTGTGTGCAGCTGAGTAGAGTTTGCATATCTACCTGTAGCTGTATCTATCTATACTACTATCTACCTATATATATACTACCTAAGACCTATACTACCTATGACCTACCACCTATACATACTACCAAGCTGCACACACACACACACACACACCAGATTATCAGGGTAGGGGTGCAGATACTTGTTGGACCGAGTGTACTTTTTTTTTTATACCTGATAGTAATTATTTAAAGGGGGAAATTGTTGATTTTTTCTGGCCCCATTAGTTTTCATAATATAAGACGTTCGACCCATTAGTTTGGCGATTTTAGGACTTCGCCCCATTTGTTTGTCAATATTTAAACCTTTCGCGCTATTTAGGTGATGATTGTTTGCTGGCGAGCAATAGCGAGCCTGTAATTTAGGAGTAACCGGCCTACGGCCAGCACATCTCTCTACCGAAAAATGTACAAATTTATCTAGAAGGGGAATCTAGGGGATGTTTTTTTACCGCTTGATGGAGGTCTTAGGAAGAAACTATACAAATATTTAATACATGAATAAATACAGGAATAAATCGATCAACAAAATAAACCCTTCCCTCTTCCAAGCACAAGACGCGATTTTCGCCCTTTCTGGGATACTTAAAAGCCATTGTGACCATCAGGGGTGTTTAAAACCTTTAGTTTAGTTACTTCAACCTCTGCAGTTGTCTTTGAGTGAGCTGTGGGCAGAAAACTAATTTTGGAGAGGTAATTATGAGATTGAGAGAACTCTATTTCTGAAAGCTAAACGGCAACCCCCGAGTCCACAGGATAGCGAGAGGGTTAATAGCTGTGTAATCGAGCTGGGGCCATGACAATTTACCGTGAGCGAAACCCAAACAAACACGCCATACAGAAGGAGCGCTCATCCCCCAACCTCCAAATAATCTGAATCACCACAATATAATCCACTGCTGTACGGTCACGCTAATAATTCATGTCCCAGCTGTCATTACGTTTGGCTTGCTCGGTGCTGTATTAAGGGGAGGTTTTTAGTGTGTTTCCTAGACTTCCATCAAGCTTGAAATTACATCCCCTTGACCCCCTTTCAAGATAAATTTGTACATTTGTCGGTAGAAAAATTTCCCGGCCGAAGGCCGGGACGATATCAGTCTTACTCTGGCAGATGTTGAATAGGGTGGGTAAGTGTAGGAACATGTGTGTGTATTTCACTCGATATGAACAGAAATGATGCTTAGATTTGGCTGATACCAATTATTGATCGAAACATACTTGGTGCCGAGACATCACTTATTAGCGCGACTGTACCGGTGACACGTCTTTTTTCAGCCTATTTTGGACACTATTAGAAGATTTCATTCAGCTTAGGAAGGACCTGTGGTAGCTCTGTAGCCTCTTAACCCCTTCTGTGCCGGCGACGTCTGTTAAACTTTACTCTGGTTACTATCAGATGATTTTATTCAGCTTAAAATGGGCCTCTAGCAATTAACAGGCTTCTAACTATATCACTTTTGGGGCGTTTTTTGCATGTATTCATTATTTTTCTAGTTTCCTCCCTAGACCTCCATCAAAAAACAAAAAAAAAACAAAAAAACATCCATTAGATCCCCCTTCTAGATTAATTTGTACATTTTTCGGTAGAAAAAATTCCCGGCCGAAGGCCGGTTCTTCCAACATTACAGGCTCACTATCGTTCGCCAGGGAAAATATTGACACCTAAATAGCACGAAAGGTCTAAATATTGACGAAGAAATGGGGGCGAAAGGTCTTAAAATCGACTAACTAATGGGGCAAACATCTTAACATCTGAAAACTAATGGGGCTAAACATGAGTTAGAAGGGTGACCAGAAAAATAGCCCATGTCCCCTTAACCATTTTTGCTATCACAGATATATTTTTTTTTTATGAAACCGCACACACTCGAATATAAATAGCTTGAATACACTTTAATATACGTCGGCGGTACAACAGGGGTTAAGGGGAGGCAGACCGGTTTTCTGGACCCCCTTCTCCCCTCATGTTTAGCCCCATTACTTTTGAGAGTTTAAGACGTTCGGCCCATTAGTTTGGACATTTTAACACCTTTCGCCCCATTTTTTTGTCAATTTTATGACCTTTCGTGCTATTTAGTTGTCGATTTTTTCCTGGCGAGCGAAAGCGAGCCTGAAATTTTAGGAGGAACCGGCCTTTGGCCGGGACATCTTTCTATCGAAAAATGTACAAATTTCTCTTGAAGGGGGTTCTAGGGTTTTTTGTTTTAAGCTTGATGGAGGTATATTTTTGTTTTAAGCTTGATGGAGGTATAGTGAGGAAACTAAGAAATAAAGGAATGCATGACCAAACAAACGACCCTTCGTGCCATTTAGGTGTCGATTTTTTCCTAGCCAGCGATAGCGAGCCTGTAATTTTGAAGGAATCGGCCTTCAGCCGGGAGATTTTTCTATCGAAAAATGTACAAGTTAATCATGAAAGAGGGTCTGGGGGATGATATTTAAAGCTTGATGGAGGTCTAGCGAGAAAACTCAAAAATAAATAAATATTATAAATATATAGGCCAAAAAACAAGCATATTTATGTGCCTTGTTACTTATTTATTTATGTACGTACAGTCGCGCTAATAAGTGATGTCTGGGCACCAATTATGTTTTGATCAATAATTGGTATCAGCCATATCTAAGCTTCATTTCTTCCTACCGAGTGAAATATACAAACAGGTTCCTACCCTATACCCACCCTATTCAACATCTGACAGACATTACTACAGCACAGAGCCAGCCAAACGTAATGACAGTTGGGACATGACTTATTAGCGCGACCGTACATATTTACCATTAGTATATATATATGAATATTTGTTGTAGTCTTCTCCCTAAACCTCCATCAAGCTTAAGGGGAGATATCCGCTTAAGGGGAGATATCCACTTGAGGGATTTTTTTCTGGACCCCTTTCTCCCTCATGTTTAGCCCCCTTGCTTTTGAGATTTTAAGACCTTCGCCCTAGTAGTTTGGATATTTTAAGACATTTTGCCCCATTTCTGTCAATTTTAAGACCTTTCGTGCCGTTAAGGTGTCGATTTTTTTCTGGCGAGCGATAGCGAGCCTGAAATTTAAAAGCAACCGGCCTCCGGCCGGGACATTTTTCTACCGAAAAATGTACAAATTTATCTTGAAAGGGGGTCAAGGGGGTGAAATTTTAAGATTGCTGGAGGAGTAGGACACAAACTAGAAACCTCCCCTTAAATGTAAGGATATAATGGTAAATCACCACCAATATACCCAATGGTCTTTAATACCTTTAATTATTATGTTTTGTCCACCAATCAACTTCACTTTTTAAGGGGAGATTTCCACTTGAGGGATTTTTTTCTGGACCCCTTTCTCCCTTATGGTTAGCCCCATTGCTTTTGAAGTTTTAAGACGTTCGCCCCATTAGTTTGGCGATTTTAAGAACTTTCGCCCCATTTCTGTCAATTTTAAGACTTTCGTGCCATTTAGGTGTCGATTTTTTCCTGGCGAGCGATAGCGAGCCTGTAATTTAAGAGGAGCCGGCCTTCGGCCGGGACATTTTTCTACCGAAAAATGTACAAATTTATCTTGACAGGGGGTCAAGGGGGTGTAATTTCAAGCTTGATGGAAGTCTAGGGAACACACTAAAAACCTCCCCTTAACTCATTTAATGAAATCAACAAATACATGTGGCACTCCAAGGACTCGAACCTAGGACATACTCACATCGAAATTCCGCGCACTTATGCATTACGCTATCAAGACTTCCAATAAATCCGTATATTATTATGCTAGAAAGGTAATTCACCATCAATATACCCAATGATCTTATATATTTTGTTTTCATACTTTTTTTTAGACCATTGATTTTTTTTTATCTATCTATCTATCTATCTATATGCTCAGGCCCAATCCCCATTTTGGGGTTAGCCGACTCAAGACAGAGCAAGAACAGGGACAGATTTTTTTTTATACCGCGCGCTAGAAAAATTATGTGAGTTTGAATGTAGCAAAAATTATACATGTTAATTCGTGCTTTTAGGGGGGGGAGGTGGGCTGTTTTGCTGGTCCCCCCCCCCCCCCCACCCCCTTCTCCTTCATGCTTAGCCCCAGTAGGTTTGAGATTATAAGACGTTCGCCCTATTAGTTTGGCGATTCTAAGACCGTCCACCCCATTTCTTTGTCAATATCAAAACCTCTCGTGCCATTTAGGTGTCGATTTTTTTCCTGGCGAGCGATAGCGAGCCTGTAATTTCAGGAGGCATCGACTTTCGGCCGGGACATTTATCTCGAAGGAGGGTTTAGGACGTACTGGTTTTACGGTTAACGAAGGTCTAGCGAGGAATTTAATAAACCAATAAACAAATAAAGAGATAACACAACCGCAATATATAATACCCTATCCCCTTAACCCTTTCTGTACCGGTGAACTTTATTTTTTTTTATTTAATTTCAGCTTCACGTAGACGATTTCATGGAGCTTTGGAAGGATGTGTAGTAGCTAAACGGATTAATTGAGCTAAACGGATTAATTGAGCTAAACGGATTAATTAAGCTAAACGGATTAATTGAGCTAAACGGATTAATTGAGCTAAACGGATTAATTGAGCTAAACGGATTAATTGAGCTAGACGGATTAATTGAGCTAAACGGATTAATTGAGCTAAACGGATTAATTGAGCTAAACGGATTAATTGAGCTAAACGGATTAATTGAGCTAAACGGATTAATTGAGCTAAACGGATTAATTGAGCTAAATGGATTGAGCTAAACGGATTAATTGAGCTAAACGGATTAATTGAGCTAAACGGATTAATTGAGCTAAACGGATTAATTGAGCTAAACGGATTAATTGAGCTAAACGGATTAATTGAGCTAAACGGATTAATTGAGCTAAACGGATTAATTAAGCTAGTCTGCAGCCTTTTATAATGGCTAGACATCCTTCCTGGGCTGAATTAAATCGTCGAATACTTTGCTCGAATATGATGAAAAGGACGTCGCCGGTACTGAATGGGTTAACCCCTTGAGGAGCATGACGCATTTTAACAGTACATGCTGGCTATCCTTCGTCGGTTTTATACGGTTTCGGAAGGACCTGTGGGAGCTAACAGGGTAGAGACTATCTCAATTTAACCCTCTGACTTCCATACACCCTTCCTAATCTGAATAAATCCGTCTAATGGTAGCCAGAACAAACTGTCAAACTGCGTCATAATGCTCAAGGGGTTAAGGGGGAGGTAGTTGCTTTTTATGGTCCCCGTTCTCCCTAATTTTAGCATATAAATTTCGAGATTTTAAGACGTTAATTCAATTACTTTGGCGATTTTGAGACCTTTCCCCCCATTTCTGTGTCAATATTAAGACCTTTCGTGCCATTTAGGTGACGATTTATTCCAGGCGAGACTAATTTTAGAAGGAACCGGCCATCGGCCGCGACATTTTACTACCGAAAGGTAGTGAGTAAACTAAAAAAAAAAAAATACATTCATTCCTTTTAGGGGAGATGGGTCGTTTTGCTCCCCCCCCCCCCCTTCCCTTCTTCCTCATGTGTAGCCCCATTAGTTTTCAGATATTTATTATTTAAACGTTCGACCCATTAGTGTGGCGATTTTAAGAGCTTCCTCCCCATGCTTTGTTTTTCAATATCAAGACTGCTCGTGTCATTTAGGTATCGATTTTTTTCCTGGCGAGTGAATGCGAGACGGTAATTTAAGAGGAACTGACCTTCAGGCGGGACATTTTTCTATCGAAAAATGTCCCAATTTATCTTGAAGGAGGATCTTGGTGTGTGTGTGTGTGTTTTTTTTTTTTTTTTTTCTTCTTAAATTACAGCGTCGCAATAGCTCGCCAGGAAAACAAAATTACACCTACTTGAAATGATACGAATGGCCTTAAAATTGACAGAACTAGGGCGAAAGGTCTTTAAATCGCCAAACTAATGAGGCGAACGTCTTAAAATTCCAAAACTAAACATAAGGGAGAAGGGGGTCCCGAAAAATAATAGGATTACAATATTTTACTACCCTCATAGCCATTATAACAACTATAGTCTGTTTCTGTCCAGCTGGCGGTAGATGTCTATGTTCCCATCTCTTAATTATTCAGTTATTACCAAGATTGTTTTAGCGAAATATGTTATGGGGACACTGAATGTTTTGTTTTTTGTTTTTTTTAATTATAAATTAATTCATTCATACATTCTTTAGTTTCCTCGCTAGACATGCCTCAAACTTAGAAGACACATCCCCTAGACGCCCCCTTAACCCTCTCCGACATATGACGCGATTTTGAGCCTATTAGGGATACTATAAAGCCTTTGTTACCATCAGGGGTATTTAGAAACCTTTAGTTTAGTTACTTCAACCTCTGCAGTTGTCTTTGAGTTAGCTGTGGGCAGAAAACTAATTTTGGAGAGGTAATTATAAGAGTGAGAGAACTCGATTTCTTATTGCTTATCTGGCAAACTCTGGGTCATATGAGCGTGAAAGGGTTAAGATAAATTTGTCTTACAATTACAGGCTCGCTATCGCTATCAGCTAAAATACGGTCATAATACATATATAAATACATAAATACGGTCATAATACATATATAAATACATAAATACGGTCATAATACATATATAAATACGGTTATAATACATAAATACGGTCATAATACATATATAAATACTCAAATACGGTCATAATACATATATAAATACGGTCATAATACATATATAAATACATAAATACGGTCATAATACATATATAAATACATAAATACGGTCATAATACACATATAATACATAAATACGGTCATAATACATATATAAATACATAACACCAAATGGATCATATTTTGTATCCATCAGAAACCCACATTATTATTGCATTTTTCTTTAAGGGGAGACAGACCGTTTTTCTGGACCCCCTTCTCCCTAATGTTTAGCCCCACTAGTTTTGAGATTTTAGGACGTTGGTTCCATTAGTTTGGCGATTTTATGACCTTTCACCCCATTTCTTTGTCAATATTAGGACCCTTCGTGCCATTTAGGTGTCGATTTTTTCCCGGCGAGCGATAGCGAGCCTGTAATTTTAAGAGGAATCGGCCTTTGGCCCGGACATTTTTCTACCCAAAAATGTACAATTCTATCTTGTAGGGGGTCTAGGGTTTTTTTTTCTAAGCTTGATGGAGATCTTGGGAGGACAAAATATATATATATGAATAAATAAATTTTAAACCAAATTAATAGACCAAACAAACAGCCACCGTCCCCTTAATATCAATGTTCACGGCTCCAACTTCCTTATAGCCTGAAACTCGCCAGTTAATGACGGGGTTATGTACAGTTGGCCACTTAAGGGGAGATGGGTTGTTTGTCTAGACCCCCTTTCTCCCTCATGTTTAGTCCCATTAGTTGGTCGATGTTAAGACCTTTCGTCCCATTTCTTTGTCAATATTAAGACCTTTCGTGCTATTCAGGTGTCGAATTTTTTTTCTGGCGAACGATAGTGATCCTGAAATTTTGGAAGAACCGGCCTTTGGCCGGGATTTTTTTTTGTACCGAAAAATGTACAAATCAATCTACAAGGGGGATCTAATGGATGTGTCTTTAAGTTTGATGGAGGTCTAGGGAGGAAACTAAAAAAAAAATATTGAATAAATGAAAAAATCGGCCAAAAAGTGAACCATCTCTTCTGTTCCTCGTCGTGATCTTGGGCACGAGAATCGAATAGTAATAATGAACTGCGAGGGTGGTTACTTTTGTACCGGAGACGTCTTATTTAATTTATTATAGCCATATGTAGAAGATTTGGTGCAGATTAGGAAGGATCTGTGGTAGTAAAAAGGGTTAAGTGACAGCCGAAGCCCGGTCACTACTATATTACAGGCTCGCTATCGCTCGCTAGGACAAACCAATCGACACCTAAATTATACGAAAGGTCTGAATATTGACTACAAAATGGGTCGAAAGGTCTTTAAATCGCCAAACTAACGTTTTAAAATGTCAAAACTAATGGGGCTAAACATGAGGAAGAAGGGGCGTCAGAAACGAGCATATCAGATTCATAACGTCATTTAGCTTTTAGAAATAATGTCTAAGCGAAAGGTATATATATATATATATATATATATATATATATATATATATATATATATATATATTAACTATGTGTATGAATGTATTGGGTATATACAATCATGGTGTACTGTATAAGAAATAGTGTTTACAAAATTACCCTTTTATTCTCATTAGTGTTTAAAATGTATGTATGTATTTATTACTATTATTATTTGTATTATTATTATTATTATTATTACTATTATTATTATTACTATTATTATTATTATTACTATTATTATTATTACTATTATTATTATTACTATTATTATTATTATTATTATTATTATTATTACTATTATTATTATTACTATTATTATTATTATTATTACTATTATTATTACTATTATTATTATTAGTATGATTATTATTATATTATTATTACTATTATTATTATTATTACTATTATTATTATTATTATTATTACTATTATTATTATTATTACTATTATTATTATTATTACTACTATTATTATTATTACTACTATTATTATTATTATTATTATTATTACTATTATTATTATTATTATTATTACTATTATTATTATTATTACTACTCTTATTATTATTACTACTATTATTATTATTATTATTATTATTATTATTACTATTATTATTTGTATTATTATTATTATTATTACTATTATTACTTCTACATAGAACGATATATGCTATTCAGTACCGGTGTCATCAATTTAATTGTATTCTGGCAATTATTAGACGAACATATTCAGCTTAGGGGAGACGTCTACCCATTAACAGGCTACGGCATATCTCAAGTAAGGGGGAGTCACCTGTTTTGTTTTATCTCTCTCTCTCCTTTTCTCTCTTTCCCTGGCTTGTATCCATTCGGCCCCATTAAGCCAACTGTTTCGAGACGTTTATCCCCATCCGGGTGTCGATTTCTTCCTGGCGAGAGATAGCGAGCCAGCATTGTATGGAGAAATCCGATTTCACCGGAAACATTTTTCTATCGAAAAATTTACAAATTTAGCTTTCTGTCAAAACAAATATATATATATATGCTGGCTCGCTACCGCTCGCCAGGAAAATATTGACACCTGGATGGGGGGTAAACGTCTTAAAACAGTAGGCTAAATGGGGCCGATCGGATACAAGTCAAAGAGAGAGGGAGAGAAAGATAAAAAAAAAAAAAAGAGGTGGGCTCCCTGAAGGAAGAAGAGTTTATTTATGGGTCAATTTATTTATATATTTATTATTGTTTTACTTTCTCCCTAAACCTCAATCAAGCTTTAAAAAAATCAATCAAACTTTTAAAAACCTCAATCAAGCTTAAATACAAACTCAATCAAGCTTTAAAAAAACTCAATCAAGCTTAAAAAAATCAATCAAGCTTTAAAACAACTCAATCAAGCTTTAAAAAAATCAATCAAGCTTTAAAAAAACTCAATCAAGCTTTAACAAACCTCAATCAAGCTTTAAAAAAACTCAATCAAGCTTTAAAAAACTCAATCAAGCTTAAAAAAACTCAATCAAGCTTTAAAAAAACTTAATCAAGCTTTAAAAAACTCAATCAAGCTTAAAAACTCAATCAAGCTTAAAAAAAACTCAATCAAGCTTAAACAAAAATATCCCCTAGATCCTCCTCCTAGATAAATTTGTACATTTGTCGGTAAAAAAATGTCTTGGCCGAAGTACGGAGTCGCTATCGCTCGCCAGGAAATTATGGACACCTTACTGGCACGTAAGGTCATAATATTGACAAAGGAATGAGGTGAAAGGTCTTAAAATCGCCTGACTAATGGGCCAGATCTCTCACAAGTTACTAACCCATCTGTCCCCTACTAACTTCCTAATCCTGCCACGGACATTAGTTCCAGGGCAGTAGTTCCCTTTCCAATGTTCCCTTACCCACTCTAAACCACTGTTTGGACACTTGATCCTCAGTGTTTTGGAGGACAAGCAGCCTAGAAGGGTCACTAGACCAGTTGTTGCTTGATTTCCTTTGTACTCCTTTGTACAATCTGAAGACTATATGGGCAGAAATCGTAACATCTAACCGCTGGAACTCAAAATGGGCTAGAGCAAATGCGCTGTCAATATATACACCTACTCCCTAGCCAAGTCTTCCTATGTGGTAGACTGATGAGCTCGATGACTCTAGTCCTTTTTGAGTTATGAGAGGTTAAGGGGAGGTATTTAGTTTGTTCCCTAGACCTCCATCAAGCTTAAAATTACACCCCCTTGAGTCCCTTTCAAGATATATTTGTACATTTTTCGGTAGAAAAATGTCCCGGCCGAAGGCCGGTTCCTCTTAAATTACAGGCTCGCTATCGCTCGCCAGGATAAAATTGACACCTGAATGGTACGAAAGGTCTTAATATGGGGTGAAAGTTCTTAAAATCGCTAAACTAATGGGGCAAACGTTTTATAATATCAAAAGCAATGGGGCTAAACATGAGGGAGAAAGGGGTCAAGAAAAAAATCCCTTAAGTGGAGATCTCCCCTTAAGGGTTACGATTTCTGACCCCACCTGGAATGAACGGACTATAATTATATATAAACTTGATATATGATCCAGACACATAGCAGTTTCATATTTTTTGTTCCATTAAGGGGAGGAAGACAGTTTTTTCTGGACCCCCTTCTCCCTAATGTTTAGCCCCACTAGTTTTGAGATTATAAGACGTTCCGCTCATCAGTTTGGCGACTTTAACACCTTCCGTCCCATTTCGTTGTCAATTTTTAAGACCTTTCGTGCCATTTAGGTGTCGTTTATTTCCTGGCAAGCGATAACAAGCCTGCAAATTTAAGAGGATCCGAAAAATTTACAAATTTATCTAAGCTTGATGGAGGTCTAGGGAGGAAACTCAAACACTATACATATGAATAAATGCATTAATAGACCAAACAAACGGGCCAGTCTCCCCTTAATATGATGCAGACACATAGCAGTTTCATATTGCCCATTAACTATCCATAAATCAGCTGCTAAGGGAGTCAATTTACCATCACCAGGAAATTAAAGGGGGAGTCACCTGCTTTTTCTCTTTCTCTCTTTCTCTGGCTTGTATCCATTCGGCCCCATTCAGCCAACTGTTTTAAGACGTTTATCCCCATCCAGGTGTCGATTTCTTCCTGGCGAGCGATAGCGAGCCAGCATTGTATGGAGAAATCCGGCTTCGCCGGAGACATTTTTCTATCGAAAAATGTACAAATTTAGCTTGCTGTAAAACAAAAATATATATATGCTGGCTCGCTACCGCTCGCCAGGAAAATATTGACACCTGGATGGGGGTAAACGTCTTAAAATAGTAGGCTGAATGGGGCCGAATGGATGCAAGCCAAAGAGAGAGGGAGAGAAAGAGAAAAAAGCGAGGTGGGCTCCCTTAACATTAATCATCAATTACAAACCCCAATGTACTTAAATAAACTAATGAAAGCATATGGTCCTCCCGGGATTCGAACTCGAGACACCACACCCAGAACATAATTAATCACCTAAACCATTACACCACCAAGACAGTTATACTGTATATATACCGTATATACCGCGTTAGCATATACCAGCATATACCCTGACATTTACATAGGCCTAGAAATACTGAGAATA
>CM064513.1:95169702-95194692 GCA_032716605.1 Paralithodes platypus
AACGTAATTTCATATGTGCACATGGGATACAAAAATAACATTGTTCAACTCCTACTGCTCACCAATGTATACAGCACAACTATGGTGGAACTATAAGAAAATGACAGTGAATAGACTAAGTATCTCATATCACAATATCATGAAAATGTTTCTGGGGCTCTCAAAATATGAGAGTACAAGTACGCTATGTGCCTATATGAACTTACACTGTTACAAATCACTCATTAGAAAGCTAACATATAATTCATTCAGCGCCTTAACACTTCTGAGAACAGGATCATTAAAATGCTACAAACTCCAAGCATAGTGTACACCTCCAGGATCCAGGCACACTGGAGGAAGTTGCTCTATATTTAACCTTAAGTAATGATTTCAGGTCTGCTACTCTACAGAATTAGCATACCGGTACTGATCCTCATAGTGCAGTACAGTACCGATATTCCTATACTGTACTGTAGCAACATACTGTACCGGAAGCTAAATGATGTGAGGCATGGTACTGTACACAATTAGGACAGTGGTTTTGGTAACACAGTAGTTTGATGACCACTGTTTTTGGTTGAGGCAGTGCTGTGAACTACATGATAGCAAGCTGGGTATTATTTAATTTCTTTTTATTTTATGTAGCCTATGTACAGTAGCTTATATATATTTATATATATTTATGTTACTGTAAGGTATATATGGACCCCAGTATGGTCCCCTCTGTACTGTGTGAGTCTGAAATAAAGTATTATTATTATTATTATTATTATATGAAAATATAAAGGCTTCCTATCGCCCTGTGCCACAACAGTAAATACCATCTTACCTAGTCCCCATATCTATTGAGAGCTCAATTAAGTCCATAAGACTCGAGATCCCTACTGTCTACAGGGTCCAGAACCGAGCCTATAAATCTAACTCCCGCCCCCAGTCAAATCAGTTGAAAGCTAGACACCAACCAGGGGTCACTACCCTGCAGTTAACTTCTAGCTCTGCCCTTGTGTGTTCCGGAGTGAGATCCCAGAGCCGGCAGACTCCGTGGCAGATTTGGATAGAAGGACCTGCCCACGTATTGAAGAACTTCACACATATGGCCCCCCTGGACGGCCGCGGAACCAGTCGTTAGCCCCCAACATCATGTACGCAAGATAACCAGGACCAGACCCATCAGATACTACCCAAGATTCCCTTTAGCAGTACTACATATTACTGTGCTGTTTAGAGATTCACTAATTAATATTTCAACGAAGTGGCTAAGACCTTGCCCAGTGTAATTCATACTTAACCATTCCATTTGGGACGTACTAAGCGATCAGTGCTCTTTAATTAACAGGCGACCTTGACTCTCGTAATTACCTTATTCAGATATTAAAACTCTAGTGATATCTAACGTTCGCCCACTGATTTGCGTTCTATGTATTTCTGAAACAAGGATATAAAACTTAGATCAGTACCCCCTGAGGTTACTAGAATTCCCGTGCTCTAAAATACGCGTGTCTAATCTAGTCTGTGAACTACTACTTGTGCACCAGAGCTACCAATAATAAATCTAACAGTGAATATGAATCTATAAGTAACATTGATGATCTTCGGTATATAAACCTGTGGAATCGAAGCCAGTGATCAGAAGATTAATACCTGAACGTTGGAAGTGGGAGACTAGGCTCCATCCAGATCCACTTATGCTAGTGTTGTTCAATTCTATTGTATTGTCTTACACAAGTATTCTGCAGTGGTATATCAATAAACGTGATCATGTAACTTGCTACCATGTGTTTCTTTGTGTTCTCTATTCCTCATATCTTGTATTGTGCATGCAGCCTTATATACCCAGTCAATTTAGAACTCACATTACCCAAGTTAAACCTGTAGAAAAACAGGGCATAACATTGGCGGCAGCGGTGGTTCTTGATTCGGATAAAAGGTTGCATTACACTGCAAGTTTGGAACAGTAGAAGCATGGCAACATCGCGAAATCTTCAGCCACTCGCACACATTCCCAAGTATGATGTAAACACGTATGATATCACCAGTTACTTAGACATAATAAAGCCAGTGTACGATGTGGTACTTCATAATGACCGCGAAAAAATCGGCATTGCAATTGTGCATATTATACAGTTGGGAGAAGCCGTTTCCCAACTTGTTGATAAGCCTACCTTTAAAGAATTTATTCACCAAATGGTGGCACAGAATACGCCAGAGTTTACCTGGAACCAGTTTCGATCCTTCGTGATCCGGACCTTAGATCCACTTTTGGGTTCCCCCGTCGCCCCCAAAATAATAAAAGTCGACGAGATCAAGTATGAAGGGGATATAAATGTGACCCTCATACAACTCTACAGATACGTGAGGACCACGTATAGCTATGAAGATTACGACCAACAAAATGAACTCTTATTCACCGCATTGTTAAACATCCTCCCACCCCACATCACCGCCCATCTCGACCCGTATGGCTTATTCGAAGAACATATGCTCTCCATCAGAGAAGAATGCCTACGCAGTTCGATGAATCCCCTATCCAACCTTTCAGCCCCTATCCAAGACTCCGTGCACCCTTCCAAAATGACTTCCGGTGAAAGTCCAACCCCAGTGAACTCTTCCTCCACCAACCCTCCGCAGCCCCCCCAACAAGCCCCGTATTCTAGCTATGCCTACCTATGTAGGCCTACCACAACATATTTTCCCCATGACCCCAGAAATGTTCAGCTATTTCCCCACCAACAAAATTTCCCGTGTGACAGTTTTCCGTCAGTAGCTCCCTTCCACCCCCCCACCATTCACACACACCTAATAAACTTCAAAACCCCACACTTGACTCACCCCCTCATGACAGACAAACCCACCAATCCCATATAACCTCTAAACAAACCGTCACTGCCACCGACACACCCCACCCCTCTGATCCTCCCACACGCGCCGTTAATCCCCCCCTCACGCGTGACTCCCACCAAAGTGATTTCCCCCCCCTCATGCGTACCGAACACCTGCTCACCAGTCGGTCCCCCACCATCATGAGCCCAGCTAAACTTTCAACCTCCACCAATTCCCACCAACAAAATCTCCCTTGTGACAGTTTTCCGTCAGTAGCTCCCTTCCACCCCCCCACAATTCACACCCCTAATAAACTTCAAAACCCCACACTTGACTCACCCCCTCATGACAGACAAACCCACCAACCCCAGATAACCTCTAAGCAAACCGTCACTGCCACCGACACACCCCACCACTCTGATCCTCCCACACGCGCCGTTAATCCCCCCCTCACGCGTGACCCCCACCAAAGTGATTTCCCCCCCCTCATGCGTACCGAACACCTGCTCACCAGTCGGTCCCCCACCATCATGAGCCCAGCTAAACTTTCAACCTCCCCCTCTTCACCGTTACCCCACCCGCCCCAAATTCCCCCCCCAAAGATCCCGCTCGACGAAATACCACTCCCATCCCAATCCAACCACAAAACTTTTTCCACCTTGGCTAAACCCCAAAATACTCTCTCTCTCGCCCCAAACAACATAATCAACCTCTCAACTTCAACCACTCCTCGAAATCCCATCCATGTCTCTCCCGGAAATAAAATCAGTCTAAATTCAACCCCTCTCAAACCACAACCCTGCCTGCCCAGACCCCCCCACCATCTCCCTATCAAATCCCCACACCCCAAACCTCCAAACCACCCGATCATAGTAAACTCTCAACCTTCAGCCTTACTCACCCTTCCCCAAACCCCACTCACGACCACAACTCTCTACACAATTCAACCCCTCCCCAGCACCAACCTCTTCCGCAACAACAACCCCGACTCGACCTGCCCATTTCATCTTTAAAACCCCCCTATCACTACCCCCGACCGAAACCACTTAGACCCCCCCTCCAAAACTGGCCCCGGGCCAGCTCGCCCCCAGACCCACATTCCTAACGACAAGAACTAACGGTAGATCCACCCCAAAATTCACTTAAAATCAGGATTGGTAGAGGAGGTGGGTCATGCCGGCTCGTCCACAGTCCAGCCTCCCTACCACTCTTGACCTAGATTCCTAGCTTCACTTCCCATTAAAATGTATAATTTTTTTCATTCATTCATTCATTCATGATGAGGATATTATTGTACTTTATTTTTTTTATTTTTTTTCAATTCCTAGGCGATTGGGCATGATTCTATAAATTTACATGTTTTCCATATACTGTATATATATATTTGTTTTCCTTAGTCATACTACTTTTCTTGTTACCTACACTTTTCTGACTATCTTTTAAATTTGCTTTATACATTGTTAAACACTTTACCTCTTCTTAATTTCCTGTGTTCTTAATTATCTGTCCTTTCTTAAATTTACATGTTTTCCATATACTGTATATATTTTTTTTTCCTTAGTCATACTACTTTTCTTGTTAACCTACACTTTTCTGACTATGCTTCTTTTTACTTCACCCTTGAGGCTCGAGGACGAGCCTATAATGAAGGAGAGGGAAGTAAAATGCCCCAGAACGAGAAGCCCACCACAGAAGCCATGAACGAACACCACACAGAAACACCAAAGGAAAGGTCCACAGAACGAAAGGACCAGCTGACCGAGCCAGCCATTTCAGACAGGCCCAAGCCCGCAGGGCTAAACAGCTCCAGGACGCACCCACTTACCTTTTCTAAACTGACCATTTTCCACACCTCACGTACACTAACCCTCTCCTAACTCCTAACTCCTAACTACAAAGATGATGAACAGGAATATACATTCATATTAAAAACACCCATGCCCTGTCCCGACGTTGAGCCAATGCCAACACATCAGACAGCCATAATTATATCTATGTATGTTCTTACATCCGAGAAGTAGATGTTATATATCTTAGAAGTTAATACACCCACGCTGTCCCTAGACCTCTTATATCATTTTCCATGACGAGTATAGATATATGTAACCCGTGCCCAGTCGCCCCTTGCATTGTTCCTCTAGTAACTAAGTCTTAATATTAACATTCCCTAACATCTTGTCTTGCCAGACTAAGCTTCTGAAGACCCATCGCCCCATAAATCTATGTATGCAATCCTTTAGGTTAAGTATTTTATCCGCCATTGTGTTCACCTTTTTCCATTTACTTTCCACAATTGTCATACGTCTTCCCCTTGCCTCCTTCGTATCCACAGTCCACACTACGCCAATTTACTTCGTGTCTTACACCTCTTACCCCAACCAGAGATTATATAAGATAACCTGGTTATCAGTACTGTCATAAGTACCCCGAAACAATAACTAAGTACCCCTACGAACTGCCGCTGTTGTTGATATTTATATTTAATAGAAAACGCAGTTCCCAGGGCCAACTAATAGTATCCATAACCCTCGGACTGATCACATAACTCTATCTTTTCCAGACTCCTATACCACCCCATAGTTGCATTCCCCGGTAGCATTTGGCTAACGTATTCTACTGCCTTTTCAAACTTCCATATCAATTGTAGCCTAATGCCACCCCCACGCCCAGGGACCTTAGGGGCAAAATTTCCCTGTAGCCCTTGAACTCTCCCCCCCCTCTCATTAAGACACCCGCGCTTCTCGACTCTTGTCCGACCTAGCCTCTCTCTCATACCTCTTGAAGATCCTTGAATTGTCCGTTACTAACGCTCTCCAACCTTTTATATATATACTCCTATCCAGCCTACCTTCACTTAGTAGGCCAGAACAACATTAGAACTTTACTAGCCCCTTGCATGCCATCTATTCTCTTACAACACATTCACAACCCTGCACCCAATGGTCGTCGGTGCGAGGCTAGCCGCCCCGCCAGTAACTAACTTCTATTGCCATACTTCCAGATAAATGTGGCAGAGTTAGCAACCCAGTCTCCACCATATCCAGCAAACCCTACAATTAACAACCAGCCGAGTAAAACCAGCTAGCTAAGGCACCTTCGGTTTTGGTATTAAAGACACCCACATCTGTCTCATACACAGAGGGTTATTACAAACACTGGTGATATGGCAAGCCCCTAGCCACAGCCGCCGGACGACTATCACAGAAGAGAGGGCGCCCAGCTCCCCCTTTTTGCCCACCCGAGGAGGGAGACCCCCACCCCCGCGGAGGTATACCTGGCCCCTGTTTTGACTTTCGAGTCATTGCCAGGTAGCACAGGAATGCTTCCTATCAATGAACTAACCATGAATGACTAACACCTTTACTAACCTCTATTAACTCACAATAAACCATTTACCTTTCTTGCATGCTCTGATCACTAAATTAGCACCTCAGCTATACCATAGAATGAAGATTGAACAATCTAGAGAGACGCTCCTATCACAGCTGTCCCCATCCTCCTCGCAAAGTAGATCCAGTCTCTCTCCCCTAAATACGTCCAGTATAGCCAAAATAGTACCTCTTACTAAGGCTCAGTTATATGAAAATATAAAGGCTTCCTATCGCCCTGTGCCACAACAGTAAATACCATCTTACCTAGTCCCCATATCTATTGAGAGCTCAATTAAGTCCATAAGACTCGAGATCCCTACTGTCTACAGGGTCCAGAACCGAGCCTATAAATCTAACTCCCGCCCCCAGTCAAATCAGTTGAAAGCTAGACACCAACCAGGGGTCACTACCCTGCAGTTAACTTCTAGCTCTGCCCTTGTGTGTTCCGGAGTGAGATCCCAGAGCCGGCAGACTCCGTGGCAGATTTGGATAGAAGGACCTGCCCACGTATTGAAGAACTTCACACATATGGCCCCCCTGGACGGCCGCGGAACCAGTCGTTAGCCCCCAACATCATGTACGCAAGATAACCAGGACCAGACCCATCAGATACTACCCAAGATTCCCTTTAGCAGTACTACATATTACTGTGCTGTTTAGAGATTCACTAATTAATATTTCAACGAAGTGGCTAAGACCTTGCCCAGTGTAATTCATACTTAACCATTCCATTTGGGACGTACTAAGCGATCAGTGCTCTTTAATTAACAGGCGACCTTGACTCTCGTAATTACCTTATTCAGATATTAAAACTCTAGTGATATCTAACGTTCGCCCACTGATTTGCGTTCTATGTATTTCTGAAACAAGGATATAAAACTTAGATCAGTACCCCCTGAGGTTACTAGAATTCCCGTGCTCTAAAATACGCGTGTCTAATCTAGTCTGTGAACTACTACTTGTGCACCAGAGCTACCAATAATAAATCTAACAGTGAATATGAATCTATAAGTAACATTGATGATCTTCGGTATATAAACCTGTGGAATCGAAGCCAGTGATCAGAAGATTAATACCTGAACGTTGGAAGTGGGAGACTAGGCTCCATCCAGATCCACTTATGCTAGTGTTGTTCAATTCTATTGTATTGTCTTACACAAGTATTCTGCAGTGGTATATCAATAAACGTGATCATGTAACTTGCTACCATGTGTTTCTTTGTGTTCTCTATTCCTCATATCTTGTATTGTGCATGCAGCCTTATATACCCAGTCAATTTAGAACTCACATTACCCAAGTTAAACCTGTAGAAAAACAGGGCATAACAGGCACAGGTTGGATTAATGCATAAAGCAAAAACTGGGGCAAAGGTAGCCATGACAGAGACTGGTGGGGACTTACTGCAGGGTCTGTATTGGTCCGCCGGGGCC
This sequence comes from Paralithodes platypus, assembly GCA_032716605.1. Classification (NCBI taxonomy): domain Eukaryota; kingdom Metazoa; phylum Arthropoda; class Malacostraca; order Decapoda; family Lithodidae; genus Paralithodes; species Paralithodes platypus. The sequence goes on from CM064513.1 coordinate 95,177,306, forward strand.
CAGACCTGGAAAAAAAAGGAAAATTTCCAGGAGTTAATGCTCATAAGGTTAACCCAAAATGATCGCATATAAGTGTTCCTAACCCGCCGGATAACGAGGCGTAATCTCACAATGATTACAGCTCGTTATGCGGCGGGGTTTTCATAAAGATATCCTAATATCGAGACATGTCTTTAAGAAAGTTTTAAGAATACCCTCTGACATAATATAAAAAACCAGTATGGCGTTTATAAAGTCTGTCTGGCGGTGACTGTTACAAGATTCAATTTTGAAAACAACCCCCCACAAAGACGCCGGCCCCTGAAGTATCTAGCAGATTAACACAGGGCAGGCTGATACGAGATCTGACTTCTAAAGAATTGTCACAGAGATTGCCGTATGGTGAAGGCGGTGATACAGAGCCGTATCTCTCAATTAAATGGGTAACTAGCTTGAATTGTAAATTCCGTATTTCCCCTTCCCAGGAGCACCCGCCGGGTGTGGCTAATTTATGAAAAATTACGTTAACCCTAATTGAGCCTTCGATCGCCGTAAGAGTGAGGGCGGCGATACCTATAGTATCACTAAAATGGACCGGTTAACTAAACTGAATTACCAATTCGTTCATCCCACCTTAACAAGGTACACCCGCCGGGTGAAACCTGATGTCTTAAACGTTAACCCCATAAATTCCTATCCCCACTTCTTTGTAAAAGATCGCCGGGGAGGAAAGCCCACAACAACAGCTAGGGTTTTTCCTTTGGTTTGTAAAACCGGGTAGAAAAACTACATAACATATGTTCGCATGAACAATGTTAGATGGGTACCACCAGTCCGCCGGGAATCATAGGGAGCCTGAAACAGGCACCAACACAGAGACGCAGTCTTGGAGAGCCACAGACACCAACTCGCCGGGGACACCCGCCTGATTTGAAACCACGCGTGGCCAAACACGGCTCACGGCCGGAGTTTTTCATGGTGAAACCGAGAAAACCCCGCCGGAAAGTAACCCACCCCGAACAGATACCATCTGAACGCACATAGGACCCGAGAGATAGCCAAGCACGACTAACCTAGGGACCACAATATCATCCGTGGAATTAGCCAATACACAACTAAACCAGGAAACAAACATAGTCCGTGGAATTAGCCAATACACAACTAACCCCGGATACACATGACACAGTAGGACATGTTTATAAAATAAACAAAAACACTTGTACATGTGGCAAAGGTACGAGCGGCTGGCTAGGCCTAAGCAAACGGCACAAGAACTGTTGAGATATAAACAAAAAACACTGGAAATATAACAACAGGAACCACCGCCAACACACCACTGTAGAAAAAACTTCTGACCAAGGGAAGACCGACTCGGGACCCAGAAAAAACTTCACTAAGTGAAGAAAAATACGCTGGGAACGTCAGCAAAGCAACGCTACCTCATCAGAAAGATAAAAGGCAGCAGAATTAATCGCGTAATGAAAGCCGCCTGCATCACAAGCTAACTCAACTATGAAAAAACAAAAAATTTACCTGTCCACAACCGGACCACGAGGGTACATCCGAAATAGATGCCCCAAACACACGACCCAAAATACACTGCACTGCGGGCAACCAGCCAGGACACTCCTGCTATGCATATCCTAACCTTACTCGATACATCCCGGAGTAAACAAATGAGAACAAACTCACTAGGGATGCAGCAAATGCGGAACCAGCGGAGCGTGGAGATACACGTCCAGGCCGGCTGATCGCAGAGCAGAGAAGGAAGAATGACGCCTGAATCAGCGTCTGGTCAAAGATCCACACAAGTACATCCACGATATGATGGAAAGCTTATTGGATAGTTATTCTTATTTTCTTTTTCTTTTTATTGTTTACAAAGTTTTTTCGTAGTGAGAACCCAATTCATAATGACTGAAGCCATGAGTGAGGTCGTGTGCGCTCATGATGAAGGCTCCTCAGATTTTAAATGCTCTGCGCGGTAGATTCAAACTACGGCAAATTAGTGTTTGAAGAGGATGCCTTATGTAATAGGCATGTTCGTCAATGATGGAGGGGCCACTAATAAATGAAAGATTTGTGCCAGACCCTACCAAATGCCTTCGATATGTCTAGCAAAGGAGGGGGTATGCGCTGAGTGAGCTCTGAAGAACACTGATTGTTGTAATAGCGATAGAAGAGTGAAAGAGATGCAACATTGCGGCATGTAGAAAGAGATTGTAGGGAACTAGTAAGAGGAAGTGAGTTGATCAGGCGAAATGCTTTTGACTCTTTCGAGAAGTGTGGTATGGGTGGAAACTCCCCACACGTGCAAGCAATACTCGATACATGAGTACACTGTGCCCTGATATAGAGCAAAAAGGTGTGCGTGGTTGAAGAACCCATGGAGCCGGTTGAGCACACCTAACTTTTGGGAAGCTTCTTTAGATAGAGTGGTAGGCTAATATGATATTTCCAAGAAAGGTCGAATGAAAAAGATACATGTAGAATGTTGAGAGAAGATGAAGGGTTGAGTTGTGTGTTGTTAAAGAGTAATTGATAGTCTTGCGGAGGATTGCGACCATTACTAAATCTCAAGTGGCGGCGTCTCTTCCGTGGATTGACCTCTCTATATACTGACTGGGAGCCAAAGCGTCGCATTATTCCTTTGCCCCTCAACTTATCCTTCATAATTGTAAAGGGACACAGGGCCTTGGGTGGGGCTTCGGTGTCCCAGGTATTTCCGCACTCTCCCCAGCTCCTCGACTGGGAGCGGCTTCAGTCACCTGGGCATTCTTAGTGGTAAAGCAGGGAGGGTTCTGTGGGGGCGCTCGGTTATGGCCTTGGCCTTGCTCAGGACCTTGGGGCTGTTTGGTCAGAAAGCCTGGGGAACAACAACAACAACCATGCCACAGCCCGTTATCTTGTACATCCAAATACTCCACGGTGAATAAAGGTTTGGTTTCCCATTAAAGAACACCAGGAACAGTGTGATAGTATGGCAAACGATGTACTGCACACACATGCATAATTCCCACATCTTACTTCAAGAGGAAACTCCCCAAAAGGATGTCCATGGCAGAAACTTCCTCCAGATTCCCAGACACACCCCCACTGCCTACTCCACACTACGTGAAAATCTATCAAAATGGGGAACTGATAACTTTAACCGAGCTGACATCCTCCTGCTCTCAAGCTTTGAGGCCCATTTACCCTCCATGTTACTCCCAGACACACACAGCCATCGTCACCTAGTAGACACAGACAAATATTTCCTCTGGGTCCCACAAGTTTTGTTTTTATGTACAGCTAACAGTGAGAATAATAATTTGGCGTCAATGTCCTATGCTACGCTATCACGCTGTTGCAATTACTCTAGGATGGGTCCCAAGCCTTTACGCACTGAATAAAGAGAAAGTTATCTTGGCTCTAAGGGAATATAATATGCATATCAAGTAATTTTGTGGATATACAGCACAATCCGTTTATTTAATTATGAATCTGTTGTCAGCAGCCATTGATTATTACTATTTTGTGTGAGGGTTGGTCCTTTCCAGAGTTAGGTTTGGCATCCTCTACCCAACCTTAGCCATTTCTGTCTGTCTCTTTTCCTGTGTTACTTTTCCTTCTAGGTGCTGGCGAGATCGCCCGATTGGGTGGCACTGCAAGATGGGCTGCTGACAGTGGGGCATTGGCCTGGGGGTGCAAGCCCATGGGCTGATGATCCCCTCCCCTGCTGCCCTCTCCAAGACAAATCTCATTTAACCCTGGCCCTTTTTGGGGCCCGAGAATCTGGAGCAGCCTCGTTCAACCGGACTCGGGACTGTTCGGCCACACAGTCTGGGGAACTACAAGTCTACAACAATAAACAACAACTCTTATGGGTGTAATGGTGAGAGAAGGAATAATATCCGATATATACTGTATATATACCCCCGTTTAATCTCTAACGAGTTAGCTAGCTCTCTTTTGAATAACATGTTGGGCTCAAGCCCAAGAGGTTGGTAGTTTGATCCCACGCACTGGCAAAAGAAAGTAAATTTAACTGTTGCTACTTTTTGGCCATTACCGAAGGTGTGAATTATGCATGCTAAGTGGGTAAGTGTGATCATGTCGAAGGGGGATATTACAAATTATTAAAGGTGAATCTCTGTTTTCGTGGCGCAATGCATAAGTGTGTTGATTTTCGGTGTGACCATCCCGAGTTCGAATCCCCGGACTGCCACATATGTTTGTTAATTTCATTAATCGAGTTTAGGAGTAAAGTTGGTTGGTGGAGAGAACATAACAATTACAAGTTATTTATGTACCAATTTTCCATATCCTGCGTTAGTCCCAGCAGTGCCCCTACCCCTCTATCTTCTTCCTGCTTTAATTCCTCCCACCTAAGTTCCCCAACTCTGTTTCTCATGTATCTCTCCAACTCTATTCTCTCCTCATCATATCATATTTTGTACACTCTGTTACTATGTGTTCTATGTCCTCGACTATTGGGTCTCCTCCTAGTTCGCATTGCGTACATTGCGGTCGTAGCCCGTTCCATCTCCTTGTTCTTTCATTTGTCTCTAAGGATCCTGTCCTTGCTTTAAACAGCAATTTAGATCCCCATCCCCCATCATAGAAGAGTTCTCTAGCTGGTTTTTCTTTCCCTCTGTAGTATGACAGCGTGGCTTTGTTTTCTACCCCTTCCCTCCATTTCTTTCTTCCCTCCTCTTTTATCCCTTTCTCTATCTCTCTGATACACCCTCTCCCGTTTTCCAGTATCGCCCACTCATCCCTTCCACTTCGCTTTCTGAATTCCCCTCCCACATGGTCCTGTATTATATTTATCCTTCCCAACCTTCTTATGCACTCTCTGTTCCATTTACTTCCCTCGCTCGCCCATCTGTATACCTTCTTTGGCCACCTACTTTCCTCCATCCCCTCTAGCCTCACTTTGTACTTCCCTTTAGCTTTTCCTATCCTTTCTCCAAACGTACTCCACCCCATTTCTCCTCGGATTGCTTCTTGTGCTACGTATTTATTTGCCCCCAATCCCGTCCTTCCAATTTTATTTTGTACCGTTTCTAGTTTGTTCGTTTCTGCCTCCGTCGTTTCCACCGCCTCCATGCCGTACATAATCGCAGGTACTCCTAGTCCTTTCCATACCCCTCGCACTATTTCATAGCTATTCGCTCTTAATCTTGTCGCGCTCCATAATCTCCCATGCCATTGTTGCATTTGACCAATCTTTTTGCTTTTTGCCTTGTCAAACCCTTTCTCTGTTATTGTAACCCCCAGGTATTTATATTCTCTCGTCTTCTTCATTGTGTTTCCTTCCAGTGTCCATTCCTCGTCCTCTTGGACCCTTCTTCTTCTTCTTCTTCTTGTTTGATGGGGTCACTGCGAGGAGGCTAGCCTTCAGACCCATCAGTGCGCCTGGTAACCAGCATTCCCCCATTAGAGAAAGTTTGAATATGTGAGATAAGGACAGTTAGAATATGATAGTATAAGAATGACAGTAGGAGTATAGTTTGAAAAAAAGCTTAAGGTGAATATCTACTACAAGTACTTATTCCTCTCCCCCTCCCTCCCCTCTACCCTCCCTCTCCCCTTTCTCTCTCCTAATCCATACTTCTTTCAGGAATTTCTTCAGTATCATCATTCTTTCCTTCACTCTTCCTTCTTCTAGTCCTTCCAGCCCACATAACCATGCCATTCCTCTGTCCTCCCTGGTTTTCACTTCCTCCCATCCCTCTGCTCCCACACATCTCCTCATCCTCGTTTCTAGCCCCTCCCGCTCTCTCTTGTATGCTTCACATTCTGTTATTACATGCTCCACTGTCTCTTCCACCCTCTCTCCTCCTACCCAGCAGTTCATACATTCCTTTGCACCTCCGTTCCACCTCCATGTTCTCGTGTTTAATTCCCATGCCCCAGCTCTTATCTTGAACAGAATTTTGCCTCCTAAACCCCCATCATACCACTCTTCTCTCTTCGGCTTTGACTTCTTCCTGTACATATCTAAGGTCTTTTTCCTATCCATTCCACTTCTCCATTCTCTTAGCCCCTGAAATGCAGTCTAGGAACGGTTTTACCGCATTTCCAGCTTGTCACAGCCATGTGACAGAGCCAACTAAGCCTTCGGACAGCCTTCCTCCTGCCATCCAGACCCACGACAACCCTGCCCCTGCCCGTATCGCCAAGATAACGGTGGAACAAGTGGGACACGTCCGTCCCGAGTGGACCACACCAGTCACCCACGGCAAGTCATTTTCTTTAACCACCACAGCCAAAGAAAATGCCCATCGCAGGGGTAACCATTACAAACCCCCATCAGCCAGCCCAGTAACTCCTCAACCTAGCTACACAACCACAGGTGGTACCAGCTTGCTTCCTAAATTACCTTTCATATCCCCTATCAAAGAACCTAAATCTCTTTCAGAACCAAAACCTCTCTTCCCCAGATTGCCTTTCATAATTATCCCCTATCAAGGAACCTAAAGCTCTTGCATCCATTCAATCTAAACCATTGTCCCGGGTTAAAGTCACTCATAAACCAAAACTTGCCTATCCTTCCAGCCAACAATAAGTCTTAACCCTCAGAATAAGTCATCATCCATTGTAAGAAACTCATCCGCTTCCTCTCCCACCAGGAAGCCATCACCCCATAATGTGTACAGATCTGCCCAGAGGAATCTTCCTCCAGCTACATCTACAAGGGCCAGCCAAAAGTCCAGGCGCACCACTCCCAGGACTACAAGGACCTAATCACCACGCGCAGACACCACCCCAGCGCCTTTGATCCTCTCAAGCCGGGCGCCTTAAGTCTGGGCAAGAATATTCACAAGTACTCAGCCAGTCTGGACATCAGTAACTAAGCTTGCCTTTGGTATCTCTTTATCTGGGTAAAAGCAGCCAGAATAGCTGGTGTTCACACTTGAAGCTGTGTGCAGTGATCGGAGACGACCAGGTCGGGTTCCCCCCTTCAGGAAGAGGACTAGCTTGTGCAACCCACTTTGGGCCCCACCTTCCTGGCCTTCGATGCTGTGCCCAGACCAAGTGAATATGGATTCCTGTCTTGTTCCTTTCAAGGGATTACAAGGATAGTGCGGTACTTAGAGACGACCAGGTTGGGTTCCCCCCTTCAGGAAGAGGACTAGATTGTGCAACTCACTTTGGGCCCCACCTTCACTGGCCTCTATTTACTGTATTAGTCTTGTGGTTCCAGAGACAAAAGCAGCCAGAATAGCTGGTGTTCACACTTGAAGCTGTGTGCAGTGATCGGAGACGACCAGGTCGGGTTCCCCCCTTCAGGAAGAGGACTAGCTTGTGCAACCCACTTTGGGCCCCACCTTCCTGGCCTTCGATGCTGTGCCCAGACCAAGTGAATAAGGATTCCTGTCTTGTTCCTTTCAAGGGATTACAAGGATAGTGCAGTACTTAGAGACGACCAGGTCGGGTTCCCCCCTTCAGGAAGAGGACTAGATTGGGACAGACAAGATGGCGGGAGGGATGAAGGGTGCGGGCGTAGCCCTCTCTCTATGTATCATCCTTCTCAACATCCAGAGGGGCTGTGCTGATATACAGGTGCAGAGGGGACCGGTAGTGTACCAGGTCAACACTAAACAAGTATTGAGGGACCTCGTCACACAGAAATCACATACGAGTGAAATTTCTGTCACCATTCCTGCCTGGTCTATTTCATATATCGGGAAGATGCCACGGCTTGGCAAGTACTCTGGCACAACCTCGCTACAACACCTATTGTGCTACACTCTAATTAGCTGCGGAGATGTAGAGACCAACCCCGGCCCTAGTTCAACGTTGAAGAAACCTCACCACCAAACAAGTAAGGCAGACACCAACATTTCAACAGTCCCTAGCAGTAAAATTCGTTATAACAAACTGGGCCAGCAGGCACCCAAGTCTCCCGTCACGCTCCAACTCACAACCAAGACCGCAGGGCAACCGTCAGCACAGTGCCAACACTCTACCTACTCAACATTACCCTCAACTGTATCATCACTACCACAGATATCGGTGACCCAAGTAACACAACATGCAACCAGAACACCCAAACAAGCAGGAAGCTCTAGCAAACACATCGACAATGAAGTAACAGCAACGAACAAGAAAGACAACAAGAGAAACCACCCACCCCCAACAACACAACGCCGCTGTACAACAAATCAACCAAACCTACTACAACACAACCCAACACTATCGGCAACCCAGGTAGCTCAACATGCAACCAGAACAGCTAAAAAAGAAGGGATCAGTCGCAACAACATCAACAATAAAGCAGCAACAACGGCCAAGAACAAGGACATCCAACAACAAATACAGGTAGGGGTGGGAGGGGGGCAAGGGGGAGCCACAACCTGTCCCCATCTCACGCGCTCACACACCATCAGCCGCTCACGGCGCACAGCTGATCACCACACCGCCAGACGTACGATGAACAGTAACAGGAAAATATGTATAGTGTGCGATATTGGATTCAACAAAAGGAGTACAACGTCACAATGTAGTAGATGTAATGAAACAGTACACGATCGATGTACTTACGTTACTAGCAGGAAAGAAGTGGAATGCGATAAATGTAGGGAAGTAGCTATTAACACTAGATTAGCGGGCTAGCGGTTTATTTATATGTACCGCCCAGCGGGGTGTTTTTAGCCAAAATAGGGCTGTTTACGTGATCATTTTCATGCCTAAATAAGACCCAGAGCGTAAAACAAGTATCTATCCCTGAAAGGGCATAAACAGAGCTTTCCAATGACACCATAACGATCCTTTTATGATGGCTAGTTTTCTTGCAACAACCGCGCAACGCGAGTGCAAAAAGCATGTAATTCGGCACTTTCCCCATACAATTCCGTATATAGCGAGTGAGAGAGGGAGGGAGGAGGTGGGATTCGTGTCAGTAGGTTCGCCGCGGTGGTCTGGAGCAGTCATATGCTCGCTACTCTCCTGCCACCACTTGTCTCTCTCTCTCAGCAACATTACGTGCTGAAATTGCCACACGACCTATGTCGAGCACCGCCAGATAGTCCAGATTTATTATACTCGACTTATGTTGCGCGCCGACACTTAGGAGTTAAAGGTCCTAAAATCATTTGTGAAATATGTGAATCACTCATAACAAGAAAACAAAGGATCCTAAACTGTGTTAAGTGTAAAACTGTAGCTCACATGAAGTGCATCTCTAAGAAGACCAACAGTGAAGAACGGGAATTCCTATGCAACATGTGTGCCTTGCATTCATTACCGAATATTAATGTAAATGAACCAATTAGCATTAACAACTCAGAATCCAGCCAGGACACATTCAAAATCAAAGATGAATACAGAGTGTTCACCAACAAAGGGCTCCATCTTATCCACATTAACGCCAGATCATTGTACCATAAATTGTCAGAAATTAACTTGTTAGCTAATAAGGCCAAAGCTTCAATAATTGCAATCACAGAAACCTGGCTGGATTCAAGTATAAACGATGGTGAAATAAACATTCAAGGTTTCAATATGGTTAGGAATGATCACAATAGGCATGGGGGAGGAGTATGTCTGTATGTAAAAAACAACCTCACACACACAACTAGGACCGACCTCCATGTAGAAAATCACGAAGTTCTGTGGATCGATCTACACCTGCCGAGGACAAGACCCACCACAATTGGGGTATGCTATAGGCCACCAAACGACACACAATTCTTGACCAAATTTGAACGAACTTTGTCATCGCTAGACCCTCGGAATGAATCCATTATACTAGGGGATTTTAACCTGTGTTACAAACAACGAAATGATAGGCATATACTGACAATGCACAATCACAAACAACTCATCACAACCCCCACACGTATCTCTGAGAACACTGCCACAATAATAGACCACATAAACTGTAACAGAGAGGACAAAATATCCCAATCAGGGGTTATACAGACTGGGATAAGTGATCACTTCGTCACATATTGCACACAAAAAACAAAAAAATTACCCTAGAGAATCACAAGGTTATCAAAACAAGGTCACTCAGAAACTACAATAAAGAAACATTTCTGGACATTTTATGGAATACAGACTGGTCTCCAGTGTTTGGAAGTACAAACGTTAATGACGCATGGGTTGGCTTCAGAACCATCACAAACATTCTAGACGAAATAGCTCCTCTGAAAGACATACGAATTAAAGCAAGGTCAGACCCATGGATCAACAATGACATACTACACCATCTGGAACACAGAGACAATCTGTTAAAAAGGCTAGCGAAACATAGACAGGATCAAGGTCTGAAACATGAGTTCAACAGGGCCAGGAATAAACTAAGTAGGAAAATAAAATCAGCGAAAACTAATTATTTTCACAATAAGGCAGAGGAATATCAGAATAACCCAAAGAAACTATGGAGGCACCTAAAAACAACAGACTACAGCAACAAGACAAGGGATTTGTCTAACACTAATATTGCTCTCACCATTAATGATCAGGTTTGCCACGATAAACGACAAATTTCAACCTACTTCAACTCCTTCTTCACCTCCATAGCAAACACAATTGCACAGAACCTACCTCAACCTCTCAATAAATACACGACAACAACGGCCACCTTTCGAAATTTCTACAGAGATAAAGACATACACCCGAACACATTTGGATTGCAAAATGTTACACCAAAATACACTTTTGACGAGCTGTCTAACCTAAATGTACATAAAAGCACAGGACCAGACAAAATTCCTGCCAAATTTCTACGAGATGGAGCCATTGGTATAGCAGGCCCCCTAACCCACATCATCAACTTGTCAATTAACACCAACACTGTACCTGCTGAACTGAAGGAAGCTATTGTAACCCCTCTATTCAAGAAAGGAAATAAACTAGAAGTTGGTAACTACAGACCAGTTAGCATATTATGTATTGTATCTAAAATCCTTGAAAGAGCGGTATACACCCAAATTGAACACTACCTCAAACAAAATGATCTATTCTATAAGTTTCAATCAGGTTTCAGATGCATGTACTCGACAGACTCCTGTCTCATCCACTTAACGGATCACATTCGTAAAGAAATGTCTAAAGGCAACTACACCGGTATTGTTCTTCTTGATCTACAAAAAGCGTTTGACACAGTAGACCATGATATCCTATGTAATAAACTACAAGCAATGGGCATAGGGTCTGTGAACTGGTTTAAATCTTATCTTAGTGGTAGAACCCAAAGAGTCAAAATTGATGATAATATATCTGATCCTATGCCAATTAACTGTGGGGTCCCACAGGGAAGCATCCTTGGTCCCTTACTCTTTCTCTGCTATGTGAACGACATGGAAATGAGCGTCTCATGTAAATTATTACTGTATGCAGACGACAGCGTGCTTCTGGTTACAGGAAAAGACCCAATAAGTATTGCCGCTTCACTTTCCAAAGAACTAGAATCATGTAGTGAATGGCTAGTGGACAATAGACTATCTCTTCACCTGGGCAAGACGGAAGCCATCTTATGTGGAACAAAACGCAAACTGAAAGACATTGTGGGCTTCTCGGTCAACTGTAATGATATTCCTATAACAACAGTGTCACAAGTTAAATATCTCGGACTAAAACTGGACGCGAGTTTGTCAGGTGAAACAATTTTGGAATCTATCCTGAGTAAGTGTAGAGCACGTATAAAATACCTGTATAGACAGGTGGGATGCTTGCCCGCGGCGACCAAAAAGACCCTCTGCCAAGCGCTTGTTCAATGTCATTTTGACTATTCTGTGTCATTCTGGTACTCTGCATCATCTAAATCAGCACAGCACAAACTTCAGGTCACTCAAAATAAAATGGTTAGGTTCATGCTGAACCTAGGACCCAGATCACATGTTGGCCAGGAACAACTTCAGTCACTAGGTATGCTCAATGTCTCTGACAGGGCCAAACAAATCAGGCTCACTAATGCCTTCAAAATCTTCTATGACAGAGCTCCAGAGTATCTAAAGAATTATTTTGTTAAAGCAAATGAGAGGAGTGGACATAATACAAGAAACAGGATGTTTAATTTTAAGGTCCCGAGAATCCAAGGACAGGGTAAGCAAACATTCTTCTTCACCGCCATCAAAGACTGGAACGACCTACCCCAGTCAGTCCGTGAAAAGAGAACACTGTATTCCTTCAGACGTAGCCTGAAGGAACACCTGAACCGGACAGCTGCGAGAAGGGAGCACCAAGCTTATGTCTACTACTAAATGCGACATAAGAGATAGACAAACCAAACTGAAATGATTACTGATTACGGATTACTGATATTTACTATAGGATGTAAGGTATCTTAAAATAACCCCCTAGAAATACTTTCTCTAAAGTATCTATTTCTTTATCCTCCCCATTTTTCCCCAGCTAACCTAATCCCACAAGGACCCCAATGGAAATACGCCTAACGGCCTTATTGGGCTATCCTTAGTTGGAATTATGCAAGGCTGGTACATGTCATATTTGTAACATACTATGTACTATGTGGTACCAACTCTGTAAATTGCTAACTGAATAAATATTATTATTATTATTATTATTATTATTATTGTGCAACCCACTTTGGGCCCCACTTTCACTGGCCTCTATTTACTGTATTAGTCTGTGGTTCCAGAGACAAAAGCAGCCAGAATAGCTGGTGTTCACACTTGAAGCTGTGTGCAGTGATCGGAGACGACCAGGTCGGGTTCCCCCCTTCAAGAAGAGGACTAGCTTGTGCAACCCACTTTGGGCCCCACCTTCCTGGCCTTCGATGCTGTGCCCAGACCAAGTAAATAAGGATTCCTGTCTTGTTCCTTTCAAGGGATTATAAGGATAGTGCAGTACTTAGAGACAACCAGGTCGGGTTCCCCCCTTCAGGAAGAGGACTAGATTGTGCAACCCACTTTGGGCCCCACCTTCACTGGCCTCTATTTACTGTATTAGTCTTGTGGTTCCAGAGGAGTTGCAAGGGAGTAATTTAATTGTCCCAAACCTTAGACTAACCATAGTGTCACTGGATAGACTGCTTGAAACTCTATACAGACCATTATGCTAGTCGCCGTAACCCCCCACCAAACCCTGTAGCAGAACTCTGGCATACTCTTAGTAAGTCCCTGCTCACGCGGAGCGCAAGAGGAACCCGGGTGCCTCCCGTGGTAGGCGCAGAGGAGCAAGGAGCTGTAAGGACGTAGGAGTACAGCCTAATCCCGGACCAACATCCAGAAGTGCCACGCCCCAGCCGCCCTCCTGGACCGCTGGATTCTCCCTACGATCTACTCCCTTTTCACTCCAGCTCTCCTTTAAGTGCCTTATTACGGTTTATGGGTATAGAGTTGTCTCAGGGTAGTGGTTGAAGTTATCTTCAGGGATTCTCACTAAATAACGTCTTGCGAGAGGGCTTTCCTCTCTCTACGTAAATTGGCGTTAATCTGCCCACTTGCCGGGACACATTAGACATAACTATCAGGGGATCCTTATATCCGCACATTCCCAGGTTATTGGTCTCCCATAGCCCGTCAGAGGGGACGCGCCTATATAAGACCCACAGCATATGAGATACACACCTATTTACACGTAACCTTGTTCCCTTGTATAACTTCTAGCCTCATTCACTTAACATTCTGTCAGGTTCATAACTCGAATAGATCTCACTCTATCTCAGCTCCCGACGATTGTTGTATCAGCCTTCCGCATCTTGCTAGTTGCCCACACAAGTAGTTTTAGAATAAATAATCTTGCCAGGTGAGATCTAGCACACCTGTAGAATTCAGTTCATTTGTGAGCCTTTCAGAGCCCACCTTATTGTTGATAACCACTTGGTCATTGTTGCTTTAGAGTCAGTTAACGTCACTATTGCCGGGGACATCATAGTATGATCCAGACGACATCTGCCATTACTGCACTCTTGTTACCTTGCTGAGATCTTGCTTGAGATCTAGTTGAGTTGGAGGTAAGCCTCCACTATTTTGGATACTCTATAATTGTATCCGAGGAGTTATTGTTAATTTGAGTCCGGACCCATTGTTCGACTCTTGCCTTATAATTGTTAATCATATTATTTGTATGCTCTATTTACCATTGTTGCCATTTTGATGATCTCAGGTTCCAGAATTAAATATATTGCTCCTCCATGAACCAGGTGTAAAGTGAATAAAACCCATGTTAACTTGTCGCCTGTGTAATTATTCTCCTGCCGTGTTGTCTCTTTATTAAAGTTAAAGGTATACTTCTCCAGTTAGAGAGTTAATCATTGTACTCAGAATATCTCGCGTTCCAATTTGGACTGGGCATAACACTGGTGGCAGCGGTGTCTCTTTCTCGAGGGTAGCCTTTCAGTTTTTTTTCCTGCTTTAATATTTCTGAGAGTAGCACGACAGGGGCAAGTAGTCAGGATGACGGGGAGAGCACTGGATATTATTCCTTTCAAACCGGAGGAAAATGACATAGCCACCTATTTAGAGGTCGTCAAGCCAGTTCTTGACATCATATTTAAAAATGAAGTGGCCCCTAAAATTCATACAGTAGTAATGAAGCTAGGGCGATACATGGCCCTAGTTTCCAGTTATGTGAAAGAGAACCCGGGGATGACCTGGGAACAGTTTGAGACCTATACTAAAGCTGCCATTAACCCCGTCTTAGGTACCGTAATAGCTGACCAGCAGTTCCACGCTATCACATACGATGGGGACCTCGACGCCACCATCAGCAAGCTCAACAGGCTGGCTTCCACCGCTTTTACGACGGCTACAGCTGCGGAGAAGAAAGAAAACGTCCGACGTACCCTCATGAGGATCCTCCCTATTGCAGTCCGGGACCACTTCGCCATTACAGAACCGGCCGGATATGACGCGGATCTCCCTGTCATACGCCGCCTTCTGCCCTGCAGAAGTCCCGGGAGCAAGGGAAAATCGCCAGCATCAACAGAGCTCCGACTAAACCCCAAGGAGCTCCTTCCGGACCAATTTTCTACCCCAACCGCAGCCCGGATAAACCAGAAGAGTGGGCCAGGATCAAGCCTGGAGATTGGAAGCCCTGCGGATCCCAGTGCCCTATCAACGGGCTGAAACGTTCCTTCTCCGAATTGTTGGCCAAGCGCTCAAGGATTCCTTTATTCTGGGGACAGATTCCCTGGTTGAAACCATCCAGACGAGTTGCCACAATCCTGGAGGACGGCACTGCAGGAGCTGATGACCACGGCGAGGAAGCTGCAGAGGTTGGTGACTCGGACGACCACAGCACAGTCGAGCCGGAAGTCATCCGACCGGGTTTTTAGACCGCCCCGCCCACCAACTTGGAGACTGGCGGGGGCTCGAGATAAGGATAGCTCTACTATGATGAAACCTCCCATTTACACCCACCTCACCATCCAAGGAGTCAAATCTCGACTACTCGTCGACACCGGAGCCTCAAAATCATGTATTTTTTCCTCATATCACCAGAGACATCACAACACTTTTGGACCTCTTCAACGCTCTTCCACCACCCTTATTGATGCCAACGACAACCTCATTCCAAGTACTGGCATCACTGCACCACTATATGTGGCCACCCCTCAACCCAACCACGGCCATCACCACGCTTTCATGGTATTTCCCTCCCAAGAGACCACTTACGACGGATACCTGGGATTCGATCTTCTCACTACCATCCAGTGTGTGGAACGAAGATTGCTATTTTCCACCGACCACCCAGGACTCACCACTCCGAAGACTACAACACCGCTCCACAACCCCCCTCAACCTTTGAAAGCCATCTGTGTTGCAGCGGCCATCACCACTCAACCCATCACTTTGCTGCCACATCATGAACATTGGGTATCCATCCATCCAACCCTGACAGGAGAACTCATTCACACTCCTTCTCTTCAGAGCCCTTTTGACAGGGATTGCCTCACTGCACCTGCCATCTTAAAACAAAACGCAGTACGTATAGCCAACATCTCCGACCACCCTATCACCTTACCCAGGGGCCTCACCATTGGAGAACTGGAGACCTACGATGACCAGCCCTCACCTACCACCACCACCATTCCTTCATCAACTCCATCACTCCCGGAAATTCCTGCTCACCTCACCCCTCAGCAAAAGGACGATCTGTGTCAGTTAATGACAGAATACCAGGACATCTTCGCCACCAACTCCCAAGATGTAGGCCACACCCATGTACTAGAACATCACATACATACTGTCGGACCCCCAGTGAGACAAGCTATACGAAGAAAGAACCCCCTTCAGCGCCAAGAAGAACAGAAACAAGTTGCAGAAATGCTAGAAGCAGTCATCGTCAACCCCTCAACTAGCCCTTGGTCCTCCCCAGTGGTACTGGTCAAGAAGAAGGATGGGTCCTCTCGTTTCTGCATCGACTATCGACAACTCAACGATGTCACCATCAAGGATGCCACCCCTCTGCCCCGCATCGACGACTTCCTAGATTCCCTACTAGGGGCCAGATGGTTCTCCACTCTGGACCTGCAATCAGGGTATTGGCAAGTCCCCATGGCCCCCGCAGACCAAGAAAAGACGGCTTTTTCCACCAGTCAAGGAAAGTTATACGAGTTCTCTGTACTACCGTTCGGATTGTGTAACGGTCCCGCCACCTTCTCCCGGCTGATGGAATCCGTACTTCAGGGATTAACTTGGGAAACCTGTTTGGCCTACTTAGACGACATCATCATGTTTGGCCGCACCTGGGCAGAACACCTCCAGCGCCTCTGCCAAGTTTTCCAGAGGATCCGGCAAGCCGGATTGAAACTGAAACCCACCAAATGTACCATGGCTCGACATCAGGTACAATTCCTAGGACATCTGGTATCCGAAGAAGGACTCGCCCCCGACCCAAAGAAACTACAAGCCATCCAAGAGATCCAACCCCCGAAGTCAGTGAAAGGAGTGAGGGCTTTTCTGGGGTTAGCATCTTACTATCGGAGATTCGTGAAGAATTTTGCTACAATTGCCAGACCCCTGCACGACTTAACCCGGAAAGAAGAACCTTTTGTGTGGATCCCCGACCGCATCCAAGCCTTCAACTCCCTCAAGGACCTGCTCGTGTCTGCCCCTGTCGTCTCTTTTTCGGACTACCAACTTCCATTCCGACTCTACACTGACGTGTCCCTCCTCGGCGTCGGTGCAGTCCTCTCCCAAAATCGAGAAGGACGCAAGCACATCATTGCTTGTGCCAGCCGGACCTTAACCCCTGCAGAGACCAACTACCCCGTAACCAAGAGAGAATGCTTAGGCATCGTTTGGGCCCTCCAACACTTCCGGGCCTACCTAGCGGGCGTCAAAATCACCATCATCATGGACCACCAAGCCCTACAATGGCTCAGAAGATCAGACACTAAAAACGCCCTGACAGTCCGTTGGCGAGAGTCACTGGAGGAATTCGACTTTGAAATCTCCTATCGGCCGGGAAAACTCCACACCAATGCAGACGCCCTATCCCGGCTA
>CM064513.1:95194792-95243221 GCA_032716605.1 Paralithodes platypus
ATAATATTACGTATTTTCAAGATAGTTTTGCCGTTTAACCTGCTAATATATGTGATAATATTTATCTATTTTATATTACACAAAAGTGATGTGGAAATACTAAATAGTTCATGTTAACATTTTAGGAAAAAACAATATTTGGGTGCGAGGTCCGAGTAAGTTTGTTCATTTCTCGTTACCGTCGAGTGGCATCCGGAAGTATCAATAGATCGTTCACGTAAATGGTGATAAAACCAGTAAATATATTCAAATAGAGATTCGTAAAAGTTAAAAGGGTGTTCCAAAGCAATATATACGAGTTTATTCATTAGTGATACGTTCATTGAACTTCATTTCTTGAGTTGTATTAGATCTTTAGGCTACAGTAGGTGTCTTTGGTTCGTGAAGTATTTCATAGATTATAAATAACAGTGACTTGTGCTTAACACCGTTCCATAAACTTAAATAGTGAGGATCTTTACACGGCAATAGTTAAATAAAGCTAGGCTATTTGGAATATTACTGTATAATTATAGTACAAGAATATATAGTTCTGATTAATTTATATTTTATAAGTATGTCTCGTGTAGAACTATATTGGGAACAAGAACAAGTTTTGTGTGTTAAAGGAAAATTTAAAGGTCACCAAGTTAAGTTCTTACTGGACACCGGTTCACCTTACACATGCATAACACCACGACAAGTTATGATGTTCGGCATGCAGTCTAGCTTTCGAAAGGTTACTAATTTTATGCGGGGACTCATGGGGCATGTTGGTAATATGCCTCTGGAAATGGAAAGTGGGTTAGTACTCTATCCTTATGTATCAGTTTTATCAAACCTGGCACCCACTGACTTGTGCCTGTTGGGAGCGGATGTCTTACTTAGTCATCGATGTTCAATTTACATGCATTCTGTAGCACCCTACATGATCGTAAGAGATGTTGGTAGGACAATCCCCAGTCCTCGATTCTCTGTTCCAACAAAGTTTACCGTGGATAACCACACAGTTGATGTGGACCCTGACACAGGTTCCAGTCATGTATATATTCCTCTTCATATAACAGAACAATTGGGTTTAGAAATGACCCCCTTGCCCTCACCAGTCCATGCACTCGCCATAGGTGGAAATTTGTGCATTTCCCACATTGTGAAAGATTTGATTGTTAGTTACAGTTTAGTTAGTGTTACAGTTGACGCAAACGTCACTGACTCCCGATTTCAACGCATCTTGATTGGGATGTGTGTGCTAAGACATCTAGGGGTGCTGAACTGTATAACATTTGGGCATGGATTAGGGGAAAATCTCAGGACTGATAGTGCGTTGGACACGTTCAATGCATGTAAAACTCTCTATGAAATATTTGGAATAATGAAAAACGGGCGGATCACCATAATGTGTTCTAATGGTTCATTCAGTACACCCATTCCACTTGGACAAGGTGAACAAACACTTCGTGACAATGAAAGTAAATGTTGCAATAACCAAAGTGAACATCTGGAGAGAAGGGGCCAGAAAAGGAAAAGGAATGGTGACCACACCAATGCACGTAAACGTTGCAAACCCCAAAGTGAACATCTGGAGAGAAGGGGCCAGAAAAGGAAAAGGAATGGTGACCACACCAATGCACGTAAACGTTGCAAAACCCAAAGTGAACATCTGGAGAAAAGGGGCCACAAAAGGAAAAGGGATGGTGACCACACAAAAGCATCCAAGAAAATAAAGACTGGCAATCAGGGCGATGAGGAAAAACTCAAAACTAAACGCCAGGTTCTGAAAAAAAGACGGAAAATCTACTGAAAAACTCACAGAATATGTGATATTTACATCATACGAAAACCTTTTTAAGCAGAGGGAGAAAAAGAAAAAAATATATCTTGAGCACGAATTTAATTCAGCGATATGTGCAAAACATATTTAACCCCTTCAGGCTCTTGGCGCATTTTGACAGTTTATTCTGGCTATAATTAGACGCTTTTATACAGCTTAGGAAGGATCTGTGAGATTTAATAGGTTAAGACTATATCAATTAATCCTCTGACTTCCATATAACCTTCCGAATCTGAATAAAATTGTAAAATAATAGCCAGAAAATATAAATGAAATGCGTCATCTGAGCCTGAAAGAGTTAACCTGTTGAGTACAATAACTTTGTTCTGTCTATGATTCTGACTATATTTAGACGATTTTATGCAGCTTAGGAACGATCTGTGGGAGTCAAGAGGGTAAATGCTGTCTCAGTTAACTCTCTAACTTACATACATCCTTCCTAACCTGATAATAACATAGTTTCATGTTAGCCCAAATAATATGCTAAAAAGGCGTCCTCGAATACCGAGAGGTTTAATAAATTAGGCATTTGTTTTATCTTTCTCTCCTTTTTTTCTCTTTCCCTGGCTTGTATCCATTCGGCCTCATTCAGCCAACTGTTTAAGACGTTTATCCCCATCCAGGTGTCGATTTCTTCCTGGCGAGCGATAGCGAGCCAGCATTGTATGGAGAAATCCGGCTTCGCTGGAGATATTTTTCTATCGTAAATTGTACAAATTTAGCTTGCTGTCAAAACAAAAATATATATATGCTGGCTCGCTACCGCTCGCCAGGAAAATATTGACACCTGGATGGGGGTAAGTCTTAAAACAATAGGCTGAATGGGGCCAATTGGATACAAGCCAAAGAGAGAGGGAGAGAAAGATAACAAAAGCGAGGTGGGCTCCCTTAACCCCTTCAGCATGATGGAAAGTCAAATTTGTAAAATAAATATATAAATGAAAAAATAGATGAATACAAAATAGAGCTGCGGCAGTCGAGTGGCTAGCACGCTCACGTGTGCATCTGTTTGCACTGAGTTCGATCCCAGCCAAAGCGGACATGTTTAGTGGGTGTGGTAGTACATCCTAGCGGGTTCGATCCCAGCCAAAGCGGACATGTTTAGTGGGTGTGGTAGTACATCCTAGCGGGTTCGATCCCAGCCAAAGCGGACATGTTTAGTGGGTGTGGTAGTACATCCTGCGGGTTTCACATGCTCGTACCCAGTCGGGGGGGGGGGGGGGACACCTCACCGACATGTACAGACTTATAAAACACACACAACACATCCACTCCAACAGCTTCCTCTCTCCAACACCAGTTCTCCCCTCTCAAAACTCTTCGAAAACATAACATAACATTAAATTTCTAGCACCAAGCAACAAAGGCCATATGGCACTAAAGCACAACACGGATAGAGTTAGAAGGAAAGGAACTCATATATCGTTAAGGAGGCTGAGAGAAGAAAGGAAAATAAGCCATTACACGGTCAACGGAAAAGAAAGGGGACTCGGAGAGGATATCGGTAAGACATGGTAAAGAGGAAGGGAAAACAACGTATTCGGGCCGGAGAAAAGAGAGGACAGTCAAGGAAAAGAGAGGACAGTCAAGGAAAAGAGAGGACAGTCAAAGAGGAAGGGAAAACAACGTATTCGGGCCGGAGAAAAGAGAGGACAGTCAAGGAAAAGAGAGGACAGTCAAAGAGGAAGGGAAAACAACGTATTCGGGCCGGAGAAAAGAGGACAGTCATCAAGGAAAAGAGAGGACAGTCAAGGAAAAGAGAGGACAGTCAAAGAGGAAGGGAAAACAACGTATTCGGGCCGGAGAAAAGAGAGGACAGTCAAGGAAAAGAGAGGACAGTCAAGGAAAAGAGAGGACAGTCAAAGAGGAAGGGAAAACAACGTATTCGGGCCGGAGAAAAGAGAGGACAGTCAAGGAAAAGAGAGGACAGTCAAAGAGGAAGGGAAAACAACGTATTCGGGCCGGAGAAAAGAGAGGACAGTCAAGGAAAAGAGAGGACCGTCAAGGAAAAGAGAGGACACTCAAAGAGGAAGGGAAAACAACGTATTCGGGCCGGAGAAAAGAGAGGACAGTCAAGGAAAAGAGAGGACAGTCAAGGAAAAGAGAAGACAGTCAAGGAAAAGAGAAGACAGTCAAGGAAAAGAGAGGACAGTCAAGGAAAAGAGAGGAGTGTCAAGGAAAAGAGAGGACAGTCAAGGAAAAGAGAGGAGTGTCAAGGAAAAGAGAGGACAGTCAAGGAAAAGAGAAGACAGTCAAGGAAAAGAGAGGACAGTCAAGGAAAAGAGAGGAGTGTCAAGGAAAAGAGAGGACAGTCAAGGAAAAGAGAGGACAGTCAAGGAAAAGAGAGGAGTGTCAAGGAAAAGAGAGGACAGTCAAAGAGGAAGGGAAAACAACGTATTCGGGCCGGAGAAAAGAGTGGACAGTCAAGGAAAATGTGAGAAATAGAAATTTGAACATCACACCGGGAGAACTCTTCGAAAAGTAGATAGAGTTGCCGTTGTAAAGGATTATCCCTCAATACCTTCACCTGACCTCACCTGATCGTCGAGTGACATCTGGAAGTATCAATAGATCTTTCTCGTAAATTGTGTTATAACCAGTAAGTATATTTAATTATAGTTCAAAGACTGTTCTAAAGCAATATATACGGGGGTCAATTTATTAGTGATACGTTAATTGAACTTATATCTTGAGTTAACCCGTTCAGTATCGGTGCCGTCTTTTTTACTTTATTCTGGCTACTATATCATGATGTTATTCAGTTTAAAAAGGGCCTTCAGAGCAATTAACAGGCGTCGACTTAGTTTATTTAACCCTTTCTACTACCACAAATCCTTCTTAAACTGCACAAAATCGTCTAAATATAGCTAGAATACAATTTAAATGACGTCGCCGGTACAAAAGGGGTAAAGCGGCAAAGGGAAAGGGGACAGAAAAAAGGGAAAGGGGAAAGGGAAGCGGAAAGGGAAAGGGGAAAGGGAAGAGGAAGGGGAAAGGGAAGAGGAAAGGGAAAGGGGAAAGGGAAGAGGAAGGGGAAAGGGAAGAGGAAAGGGAAAGGGAAAGAGGAAAGGGAAAGAGAAGAGAAGAGGAAAGGAAAAGGGAAAGGGAAGAGGAAAAGGAAAGGAAGAGGAAGGGGAAAGGGAAAGGGAAAAGGGAAAGGGAAGAGGAACGGAAAAGGGAAGAGGAAAGGGAAAGGGAAAGAGGAAAGGGAAAGAGAAGAGAAGAGGAAAGGAAAAGGGAAAGGGAAGAGGAAAAGGAAAGGAAGAGGAAGGGGAAAGGGAAAGAGAAAAGGGAAAGGGAAGAGGAACGGAAAAGGGAAAGGGGAACCGGGAAGAGGTAAAGGTAAAGTGAAAGAGTAAAGAGTAAAGGGAAAAGGAAAAGAAAAATGAAAGAGGAAAGAATAAGGCCGAGGGTAGTTACCAGGTAAAAATGTATTCCAAGCTCCGTATGAGTGGCGCTAATAAGTCTTGTCTCAGCTGTCATTACGTTTGGCTCGCTCTATGCTGTATTAATGTCTGTCAGATGTTGAATAGGGTGGGTAAGGGTAGGAATAGGTTTGTATATCCCCCTCGAAATGAATTAATTAAGTTTAGATATTGCTAAATACAATTATTGATCAAAACATAATTGGTGCAGACATCACTTGCTGTATTAGGCCGACTGTACCGTGATGTCTCGGCACCAATTATGTTTTGATCAATAATTGGTATCAGCAATATTGACACATGATTTCTTCTTTTTGAGTGAGATATATAACCATGTTCCTACACTTACCCACCCTATTCAACATCTGACAGACATTAATACAGCACAGAGCGAGTCCAACGTAATGCCAGCTGAGACATGACTTATTAGCACGACCGTACAGGGATGTCTCAGCACCAATTATGTTTTGATCAATAATTGGTATCAGCAATATTTACACATGATTTCTTCTTTTTGAGTGAGATATATAACCATGTTCCTACACTTACCCACCCTATTCAACATCTGACAGACATTAATACAGCACAGAGCGAGTCCAACGTAATGCCAGCTGAGACATGACTTATTAGCACGACCGTACAGGGATGTCTCAGCACCAATTATGTTTTGATCAATATTTGGTATCAGCAATATTTACACATGATTTCATCTTTTTGAGTGAGATATATAACCATATTCCTACACCTACCCACCCTATTGAACATCTGACAGACATTAATACAACACAGAGCGAGCCCAACGTAATGCCAGCTGAGACATGACTTATTAGCACCACCGTAAAGTAAGTCTTGTGTGGGACTGGGAGTTGAGGTCAGAAGAGCAGAGACCGTCACCCCAAGAGGTTGTGGAGTGATAATAATAGGCTTCTGAACCCAAGGTGAGGAGTACAAAGGAAATCAAGCAACAATAGGTCCAGCGACTCCTCATGGCTGCTTGCCCTCCAAAACACTGATGGTCAAGTGTCCAAATAAAGGTTTAGAGTGGGTAAGGGAAAAATGGAAAGGGAAGACTGCCCTGGGACAAATGTCCGTGGAAGGATTAGATGCAGTTGGTAACATAATAGAAGGAAATTTTTTAAAAACTGTATTCATTTACAAATGCAATCAGTCGCGGGTTTAAGGCAAGGTGTTTGTCTAGGCATGTTTATAGGGGTGACCGGTAAACTCAACCAGTAGACCATTTCAACCAGTAGCTCTCAACCAGTACCAAATCAACCAATACGGTTAGGTTAGGTTAGTACTATATTTTGTCACTGGTTTGGTTGGTCTGGGTTAATTTGGCTCTGGTTGAGAGCTACTGGTTGAAATGGTCTACTGGTTGAGATGACATGGAACCGTTTATAGGTGCTGCAGTCTATAACATCTCGAGGAACAGGTGGTTACAACGGAAATAACCCTTTGAGGATTATGACGCGTGTTGACGGTGTATTCTGGAGATGGGCTGGTTTATCTGGCCCACCTTCTCCCTCGTGTTTAGCCCCATTGGTTTTTAGATGTTAAGGCGTTCGGCTCAATAGTTTGCCGATGTTAAGACTTTACACCGCCTTTCTTTGTCTATATTAAGACCTTTCGTGCCATTTAGGTGTCAAAATTTTCCTGGCTAGCAATAGCGAGCCTGTAATTTTATGAGTAAGCAGCCTTCGGCCAGGACATTTGTCTACCGAAAAATGTTACGATAGAAAAATGACCCGGTCAAAGGCCGCTTTCTCTTAAGTTTCAGGCTTGCTATCGCTCGCCAGGAATAAATCGACACCAAAATAACACGAAAAGTTTTAATGTTGACCAAAGAATGGGGCGAAAGATCTTAAAAAATCGCCAAACTAAATCTAAAAACTAATGGGGCTAAACATGAGGGAGAAGGGGGGGGGGGGGGGGGGGGGCCAGAAAAACGACCCACCTCCCCTTAATCAATACCATACAATATCGTCTACAGTCGAACACAATTATTATGACAGAGGACTATAAACTACCGATGTTTTTATTTCGTTCATTATTAAGTGTTTCACCCTCTCACGTTCTTGATGAACTTTTGAGCCTATTAGGGATACTTTAGAGCCTTTGTTACCATCAGGGGTGTTTATAAACCTTTAGTTTAGTTACTTCAACCTCTGCAGTTGTCTTTGAGTTAGCTGTGTTGAGCCTATTGGGGATACTTTAAAGCCTTTGTTACCATCAGGGGTGTTTAGAAACCTTTAGTTTAGTTACTTTAACCTCTGCAGTTGTCTTTGAGTTAGCTGTGGGCAGAAAACTAATTTTGGAGAGGTAATTATAAGAGTGAGAGAACTCTATTTCTTATTGCTAATCTGGCAACCTCTGCGTCATATGGTCCTGTGTGTGTGTGTGTGTCTGTGTGTGTGTGTGTGTGTGTGTGTGTGTGTGTGTGTGTGTGTACAGTGGACCCTTGAGATTCGCACACTTGACATTCGTTGAGTTGATACTTCGTGTGATTTTCCGCCTGATAATTAAGGGAGCCCACCTCGCTTGTTTTATGTTTCTCTCCCTCTCTCTTTGGCTTGTATCCATTCGGCCCAATTCAGCCAACTATTTTAAGACGTTTATCCCCATCTAGGTGTCAATTTCTTCCTGGCGAGCGATAGCGAGCCAGCATTATATGAAGAAATCCGGCTTCGCCGGAGACATTTTTCTATAAAAAAATGTACAAATTTAGCCTGCTGTCAAACAAAAATTAAAAATATACTGGCTCGCTACCGCTCACCAGTAAAAAATTGACACCTGGATGAGGATAAACATCTTAAAACAGTAGGCTGAATGGGGCCAAATGGATACAAGCCAGAGAAAGAGAGAAAAGGACAGAAATAACAAAAAGCAGGTCGCCCCCCTTAACCCATCATACTACCAGAGAATCGTCTTAATCTGCATACAATCGTCTTAATCTGCATACAATCGTCTTAATCTGCATACAATCGTCTTAATCTGCATACAATCGTCTTAATCTGCATACAATCGTCTAAACAGAGCTATAGAATATTATTAAAGAGACGTCGCCGGTACAGAAGGGGTTAACACAGACATCTGGCTTTCTGTATCTCTGTCACACACACACAAACCATTTTCCGTGGCCAGACACTTACAGAAACACAACTATGCATTTGATAGTCATGTGCCAGCAGGGAAATACTGCAATACGGTACTACTCTTACTACTACTGCTGTTAATAATAATAATAATAATAATAATAATAATAATAATAATAATAATAATAATAATAATAATAATAATAATAATCGTGTATGTATGTATGTATAATTCTCAGACACATAATCCATAGCTGGGGGTGGTCGACTCGAGACAGAGCCCGAACCGAAATAACAAAACATAACACAAATATACAAATATATAAATAAATAAATAAGATAAAACTCACACATATAATAACAATAATACAAATATTACTACTACTACTACTACTATTATTAATAATAATAATAATAATAATAATAATAATAATAATAATATTTAAAAAGAAGACAACCCAATCCTGAAACTTTGAAAACTATATATGTAAGAAACAAGTACGGTCGCGCTAATAAGTCATGTCTCAGCTGTCATTATGTTTGACTCGCTCTGTGCTGTAAACACTAGATTAGCGGGCTAGCGGTTTATTTATATGTACCGCCCAGCGGGGTGTTTTTAGCCAAAATAGGGCTGTTTATGTGATCATTTTCATGCCTAAATAAGACCCAAGCGTAAAACAAGTATCTATCCCTGAAAGGGCATAAACAGAGCTTTCCAATGACACCATAACGATCCTTTTATGACGGCTAGTTTTCTTGCAACAACCGCGCAACGCGAGTGCAAAAAGCATGTAATTCGGTACTTTCCCCATACAATTCAGTATGTAGCGAGTGAGAGAGGGAGGGAGGAGGTGGGATTCGTGTCAGTAGGTTCGCCGCGGTGGTCTGGAGCAGTCATACGGTCGCTACTCTCCTGCCACCACTTGTCTCTCTCTCTCAGCAACAGTACGTGCTGAAATTGCCACACGACCTATGTCGCGCGCCGCCAGATAGTCCAGATTTATTATACTCGACTTATGTTGCGCGCCGACACTTAGGGGTTAATGTAGGTTCCATGTCATCTCAACCAGTAGACCATTTCAACCAGTAGCTCTCAACCAGTGCCAAATTAACCCACATCAACCAAACCCATGTCAAAATATAGTACTAACCTAACCTAACCTAACCTAACCGTATTGGTTGATTTGGTACTGGTTGAGATGGTCTACTGATTGAGTTGACCGGTCACCATTAATGTCTGCCTATTTTGTTGAATAGGGTGGGTAAGTGTAGGAATAGGGTTGTATATCCCCCTCGAAATTAATAAATTAAGTCAAAATATTGCTGAAACCAATTATGGATCAAAATATACTTATTGGTTCCGAGACATTACTTATTAGGCCGATTGTACATAAGAACAGGAAGGATGGGGAAATATTATATCAGTATACCCTTTACCTCACACAATGGTCGATTACGTGAACTAAAATAAACTAACTTAATATCACTGTTACAATACACTATTATTAAGGGGAGGTTTGTAGTTTGTTTCCTAGACCTCCATCAAGCTTAAAATTACACCCCCTAGACCTCCCTTCAAGATAAATTTGTACATTTTTCGGTAGAAAAATGTCCCGGCCGAAAGCCGATTCCTCTTATATTACAGGCTCGCTATCGCTCGCCAGGAAAAAATCGACACTTAAATGGCATGAAAGGTCTTAAAATTGACGGAAATGGGGCGAAAGTTCATAAAATCGCCAAACTAATGGGGCGAACGTCTTAAGATCCCAAAAGCAATCGGGCAAAACATGAGGGAGATAGAGGTCCAAAAAAAATATCTCAAGTGGAAATCTCCCCTTAAATTGACTCTGTTTTAAAAAAAATATATATATTACAAAGTGACAAAGACCGAATATATATATTACAAAGTGACAAAGACCGAATATATATATTACAAAGTGACAAAGACCGAATATATATATTACAAAGTGACAAAGACCGAATATATAGTATACTTTGCATTTTCCCAAGAACAAAAAATAGTACCTTTTATAACGTTACAGCAATTCGTATCTTGGGACCTTGAAAGCCAATTTATGAAGCATCTGGGCTATAACAACACAGTTTATGGCTTATAGTTTCCGTTTGACCCTGTTTCAAATAGGTGCGTCGCCATTTAGGCTCTTTTCTAAGCTTGATGGAGGTCTAGGGGGGAAACTAAAACAAATGTATGAATAAATGAATTAATAGACCAAACAAACGGTCTGCCTCCCCTTAACCCATACAGTACCGGTGACGTCTTTTCTGCTCCGTTCATTGTCTCTTTTTAAAAAAAAAAAAAAAAAAAAAAAAAAAAAATTATATATATATATATATATATATATACAGTATATTGTGGCAACTATAAGACAATTCTATTCTGATTAGGAAGGCCTTCTAGCAAAAATAAGGCTTCAAACCATCTCAATCAATCCTTTTAACTACCGCAGATCAATCCGAAGCTGCATAATGTCGTCTAAATATAGCTGGATTAAAATATAACACGTCGCTGGTACTCAAAGGGTTAATTGCTTTTCCCTTGGTGCATATCCTATCTGCCCACCAAGTTTCGTGAACATTGGTTCATAACTTTGTGAGCCGTCTACGGTGGCGGAGGTATGCGCTCTACCAATCACCTCTACAATTAAACGACTTCTTCATTGGTGCATATCCTAGCTGGCCTCCAACTTTCGTGACAATCTGTTCATAGCTTTTTGATAGGCATATCTTGTTTACAGACAAACAAATAAACAAACCGACAAACAAATGGAGGCAAAAACATAACCTCCTCCAACTTCATTGGTGTGGGCTTCCAACCTAGCTGAAACACATAAGACCTTACAGACCATTCAAAATAAAGCCCTGAAAATCATCACAGGATGCACAGCTACGACACCCACAGATCACCTACATCAAGAAACCAAAGTCCTCAAAGTCAAAGATCATCTAGACATGAGAGGCACACAATTCCTGGCAGCAGCCTCCACGAATCAACACCACCCACTACACTACATGGCTATATACCCACAGACACCAAGAAATATCAAAACAACACCCAGCACACACAAATGCTGTCTTCTCTCCCTCCCTGCCCACCCCAAACCAACTTCCGGAAGCACATCCATACTCATATCACTCTCCGTTCCATTCACTCACTCATAGACAACACGCAGCTGCAAGCACGACCTCCCGAAATCCATCCTTCTGAATCCTCCCTTCCTCGCGAGAACAGAGTCCACCTGGCCAGGCTGAGATGCGGACACCATCCGGCTCTTCTGAGCTATCAGAAGAGACTGGATGACTCCGTTATCGACACCTGCCCAGGTTGTAACACATCATAGAAGACTGCATTTCACACAACCAGTTACGCCAACAACACAATTTACACTCTTTGAGAGCTCTGTGGGAAAGCCCGACCGTGGCCATGGCCTTCCTTAGGGACTCGGGGCTGTTCGGCCAGGCAACTTAGGGAACAATAACAACAACTTCATTGGCGGAGGTAATTAAAATAAAGTGCCATTGTACTTAATGTGTTTCATTACTACCAGATCACATTTTCTGTCACTCCTGCAGAAGGGAAGCAACCGCGGGGCGCCCTGGGCAAAATTTGAAAATATGACTGACCATTACAGTAGCCTATGTCTACGAAATTGATGAAATTATGTAGGCTACATGGTCAAGGTAAAATGAGTACTATCCCCAAACTATAACAGTTTTAAATTTCCGTCACTCCTGTAGAAGGTGGTCTGTGGTAGGGCGCCATGGCCGACATGTTGGATCCAATTGTTTATTGAAAGTATCTGTATGTACATTATGTGTGGATCATTAATCACATAGAAATATCCGATCTCGTTTTTCGTCACTCCTGTAGAAGGGAGACAATAGCGAGGCGCCCTTGGCTAAAGTTGGAGATTGGACTCCGTTATGGTCAGGGAATAGATCACGCTACAGTATATAGTATGCATGTTAATTAAATTAGCAAAGCAAATACCCCAAAAGACAGCCAATTAAATTTTCCATATCTACTCATGTAGAAGGGGCCCTAAAGTTAACCGCCAAGGGCGAAGTATTTTTAAAGTGTCTGGTCAATAAGCAAGAGTCTATGCATAAAGAGTTCTAGGAAATATGCCTTAGCAATTTCCAAACAGGTGGCCATTTCGTTTTTTTACCACTACTGCAGAAGGCACCAAATAGCGGGGCGCCCAGAACGAAATTTAAGAAAAGGGCTCCGTTATGGCCTAGAGAATAATATTCAAGTACAGTATATGCGTGTGTAAGCTCATAAAATGTGATTCAGTAATAACCGAGAAATATCAAATTTTGATAAGCGTCGCACTACTGCAGAAGCATTCTATTTGGGGGGCGCCCTGGCAGGAATTGAAACAAAGGGCTCAGTTACGGCCTAGAGCCCTAGACTCTAGAGGATAGATCATTTGATAATCTTCAAGGACACTACATCCGCCTTATTAGAAACAATTTATTAAGGAAAATAGGCACCAACAGATTCGCCATATTTTTCTCCATATAGTCCGCATGGAGGATTTTCATTATTGACAAATTGAAAAAAATACCTTTTTCACAGAAAAATACACCAAAAATCTGTCTAAGATGTCAAATAGTGGGAGTGTGGGGGCGGCAGCCCCCACCCATAATACTAGGATAGGTTACGTAAGGTTGTTAGGTTAGGCTAATGTCCTTTCAAAGGGGATAGCCTTTGATAGGATAGGATAGCTTTGATAGGATAGCTTATACCCGGTCAGAGGTAAGAATAAGAGTCCTGCTGTAGTCTCCTTGAATGCTACCGATCATGTATATGCATGTGTAAGGTCATAAAAATGTGGTTCAGTAATAACCGAGAAATAGCAATTACTGTATATATAAACGTCGCCCTACTGAAGAAGGTGGCGATTTGAGGGGCGCCCAGGCCGAACTTTGAAAAAATGGCTCAGTTACGGCCTATAGCCTACTCCTAGAGGATAGATCAGCGTACAGTATATGCATGTGAACAATAATTAAATTTGGCTCCAGAATAACCGTGAAATAGCCATCAACTACATGAGTAAGCAGCTTTAGAGGTCCTGCTTCGCACGGACAAAAATTGTAGTTTGTTTTACTCTGAAAATGAAATATATCTGAGTGTTTTAAGAACGTTGGATAATTAGGGAAAGACATTTTCCGGGGATTGTAACTAATTTCAACTACTGTATAATGATGGAAACTAGGCCTACATAAAACCAAAACAGAAACCATGGGTTGCTAGACTACTCGGCCCACGGGACAGTTCGGCCAGGACAACTCGGCCAACGGCGAGACAGCTCGGCCCAGTAAAAACGAGACAGCTCGGCCCAGTAAAACCGTAAACCAGTAAAGTCCTACAACTGATCATTCAAATCCAGAAAGTACCGGTCTAGAAATGGCTAACAACAAATGATTCGGTAGGTCAATAATATTAATGAGAATACTAATGGATGACTTAGAGGATAAATGTTTCCTAGAACGAATAAATAAAAAAGGGACATATACTGTAGGTAGGATCAGGAATGAAAATATATGATTGTCTTCTATCATCATCATGTTAACCCCTTGAGGATCATGACGCACTTTACAGTGTATTTTGTCTATTATGAGGTAATTTTATTTAGATTAGTAAGGTTATATGGAAGACAGACAGTTATTCTAGACAGTCTTCAGCATTTCAACACTTACAGATCCTTCCTAAGCTGTATGAGATCGTCTAATGACAGCCGGAATTAATAAAAAAGGCGACATAAACCTCAAGGGGTACCGTAATGTCACGTTTTAATGATCACTCCATATTTCGCTACTCTATTTACAAAGTAACTGATTTCTATAAAAATGGGAAATATGCTAATCACCATCGGCTGAAAATTAAAATGGTTGTGATTTTTCCTTTAATGGGCGTGTTTTAGTCTGATCATCATTATATATATATATATATATATATATATATATATATATACACAAGGTTAGATACAATCACGAATTTCAAGGCTACAGGCTTTTTCACGGCTATATCACAAGGCTAGATACAATCACGAATTTCAAGGCTACAGGTTTTTTCACAGCTATATTAAAAAAATTGCCCCATAGCATAACATGGGGCCGAGCTGTAGGCTATGTAGGTTGTCATATACCAGGTTGTTTATCCATTTATAGTAATGTATCATAGTTTTAAAATGTATTGCAACACCGCAAATAGTCTTCCCATATTGACTAATTCCTTGAACGTGACATTTCGTTATGTGTGCGATTAGTTTGCTTAGGAACCAATTAACTTGCGCAGCCATTCGCCCAGAATCGAAAATATTAGTTTCCAAAATCCCTGCGTTTTAAGCCCAGGAACATTTTTGCACTTGGCGGGTGACTTTCGAATTAAGAGTTTTCATGGGTATATAAATTATATGGATTCGTCTCGTCATTACAATTCCAACGGCATATGATTTTTTTAATTTTGACCAATTTTTAGGCCCAATTATAGGTCTATTTTAAAGTTTAAAAACTCCATAGACGAGTTATCTATGTATGGATTTTGTTCAAATTTTAACCATAAGTTTACTTTGCCACGCTGAATAGAATGGCACAAACAGAATTGAAATCGGACAATTAGTTTAGGATTTAGGATTTGACTTGGCCTCCCAGAAGGGCCCAAATTACCAGTTTTTGGACTTTAAGTCCTCTGTAGCCCAAACTATAAGTCCTAGGGAATTCTACTTGGTGCCATTCGATTTTTCTCGACGAGCAGCTTCTATACATGGTCGTAGATTGCATTTTCGACCAGCCATTCGCCCAGAATCAAAAATATTTGTTTCCAAAATCCCTGTGTTTAAAATTAAGCCCAGGAAAAAATTTGCACTTGGCGGGCGACTTTAAAATTTCGAGTTGTCATGGGTATACTATATGGATTCGTCTCGTCATTACAATTCCAACGGCATATGATTTTTTTAATTTTGACCAATTTTTAGGCCCAATAGGTCTATTTTAAAGTTTAAAAACTCCATAGACGAGTTATCTATTTATGACTTTTGTTCAAATTTTAACCATAAGTTCACTTTGACACGCTGAATAGAATGGCGCAAACATAATTGAAATCGGACAATTAGTTTAGGATTTAGGATTTGACTTGGCCTCCCAGAAGGGCCCAAATAAGTCCTAGGGAATTCTACTTGGTGCCATTCGATTTTTCTCGACGAGCAGCTACTGTACATGGTCGTAGATTGCATTTTCGACTAGCCATTCGCCCAGAATCGCAAATATTTGTTTCCAAAATCCCTGCGTTTAAATTAAGCCCAGGAAAAGTTTTGCACTTGGCGGGCGACTTTCGAATTTAGAGTTTTCATGGGTATATATGGATTTGTGTCGACATTACAATTCCAACGGAATATAATTTTTTTTAATTTTGACCAATTTTTAGGCCCAATAGACCTATTTTAAAGTTTAAAAACTCCATAGACGAGTTATCCCCACAAACATTTACTGCTAAAACTAAAAGCGCATGGAATACAAGACTGTGTGTTGAAATGGATAGAAAATTGGCTCCGCGTCAGAAAGTAAAGAGTAGTAATAAACGGAAAGGCATCTAAATGGACCAATGTAAGTAGCGGGGTACCCCAGGGATCGGTACTAGGACCAATTCTCTTTCTAATTTACATCAACGACATAGATGAGGGTCTCACTTGTACAATCTCAAAATTTGCTAACGATACAAAAATTTAAAATAGCGTACTCTCAAAAGAACAAGTTGACGATATGCAACACAATCTAGATAAGTTGTCACGGGGCCCAAATTTGGCAAATGAGTTTCAATGCGGATAAATGTAAACTTGTAAAGTACAGTACAGTACTACATATCGGATACCTAAATGAGAAAGCAAACTATTCGATGAATGGCACTCAGCTCAAGAATGTAATCAGAGAAACCGATCTGGGAGTAACAATATCGAGTAACCTAAAACCGAGTCAACAATGTTCAGAAGTTGTTAAGAAAGCAAACAAAATAATTGGCTTTATAGGCAGGTCATTTGAGCATAAATCCAAAGAAGTTATCCTAACCCTTTACAATTCCTTAGTCCGCCCTCTTCTGGAATACTGCGTTCAATCCTGGTGCCCTTATTACCAAAAAGATATAGACAAGCTAGAACGAGTTCAACGTAGAGTTACCAAAATGATACCTAGCCTAAAGAACAAACCATACGAGGAGCGTCTTAGAGAATTAAATCTATTTCCTTTAACCCAGCGCAGATTAAGAGGCGACTTAATTCAAGTATTCAAAATCATCAAAGGCATCGACAATATGAACTGTAGTAAGTACTTCACTATCGACCAATCTAATTACACGCGGGGAAATGGTTGCAAAATTATCAGTAAATCTTTTAACTCGCACGAATCTAAGAATTTCTTCTTCAATCGAGTTGTCAACTTGTGGAATGGGCTTCCCCCCTCCCGAGACGTTATAGACTGCAGCACCGTTGATTCATTTAAACTTCGCCTAGACAAATATCTTGCATCAAACCTGCGACTGACTGAGTTTGTAAATGAATAACTTTATTTTATCCCCCCCTCAGTTACTAACCCATCTGTCCCCTACTAACTTCCTAATCCTTCCACGGACATTAGTTCCCTTTCCAATGTTCCTTTACCCACTCTAAACCACTGTTTGAACAATTGATCCTCAGTGTTTTGGAGGACAAGCAGCCAAGAAGGGTCACCATACTGTTGTTGCTTGATTTCCTTTGTACTCCTTTGTACCTTTGTACTTATATTAGTAAATCTAGCACCCTAATACAGTAGTTAGCATGATGAGTAGTTTTTGTCAATAACAATTCCAACTCCATTGTCTATTTATTTACAGATTAGATTAAAAATTAAGACGATTGAATGGCTTTGCTACATGATGGTTCGGCTGTAAGAAGCATACATAAGTAACAATGTGAAAGTCTCCTGCAAAAACACTTCTAGAATTGTGCAATTACTATGATGTATAGTCACAGCCAGAATTTGTGTACCACCTCCATAATGGCAACTCGGATTCTCTCTCTCTCTCTCTCTCTCTCTCTCTCTCTCTCTCTCTCTCTATTCTGGCACATAACCCATTATTTGATTACATTTTTTTTTTTGTTTTTTTTTTTTTTTTATTGGGGTGGCCGACTCTCGCTATTTTCTATTTTTTCTAACTTGGCGGATATTTTACTCCCTTAGCAGCCCTTTTCTCGATAAATAATGGAAAAATATAAAATTACGATATCTCTGCGTCCTATTTTTAACAAAAATAATAATTAATAACATATTTGGCTGTAAAATTTGTTGTAATAGATGAGTAATTGATATGGGAACAAGACAATTCTCACCAGCTTAAAAAAAATACAGACTATAATACAGTATAAAGTGATAATATATCCCCCACACAAATGACAATAACTTTATATTATAATGTAAAACTTGTAAAATATACAAACCAAAACAGGGACGACACATATATACTGTATAGACAAAAGAACTTATCAAACTCGCTATGTGGAAATAACCCCTTCTGTACCGGGGACGTCCTTTTAACATTATTCTGGCTACTGTTAGACGATTTTAATCAGTTTAACATTGGCCTCCAGCAATTCTCCCTACCAGGAATTCACCGGAGACCTCTGGTGGACGCTTCCGAAGTAGCGCCAGAGCTACGTCTGTCGACATAAACAATACTCAACACCTAGGCTATGCAAAGTTTATCACGATTTCTTACGATTCTGCATGTTTTTACTATATACTAGATGGCTACACTAAGTGCTTATATAGTATGGTAGTTGTGGGAATGTCCATATGTAGCAAGAAATGACTAAAGCAAAATTATAAGGATGATGAACTATCATACCAAAAAAGCTCGAAAATACCTTCTTCCTGATATATAAAAATATAAGTTATTTAATATTATGGGTGACTTTAAAATATAATGAGCATCAATATGCAATAACTGTAATGTGTGTCAGTACGACATATAGCTTATAATTAAGAATTATTGATGGAGAGGGAGGGTGAAGAACTTGCGGGATATCGCCATTTAAAGGGCCCAGGTCGCTTACTGTACAAAACAACGTGTCAGGCGCGGCAACTCCAAGAATTTCTGGTAGGGAGAATTAACAGACTTTAAACTAGCTCTTTTTACTACCACAGATCCTTAAACTGCACAAAATTTTCTAAATATAGCTAAAATAAAATGAAAAAGACTGTGTGAGAGAGAGAGAGAGAGAGAGAGAGAGAGAGAGAGAGAGAGAGAGAGAGAGAGAGAGAGAGAGAGAGAGAGAGAGAGAGAGAGAGAGAGAGAGAGAGAGAGAGAGAAGAGAGAGAGAGAGAGATAGAGAGAGAGAGAGAGAGAGAGAGAGATGAGAGAGAGAGAGAGAGAAGAGAGAGAGAGAGAGAGAAGAGAGAGAGAGAGAGAGAGAGAGAGAGAGAGAGAGAGTGTGTATACACCTCAATTCATCATTATAACACATGGAGCTAATTACCTTCAAATCACTTCATTGTCTACCTCTCCACTCTTCTATAAAACTAACAAGTACACTGGTGATGGGCTGGTCTATCAGAGTGAGAACTGAGCGATCTCTGCCATATCCATAGCTTACTCTGACTGTTCCTTTAACTTATATATTTTCTAGATCTCAAGTGACGGCGTCTTTTCCGTGAATTGACCTCCCAATCTACCAAGATTGGAAGCCAAAGCGTCACATTTTCCCCTTGCCCCTCAAATTTCTCTTCATCATTGCTGAGGGGCACAGGGCCCTGGGTGGGGCTTTGGTTTCCCGGGCGTTTCTGCACCCTCCTCAGCTCCCCGCCATGGAGTGGCTTCGGTCACCCAGGCTTTATTGTGGTCGGCGGGGAGGGTTCTGTGGGGGCGCTCGGTTATGGCCTTGGAATTGCTCGGGGCCTTGGGGCTGTTCGGCCAGGCAGCTTGGGGAACAACAACAACAACAACAACAACAACAACAACAACAACTAACAAGTACAAAAGGGAAGCTTGTATACAGCTGAACCAAGACTCTTTAGCCTTGTCAACAATAAAGCCGGTATCACACGAGTGCTTTTTCCCTCAACACTGGTCTGGCAGCTTATGAGGTCAACATTTAGTTTATTTTGGTTACCTAAATTCATCTATCATCAGTCTAGTTTCCGATACCAGGGCATAATACTTCAGAAATGTTGCCAGAAAAATGTTGACTATAAAAGCTCTCGTGTGATACCGCCTTAAGTTATACAGTACAGTACTGTATAATAGGTCTCCCTCACTATCCAATGCCCCGATTTACGATATTATTATAGGTTTTTAGGTGTATGGGTTTTGGCTGGTCTAAGAACGCATCCCCATTTACCTCATTCATTTTAGGGTTTGCTATACAATTCTTCTATTATAATGTAAAACTTGCAAAATAAACAAACCAAAACGTATACAAACACAGTAAAAAGACAAAATAACTCTTCTATTATAATGTAAAGCTTGCAAAATAAACAAACCAAAACGTATACGAACACCGTAAAAAGACAAAATAACTAATCAAAATCGCTATGTGGAAACACCGCTTAAGTAAAATAATAATTTATAAATAAAAGAACACAATTAATACAATTTAAGATTGTGTTTTCAGGAACGTAACCCAATCGTAATTTGAGGGAGACCTGCACTTTATTAATTCTACTCATAGATGATTTTACTCAGCTTATGAAAAACCTATAGGAATCAGAGGAATTGAGACTATCATAGTTATGATAGCCATCTAACATTAAGGGTCCTCCCAAGTTTTATTAACTTTATAAAAACCTTGGTAGGAATTAAATTACATTGTAAAACTTGCAAAATAAACAAACCAAATCTGGGACAAAGACAATATAAAGGCAAAAGAACTAATCAAAATCACTATGTGGAAAAAACGCGTATGTAAAATAAAATTATGAAATAATAAAACAAATGGCTCATGCCTATCGCAATTAACGTACCGTAACCATCTAACTTTGAGGTTCTTCCTAAGCTGAATCAAACGGTTCGGAGGTAACCAACATAAAGCCCAAAGTGGAATAATCTGATTGAAAGGGTAAATGTTCACCAAAGGCGGTATCACACAAGGGAAAATTTGAATGACCTAGATGTGTGTGAATTTGTGTTTTGTTTTTGTGTGTTCGTTGTTTTCTGTTGTGTTTTGTGTTGTCCCTGTTCTTGCTCTGTCTTGAGTGGGCCACCCCCCAAAAAAAATAAAAAATAAATCATAAAAATAAAATAAAATAAAAATAGGAAAAGTGGGGATTGGGCCTGAGTAAATAGAAA
Organism: Paralithodes platypus; assembly: GCA_032716605.1. Lineage (NCBI taxonomy): Eukaryota > Metazoa > Arthropoda > Malacostraca > Decapoda > Lithodidae > Paralithodes > Paralithodes platypus. Next base: position 95,215,460 of record CM064513.1, read on the forward strand.
GATAGACTATCGAAAGTTGACGATAAACGTTGACTTTCGATAGTCAACCTTTTCCAAGCAAAATGTCTGGGGTCTTTTACACCGATATCAGAAACACTACTGAAGAACTATACTCTGTTTCATTTCATTTGACGGTAAATTGAATCCCTCAGCAGCTAATTTCTCGATACTTAATGGAAAAATATGAAACCACCATGTCTCTGCATCATATTAAGACCAAGTTTATATGATTAGCACCAACATTCCACTACATAATCTTCAAAATAACTGAGAAATCTTGATGGGAACTTTGTAATTTACCGTCAGTTGAAAAGAAACAGGGTATAGGCGATATGATTGCTAAGAAAGTTTACCTCATAAGCTGCCAGATCCGTGTTGATGACTAATTCCTTGAACGTGACGATAGTGCGTTGTTATGTGTGCGATTAGATGAATAAATGAATTAATAGACCAAACAAACAGCCAGTCTCCCCTTAAGTGTTTGGGTTTGGGTTTTAGCTGGTCCCAGAATGCATCCCCATTTACCCCATTAATTTTAGGGTTCGCTATACGATTTTTCAATTTAAGATCGGGTTTTCAGGAACGTAACCTAATCGTATATCGAGGGAGACCTGTACACAGCTTTTATAACAGCTCTATGCTTACACAACAAATATGGCAGTTGGGTCTAAGTACAGTTGGTCAAAGTTCCAACTGAGCCACCCTCGCTCTGGGGCTCGCAGAATTATCTGGCAATACAGTACTGGTGTAGGAAGGAGGTGTGTCTTACAAAGATTGGGATTGGTAGATCTGATTTCGGCTATATCATTGTTAGAACATATACTAAACAAGGGAAAGTAAGCCTATCTCAAATAAAAATACATACATCGCTATGTATGATCCCGAACATTCACTCAAAGTTTGTAGATTTGCTTAAATATTCAAGTTATTATATCCCATGATTGGCAACTACACCAGTATTGCCAGCTAAATCTGCGAGCCCCAGAGCAAGGGTGGGTCAGTTGGAACTTTGACCAAACTGTACATTAGATATATACCGGTATCCAGAATTCGAAAATGGATATTAATAGTGATCGTGTACTTAACCTTTAACTGTGTTGGTGGTGTAATGGATTAGATGCTAATGTTCTGGGTGTGGTGTCTCGAGTTCAAATCCCCGGAGGATCATATGGTTTCGTTAGTTTATTCTAGTGCATTGGGGTTTGTAATGGAGGATTAATGTTAAGAACGGGGTGTTCCTTAATAGCAACATATATTTTCACTCATTTATACATACTGTAATTATGTTATAACCATAATCACAAAGGTTAAAAAAATATATACAGCTGGGTCCCCAACTGTGCTAGAATTTGGTGGATGAACGAGGCTGCACAGATCGAAATCGTAAAAATCGAAACATGTATCTTATGGGAAATAATTAATCTGGTGGATGGACGGTCCCGAGTTTAGGGGTTCAACTTCATATTACCTATCAAAAACAACACTAACTGACACATATTCATAACAATACATAATGAATATATAAACAACACTAACTGACACATATTCATAACAATACATAATGAATATATAAATGTAAGCAATAATTAAACAATAATAAGTCATTGTTTACTCACATTAAGTTAGGGGGCTCCGAGAAAAAAACCTACGGCAGGGCGAGTGCAGCTATGCTACCCCGGCCCCAGCCCCGTCTTTTATCTATAGTGGATGAACCTTTATTACCTTTATTTCGGCGCTCGCACACTTATGGTAGCTCGTACAGATCGAGAAACGCACAAATCGAACACGCACAGATGGGGACCCTACTGTATTTAATTCTATAATACAGTACATCAATCATGAACTTAATTATTAAGTTTGATGTGTGTCTTGGTTATCTAACTGCATCAATGAATCAGATTTCACAAAAACATGCTTAAAACTAAAACGTTTTAGGGGATCCTTTGCACAGGTAATGGAAAAAGACTGAACACAGATCAAATTACATGGCAAAATTCCATAATAAAACGTCCGAAGTTGTCAGATGTCAGACCAGTATTGATGACTAAGGGGGGATGGTTCACTTTTTGGGCGATTTTTGCATGTAGGCCTATTCGTTATTTTTCTACTTTCCTCCCTAGACCTCCTACCATATTTAAAAAAAAAAACATCCATTAGATCCCCCTTCTAGATTAATTTGTACAGTACATTTTTCGGTAGAAAAATGTGCCGGTTCTTCCAACATTACAGGCTCACTATCGTTCGCCAGGGAAAAAATCGACACCTAAATAGCACGAAAAGTCTAAATATTGACAAAGAAATGGGGTGAAAGGTCTTAAAATTGACTAACTAATGGGGCAAACATCTTGACATCTGAAAACTAATGGGGCTAAACATGAGGGATAAAATGGTCAAGAAAACCGGCCCATCCCCCCAAGTTAATCCTTTCACGCACAGGACACAATTTGAGCCTATTCTGGGATACTTAAAAGCCTTTGTGACCATAAGGGGTGTTTAAAAACCTTTAGTTTAGTTACTTCAACCTCTGCAGTTGTCTTTGAGTTAGCTGTGGGCAGAAAACTAATTTTGAAGATGTAATTATAAGATTGAGAGAACTCTATTTCTGAATGCTACTCGGCAACCCCCGCGTCCACAGGATAGCGAGAGGGTTAAAAGAGAAAGTGCTTATGTGATGCAAGCTTTGTACACTGAATACACAGGAGTTTAAATTGACCACTTGCCAGTTGCAGGCTATAAGGAAGTTGGGAGCCATAAACATCGCTATTAACCGCTACCCTCACAGAAGATTTTGTAAACAAAGCTACCCCTCAATCCCAGGCAAAAATGGTCAGGAGTGGCACGACGTGACTGTACTTCACGAACTCTGAGGGACAACTGACTGGGAGCCACACACAGCCTTGTATCACACTCCCCACAGCCCAGACAGTGTTGCCAACTACTCTTACCACAGGATCACTATACCCTGTTCCAAATATGTAGGCCAGAAATCGTGAACCCTAACCTCTGTATTCTAATTCATTAATTTTGCTCCCAACACCAAACACCTTCCAATTAAATTAATGAAAGCATGTGCTCCTCCCGGGATTCGAACCTGGGATATCACATACAGATCTTAAATACTCTAACCATTACACCACCAGAACAGAAAGGACTAGAGCAAATGGGCTATACATTTCCACACCTATTCCCTGACTGAGCCTTCCCAAATGGTAAAATATTAGCTCAGTTATTCTAGAGATCCTATAGTTAGATTACTTACTATAGGATCTCTAGGTTACTCTAGTTGTTTGAGAGTTATAGAACTTAATGTGCCAGAGATTTGGACTACATATTTGGAACAGGGTATAGTACAAGGGGGTTCCTATCCAACTCAACAGTAAACCATTTCCACCAGTAGATCTCAACCACTGCCAACTCAGCCATTAACCCCTTCTGTACTGGCGACGTCTTTTTAGGATTTTCTTACTATATTTTGACTATTTTCAGCAGCTTAACCCTCGGTACCCGGTAGGGCTTCCAGAAGCCCATAACAAACACGCGCCGTGGGGCCCGGATGGGCTTCTGAAATCCATAAGCTTGAAACCCTATTAAGCGTGGTTTGAAAGCTGTGCGCCAAAACGTTTGTAAACAAAGCCAGTCAGAGCGACGCGAACCTTCAAAAACAAGAAGTCAGAGGTTTGTTGATGTTGTCTGCTAGGACGAAATTAGTGTCTGTAAACATCCGATATTGCTAACATCGCATCAAACTCTCTCCACGGAAATCGACATCACAACTGAACCAGTTGACCTAGAGAGCTCTACTCAAAGCCAGTCTACAGATACGAAACAGGGCTATGTTTTGAGATTTGTGTGAATTCTCTAGCAGTTAAAATAACAAGGATAGGGCTAGCCTATTACAAAAAATTTCGGCCAGATCCCCCGGGTTTCAGTGCTGTCCTTTAGAAGGCGAGCCCGGTTCAGAAGGGTTAAGAAGGATCTATGGTAGTAAAAAGGGTTAAGGTAGATAGTTCGAAGCCTGTTAATTGCTGAAGGCCCTTTTTAGACTGAATAAAATCGTCTAATAGTAGCCAGAATAAAGTTGAAAGGACGTCGCGGTACAGAAGGAGTTTAGTCATTTATTGCAAACCGTATCTAGGGCCTGATGGAGGATATTTTTATAACTTGGTCTGGGTCATTGCTATTTGAAACGGCAAGAAAGAACAGAGGTAATTGAAAGTGTGGGAATGTTTTATTTTGATTGATCTTGATTTTTCTGCGTGCTACCTCGCTCAAGCAAGAAGCGTCACTTAGTACAATCATAATGTATGTATGTATATACTCAGGTACATACCCCATAGCTGGGGGAATAATAATAATACTAATCATAATAATCATAATAATCATAATAATAATAATAAACATTATTATTTAATTAAACAGTATTGGTTTAACACTCACGGTGCGGGCATATTTCCGCCATATTAGGGCTCATTCACGCACTCCTGATTGATTAGGCAAGTGCCTGAATGAAATTAAATGTATTCAGCCAAAAACTAGAAGAAAATAGCTTCAAAATTACACCAAATCGAGCTTTGTACCTCGCAGGCTTCACCCGCAGGGCTACCATAGACATTCGCTAAAATGAGCAAGTATCACTAATGTCGAGCTACATTTGCCTTTGGCAGCGCTGTATATCTCGCGACTCTGACTCAAAGTCTTCAGTACCGCAGCCGGCTGACTGGAGAAAGGACGTATGGCCTGTCACGCTCGCGCTCCCACGCACTCGATTCTACAGGCTTTAACCCATGGGGTCCGGGGGGCCTCATATGATCCCGATCTCTGTGTCCGGGGCCATTTTGGTACAGTCATACTTTATAATTCAGTAGCTAATGATGGAGACCACCTAGAGCAGTTTTTTTTTTTTTTTTTGCAAATTGTAGAACTTTTTGTTGTCTGTAGAATGCCGTTGAGATGACATCGCTAAGACGCGTGGTTGCCGAGTTATGATGATTTTAGCAGCGAGTTTTAGCCACGCATTTTGCCTCATATGAGGCCTCCCGGATTCCGAGAGTTAAGAGGCTTTAAAAGCCTGTAAATTGTTGTAAATTGCCATGGCGTTCCAGAACGTCTCCCGTCGGCAATGGGTTAAGGAGGCCCACCTAATTTTGTTTTCTCTCATTCTCCCTCTCTCTGGGTTGTATCCATTTGGCCCCATTCAGCCTACTGTTTTAAGACGTTTATCCCCATCCAGGTGTAAATTTTTTCATGGCGAGCGGTAGCGAGCCAGCATATTTTGTTAAAAAAAATTTGGAGCAGACTAAATTTTGTACATTTTTCGATAAACAAATGTCTCCAGCGAAGCCGGATTTCTCCATACAATGCTGGCTCGCTATCACTTGCCAGGAAGAAATTGATACCTGGATGGGGTTAAACGTCTTAAAACAGTAGGCTGAATGGGGCCGAATGGATACAAGCCAGAGAAAGAAAGAAAAGGAGAGAAAAAAAGCAGGTGACTCCTCTTATATGGTCTACTGGCTGAATGGTCCGGTCACTGAACAAAGAAATCATTAGGTAAAACATAGATGGACAGACTTCTAATATTAAATTGTAAAACTTGCAAAATAAACAAACCAAAACTTGGACGAACACCGTAAAGACAAAACAACTAATCAAAATCGCTATGTGGAAACAACGCTTAAGCAAAATAAACATTTATAAATAAAAGAACACAATCAACTACCTGCTAAACATGATCTATAAGATAAAAAATCATGGAGGCTTAAAAATATATATAAATATATAATTATAATGTAAAATTTCCAAAATAAACAAACCAAACCTTGGACGAACACAGTAAAAAGACAAAAGAACTTATCAAAATCGCTATGTGGAAACAACGCTTTAACAAAAGATTAATTTATAAATAAAAGAACACAATCCATATATAAAATAAAAATGTCTAATACTGATGCAAGTGATAGCAATTTTTGCATACAGGAAGTTCTGCCTCATGTTAATACAGTACTGTACATAGTAAACAAATGTTGTTATAATAAATTACTTAAGAAAAGCATATAGATCAGGTTATAATACACATACCTATAAATGTAAATACCTGTACCTATATTTTACTTAGTTTATATATAGTGCACTCCCGTTATCCGCGCTCCAAGTATTCGGAAACTCGTTATCCACGGACGCTCCTAAATATCCCATGACTCGTTATCCGTGCAAAAAAAACTGCAAAATACCAGCTATTCACGAATTTCAATCGGGCGAGCAGATGCACATCCCGATTCTTGTTTTGGTCGGCCATCTTAAAGCTCACAGCCCACCCACCAAAGCCACCATTTTCTTGGAAAAATACCTATTTACATGTTTTCTTCTGCCCGAACCTCGTATCTCCCGCGTTTATTAGGGCCTTTAGTCCATTCAGTGATAGGGACAGCGGGCCTGGTGGTAATAATGAAGGAATTAAATGCCCAGGACCATCAAAACAAGAGAGCAATGGCCGGTCAACCCTACCGACGCCGTGTCCGATGAGAGCGGTGAAATTATACCGATGATTTAGGCTAGGCTATATGACTGATTTCAAATAAAGTCTGTGTGGTAAGTAATCTCCTCATAATATGTATTTATAAGTAATCTCCTCAAATAATATGTATTTATTGGATGTAATGAGGGTCTAAGATGGGTGAGCCTGGTACGACCTAAGTTGATTTCCCATTGAAACCTATGTTAATTGGTGCCTACGTATACGCGAAACCACATACAGGTATACGCGGAAGGGGGCCGGTACGACCTAGGCGCGAATACTGGGAGTGCACTGTACAGTATACTAGAATCACATTATAGCTTCTTAATCATGGAATTTGTAGAAGGCATGTGAGAATGCCTATAATCCCCATTATGGGGTCAATGTAATAAGTGTAACTGATCAGTGATCAGTTACACGAGTTCCCCCATGCATACAGTACTGTATGGCCACAGGCCGTAGCTCGATTGGTAGAGCGTTCGCCTGCTAACCGTGAGGTTGACGGTTCGAGCCTCGGGCCAGCCAGTAAGTTATTGGCAGACGTCAGTGCTGTTGGTGAACGGTGCGGTCTAGCAATCTGTGGCAACTATTCACCAAGTCCCTGATTCATCAGGGCACCCACCCTAGCCTTGCTATTCAGCAGGGAGTGTATGGTGGTAAAAACTGCATCATCACTACACATACAGGTACTTTCTAAATTCCAGAGTTCTTTCTTGGCAAAGGTCCTTCTATCCTGGTTCCGCACTTACTGTAGTTGTTGTTATCGTTCCCTAGGCTGCTTGGCTAAACACTGTAAACAGCCCCGAGTCCCTGAGGAAGGCCATGGCCACGTTAAGGTTTTCCCCAGGGCTCTCAAGGACTGTAGATTATGTTGTTGGCATAAGCGTGTGTGTATAATGCAGTCTTCTATGATGTGTTTAATATTATGGGGTGATGTTTTGCATTTCGGGCAGGTGTCGACGATGCAGTTATCCAGTCCCTTCTGATAGCTCAGTAGAGCTGGATGGTGCCCACATCTCAGCCTGGCCAGGTGGAATCTGTCCTAGCAAGGAAGGGAGGACTCAGAAGGATGAATTTCAGGAAGTTGTGCCTACAGCTTCATGTTGTCTATGAGTGATTGGATGGAACGGCGACAGATATGAGTATGAATGTGCTTCTAGAAAATATTTTTGGGGTGGGAAGGGAGGGAAAGATGACAGTATGTGTGTGATATCGTGTGCTGGGTGTTATTTTTCTATTCCTTGGTGTCTGTGGGTGTGTTGCCATGTAGTGTAGTGGGTGGTGTTGGTTTCTTAGTTGCATGATGTACCTAATATCAACAAATGCAATGTTGAATTGAGTTCGCACCCATCTCTTTCCTTACAATAGTATCACCATTCTCGATAGCAATAGGTACCGAAAAAAAACCCCGCTCGCATCTCTAAAAATTGAGACACAAAGTTGTTAATGTCTTAAGGAGAAAAATACAATGGGGACCGGCGAGTCAACACATAACCCACACCAAATTTGAAGACGACTTTTGACACCCCATAATCAGACAAATAGCATATTTATAGTAAAATAGCATATTTATAGTATATTTGTCATGTAAATATATACAGTATACTGTATAACGATTAAAACAAGAAGTTATATTGATATTATGTTTCTTGTTTTCATTCAAAGTTTAATTTCCGATTAAGTTAAATGCATTTTTTCACGTATAGATTTTGTTTAGTGTGTTGTCGTTTCGATAATTATTAATTTAAAGAGTTTGTTATATTAATTTGAGGTAACTATTGAGTTCGTTTTCAAGTTTCATATTTTAAATTCCCATTATAATAGTTATAATTTAGTGATAGTTGTGATGAGCTGGTTAGTGGTGAAAGACCACAAAGATCGGTGGTCTTGCGACTTTGGAAAGCCTAGTTCACGAGACAAAATGGCTGGTGATTACTAGATCTATCTAGTAATAGATAAAACAACACACCCCTAACACATACACACACACAAAATCCTAGGAGTAACATATGATACTCATATGACATTCAAACAGCACACCACAAACATTAAAAAGAAACTGACACCCAGACTTAACGCCCTCAGGTCACTTGCTCACACAAAATTTGGACACAACAAAGAAACTACCACCACAGTATATAAACAATACATAAGATCAGTGATGGAATACGGAAGCCCAGCCTGGGCTTCTAACCTAGCTGAAACACATCATAAGACCTTACAGACCATTCAAAACAAAGCCCTGAAGATCATTACAGGCTGCACAGCTACTGCACCCACAGATCACCTACATCAAGAAACCAAAATCCTCAAAGTCAAAGACCATCTGGACATGAGAGGCACTCAATTCCTGGCAGCAGCCTCCACGAACCAAAACCACCCACTAAACTACATGGCAACACACCCACAGACACCAAGAAATATCAAAACAACACCCAGCACACGGTATCACACACAATTATTGTCCTCTCTCCCTCCCTGCCCACCCCGAACCAACTTCCAGAAGCACATCCATACTCATATCTCTCACCGATCCATCCACTCACTCACAGACAACACGCAGCTGCATGCACGACCTCCCGAAATCCATCCTTCCGAATCCTCCCTTCCTCGCGAGGACAGAGTCCACCTGGCCAGGCTGAGATGCGGACACCATCCAGCTCTCCTGAGCTATCAGAAGAGACTGGATGACTCCGTTGTCGACGCCTGCCCGGGATGTAACACAGCACCCCATACCATTAAACACATCATAGAAGACTGCATTTCACAAAACCACTTACGCCAACAACACAATCTACACTCAATGAGAGCTCTGTGGGAAAGCCCGATCGTGGCCATGGCCTTTCTCAGGGACTCGGGGCTGTTCGGCCAGGCAGCTTAGGGAACAACAACAACAACAACTAGATCTATCTATCTATCTATTGCCTGACGCCGTGATCCCCGAAGGGGTGGCCACGAACGAACCGCCCCCATGCACCTCTGTCCCCAGTCAGTCGACGCCCCTCCCCCCAACCAGCACCGCCTTCGTTCATGTAGTTCCTCACTCCATCCTTCCACCTCATATTCGGTCTACCTCTCCCCCTCTGTCCCTCCACCTCGCTCTCGTACACCCTCTTAGTCATTCTCTCGCTTTCCATACGTTCCATATGGCCGAACCATCTCAAGTTGTTCCTTTTCACACTTTCCAGCACATCTACCTCCACACCACACCTCCTTCTTACTTCCTCATTAGTCTGTCTATCCCTCCATGTAACTCCGCACGCACTCCTTAAGTTATCACTATAGTCTAATCACTATAATTAGGTCAGAAATTTTGACCAATTACCTCCATAACTCAAAAATGGCTAGAGCAAATGGTCAATACATTTTCACACCTATTCCCTGGCTGACTCTTCCCAAATGGTAAACATATTAGTTTGACTACTCTAGTTCCATCTGAGTTAGTGGTAAAGATTTCTAGCCTATTTATAATGAATAGACTACAGTATACTGTACATACATACTGTACAAGTTTAAAGACCGCTCTGTCCACAGAGAATGTGGTTACAGTCTCACATCCTAAATGGCAGCTTTCCAGGCGACCTTGTCAAAGGATGCCTCTGTTGTCAAGTTCTTTATTTTGAGATCGGACCGGAGTACCCGAGCCCACGTCATTCTAGGTCCACCCATACGCGCAGCTCCTCCCACGTTCACAGTCCAGCATTTTTTCACCCAGTTCTGATCATCCATTCTCTCCACATGTCCAAACCAACCAAGTCGGCTTGTGTGCATCACTTCACTGACACTCCTAATGCCCAGACGCCTTCTCAATTCCTCGTTCGAAGCCCTGTCCCTAAGATTAACCCCACACATCCATCTCACCATTCTCTTCTCATTCCGTTCCATTCTATTGATATCCTCCGCATTAACCGGCCACGTCTCCGAGGCATAGGTTATCGCGCTCCTAACACGAGGTATACACCTTCCCTTTAAGGTGGGGTGGGAGCCCTCTCATGGTCAGGAGTGGCAACAGCTCTCTAAACTTTCCCCAGCCACTTCTGACTCTAGCAATGGAGCTAGCTTCAGCGCCACCTCCGGCGAAAACCGTATTGCCCAGGTAGCGAAACTTATTCACACTCCAGCGTTACACTGTCGAAATCAACACTGACAGGCGGGTCATTTAATACAAGATCTCCCTTGCACACTGCACATTCAAAGTCTATGATTCTTGTCATAAGTCAAGAATCACAGAGTCAGCCTGTTAAGACCACCACCGGTGCCGTTCCTTGTTTTTGTTTGTTTGTTTTGCAGTTATATATTCTAATCTTTCACCACTAACCAGCTCGTAACTATCATAGCCATTATCGCACCAGTATTGTATTTTTTTGATAGATTCACTTAACGGGTACTGGTACCGGTACTGAACATTTCATATTTTTTAGATTTAGTAGGGAATGTTAAAATAAGTAGCCTACCGTAAAATGCAAAGGATGATTAATTATTTCTTTCCAGTACTTCTTGTCATTTAAAAATATACCGGTAACCCATAAATATGTAATTAAGGCTGTATCGTTTTTGTAATGTGTAACTTTCTATTTCGAGTCCATTATGATATTACAATATAAGACTATTGCTGACAGGTTCGATTTGAACAAAACTGAAAATCGATGTTCAAATTCCTAAGAAAGAAGGCTAGGCCTAAATCATTGTAACGGTACTATACAATCTGATCCAATAATTAGATCATTTTTACTTACGATTTAGGATTCTATATTCAATAACAAATTCTTAACAAAGCACAACCCTAACTACAGATGTAAGAATGCTAAATAATAATTAATGTTTAAAGTCCTGCAAATGATTAAGAGAAAATAAATTTACAGTACAGTACAGTACAGTACAGTATATAAAATAAAAATAAATAAATCCTTAGCATATTTGCTGCGAACCATCCACAGCGGTGCATTGTGGGCTTGTGGCCTTAGAGGTGTGAGATGATATGATAGAGAAGGTTGAACAGTGATGCTTGTTTGTGATGTGGTGCAGTCTTAGAGGTGTGAACTGATGTGAGAGAGAAGGGTTGATCGGTGAAGTTTATTTTTACCATCACCAGGACCACCACCCTCCCGCTCTTCCTCCTGCAACACGTGAACTCCCGCCTCCCACCACCACACCACGCCACCAGAGTATGACGTGCTGTTGAAGAGAACCTATTTTATTACATGTCGGTAAAACATGCTGTGGGAACCTGTAAGTTGAGCCGAAAGTAGGAAAAGTCTACATCATGGATCTGTCCCTAGAGTGTATCAATTAATTATGTTACCTGCATGACATTATCAGTTATGGGGGTGGTGCAGAGTCAATCTGTTGCAAGAGTCAGAAGTAAGCAGAAGCTTAACCCTTTCACGCACGTATGGACGCCAGAGTTGCCGATAAGCAATCAGAAGTAGAGTTCTCTTAATCTTATAATTACCTCTCCAAAATTAGTTTTCTGCCCACAGCTACCTCAAAGACAACTGCAGAGGTTGAAGTAAATAAACTAATGGTTTCCAAACACCCCTGATGGTCACAAAGGCTTTAAAGTATCCCAGAATAGGGTCAAATGGCATCCTGTGTGTGAAAGGGTTAAAAATCTGCTACCACTACAGACAACGAGCGGTCTCTCCCTCTGCATTAACCCCCTGCCGATGGCGACCGTCAACCGACGGGCAGGTTTTTCCGGCTATTATGTGACCAGGGACCAAGGCCAGCTGTTGGCCTAGTCCGGGCTCATACTGATGTGTGACAGAGAGTTCCCTCGCACATCTGCAGCGTCACACATAGCAAAAACAGCTAAATATTGCAATATTTTTTGCGATTTTGCCCTTCATTTGCAAGATCGTTGCAAGACAACCAGACGTCGTACAGAGATGATTCAGGTGTCATTTGAAAGCTCTATTACCGTACTTTCACGGATATATAATTGTAGGTTCCATGTCATCTTAACCAGTAGACCATTTCAACCAGTAGCTCTCAACCAGTGTCAAATTAACCCAGACAAACCAAACCAGTGCCAAAATGTAGTACAGTACTAACCTAACCGTATTGGTTGATTTGGTACTGGTTGAGAGCTACTGGTTGAAATGGTCTAGGCTACTGGTTGAGTTGACCCGTCACCATAATTGTATTACGCTCTGGCTTTTACTTATGCATGAAAATTAGCAGGTAATTAAGGTAATTTAGGACATTTATGCCCGCTCCTAAGGGGTTAAGGGGAAGCTGTATGCTGCATGTATGAGAAGTGAGAACATTGTGTGAGAAGTGTGAGCATTGTGTGAGAAGTGTGGGCATTGTATGAGAAGTGTGAGCATTGTACGAGAAGTGTGAGCATTGTATGAGAAGTGTGGGCATTGTGTGAGAAGCGTGAGCATTGTGTGAGAAGTGTGAGCATTGTGTGAGAAGTGTGAGCATTGTATGAGAAGTGTGACCATTGTATGAGAAGTGTGAGCATTGTATGAGAAGTGTGAGCATTGTATGAGAAGTGAGCATTGTGTGAGCATTGTGTGAGAAGTGTGAGCATTGTGTGAGAAGTGAGAGCATTGTGTGAGAAGAGTGGGCATTCATTATGGAAGCGAGACTTGGACAATCAGAGAGAATGACACCCAAAGACTCGAAAGGAATGAATTGAGCGTGGTAATATATTTTTTTTCCCAGACTCCGTAATTCCCGAGAAGGGGTGGCCATGAACATTAGGCGTTTGTCACAAATCGCTAGGTCAAGTTGCCCGGGCTTGACATCTACCGATAACATTTTGACAGTGCAGCCTCGATCCGCCGACCCTTTGATCACCAGCTGACGCTCTACTGACTATGATATAATCATGGTAGCTTAAGAATTTTATACTAAGCTATAAAGTAGTGAAGACAGATCCTAAGACATTAACCAGGATCATGTAAACAATGATTTACCAGTACCCAGGATAACAACAGATGAAGCAGGGCTGTTCGGCCAGGCAGCTTAGGGAACAACAACAACAGGGCGGGTGCCCAACCCCAATAGGGGTTGAAATAGGGGAGCTATCCCCCCGCCAAAGGTGGCTTTCTAGGGCCTTTCCTAGCTGATGCTGAGAGGATTGGGTTCTATAGTCTATATTTTTCCAGCTGATACTAAATTGCTATATCTTCATCTTAATCACTTGGTTATTACGAATCTTTTGTAGTGATGTATGTTGCTGATTATGAGAACTTGGCAATTAGATGATGCAGAGACATAGTAATATCATATTTTTCCATTAAGTAAGGAGAAATCGGCTGCTAAAGGATTCAATTTGCCATCAGCTGGAAATAAACCGACTATAGTCATGTGGTGATGGGCTGGTCTATCAGAGTGAGAACTGAGCGATCTCTGCCATACCCATAGCTTACTCTTACTGTTCCTTTTACTTATATATTTTCTAGATCTCAAGTGGATCTCATCCGTGGATTGACCTCCCAATCTACCAAGATTGGACGCCAAAGCGTCACATTTTTCCTTTGCCCCTCAACTTTCTCTTCATAATTGCTGAGGGGCACAGGGCCCTTGGTGGGGCTATGGTTTCCCGGGCGTTTCCGCACCCTCCTCAGCTCCCCGCCATGGAGTGGCTTCGGTCACCCAGGTTTTATTGTGGTCGGCAGGGAGGGTTCTGTAGGGGCGCTCGGTTATGGCCTTGGCCTTGCTCGGGGTCTTGGGGCTGTTCGGCCAGGCAGCTTGGGGAACAACAATAACAACAGATGAAGTCTACTTGTTTTGGCACTGGTTTGACATTTACTGGTCGAGTTGTCAGGGAATAATATTTCACATGTCTAAATTCAAATTCAAAATATTAATTAGACTATACGAAAAAAAATACATATACTGTACATAAATATAAGAGTGGGACTGAACCCTCTGAATGAGGACATTTATAAAAGGCTCCTCGATTAATACTAAAACTAGTCAAATTATTGCTACGCTTTAGCATAGAAAAATATACAGTACAGTATTAACATTAACACAGTATAGCAGGGGTGTCAAACATGCGGCCCGCAAACCAGGTTGGCCAAGTAGTGTAAAATATTGTGTTTTTATACTAGACATAATAATTATTTCTTAAATATATTATATGTTGGTACAGTACTAGCCTATATTAACTCAAGTTCTAATTCTAGGCCAGACCTATGAGAGTTCCGTATGGAGCTCAGTGGTCTGGTTAATCTGCTCTACATAACTAACTAACTCTACTTCTAGGAAGTATTTGTGAGAGTAAGAAGCTTAAAGGAGATTAAATACTCTTTCACCCTGAGACATTCTTCTTAAGCTGAATAAAATCATCAACGGGTTTATGATATGCTCAATTCGGGGCCAGTGAGACGGTTCTTGCAATCATGGTCAGTATGAGGCCCAAGGCTACGGAGATAATACACAACTAACTATAACTAACTATAATAACTAATTAACTAACTCTCTCTCTCTCTCTCCTCTTCCTTTATTCCATTTACTTCTCATTATCAATTATTTTAATACAGTGATGACAGCCAGGTGATTTTATTCAAATTATGAAGGACCTCAGAGAGAGTACAAAGGAGTACAAAGGAAATCAAGCAACAACAGATCTAGTGACCCTTCTAGGCTGCTTGTCCTCCAAAACACTGAGGATCAAGTGTCCAAACAGTGGTTTAGAGTGGGTAAGGGAACATTGGAAAGGGAACTACTGCCCATGGCAGGATTAGGAAGTTAGTAGGGGACAGATGGGTTAGTAACTGAGGGGGGGGATAAAATAAAGTTATTCATTTACAAACGCAGTCAGTCGCGGGTTTGATGCGAAATATTTGTCTAAGCGGAGTTTAAATTAATCACCGGTGCTGCAGTCTATAACGTCTCGGGGAAGCCCATTCCACAAGTTGACAACTCGATTGAAGAAGAAATTCTTAGATTCGTGCGAGTTAAAAGATTTACCAATAATTTTGCAACCGTTTCCCCGCGTGTAATTAGATTGGTCGATAGTGAAGTACTTACTACAGTTCATATTGTCGATGCCTTTGATGATTTTCATCATCATCATCATCTCCGACGCCTTGCTTCCCCCTGGGAAACCCCCACTAGAGGATGGCCATGACAGAAACGTCTCCAAGCTACTTTGTCAAGACATGCCTCCCCTGCCCGTGCCACAATGCCCCTTCCACTACGTGGAAGTTTTTCTTCAATATATTTTTCCACTTTCTTTTCCCATACCATAGGTGGTCTTCCACTACTAGCAGTTCCACTCACCTGACTCCCATATATCTTTCTTGGCATTCTGTCTTCATCCATTCTCTGAACATGACCATACCACCTCAAAGTACTTCTCTTTATCCACTCAACCACACCACAATCAATGCCCAAAGCCTGCTCTTCCATTCCAAAGGACTCGTACACTTCCCTATTACTTGGCCCATCTAGCCTATTCATGCCAGCTGCCATTCTGAAAAAGCTCATCTCCACAGCTCTTAGTTTGAAGAGGTCCTCGTCACTTGCTGTCCATGTCTCGCTTCCATACGAGAGTGTTGGGAGCAGCACACTGTTTCTCAGTGACTTTTTGACTTCCTGGCTAACCATTCTTCCTTTGAGAATACTATCAAGTTCTCCAATCACTTTTCTCCCTTGCATTTTTCTCTCTTTTATCTCACTCTCCATTTTACCATATTTGCATAGTACAGCTCCCAAATACTTGAAACTTTCAACCTCTTCTAGTACTTCATTTTTCAATTTTATTTTACAACTTTTCTTGTGTTCTTTCTTGATTCTATATTTTTCCTTAAAATCTATAGTTTCATGCATTCTTCTCTCAAACACCATTACCTTACATTTCGCTACATTGACCTTTAACTTTCTCTTTTCACATACCCTGTCAAAGTCAGTGACCACTCTCTGAAGTTCTTCAGCATTTTCCGCCAACAGGACTGCATCGTCCGCATATAGGCATGTTAAAATCTTCCATGTTCTTCCCTCTGATTCCAGTCTAGCTCCCACACCCATTGATACAGCCCTACATTCCCTAATCACTCCATCCATGTATATATTGAACAACCAAGCTGACATGACACATCCCTGTCTTACACCTACATTGACCTCAAAACTTTCACTTAACTTATCCCCTACCTTCACATTTGCCATTGCATTCCTATAAAAAGATTTTACTGCCATTAGCAACTTTCCTCCCACACCATATACTGTTAACACATCCCACAGGCCCTCCCAGTCTACTTTGTCGTAGGCTTTTTCCAAATCCATGAATGCTGCATAGAGTTTTCTGTTTTTTTATTTTGAACACTTAAATTAAGTCACCTCTTAATCTGCGCTGGGTTAAAGGAAATATAATTAATTCTCTAAAACGCTCTTCGTATGTTTTTTTCTTTAGGCTAGGTATCATTTTGGTAACTCTACGTTGAACTCGATCTAGCTTGTTTATATCTTTTTGGTAATAAGGGCACCAGGATTGAACGCAGTATTCCAGAAGAGGGCGGACTAAGGAATTGTAAAGGGTTAGGATAACTTCTTTGGATTTATGCTCAAATGACGTGCCTATAAAGCCAATTATTTTGTTTGCCTTCTTAACAACTTCTGAACATTGTTGACTCGGTTTTAGGTTACTCGATATTGTTACTCCCAGATCGGTTTCTCCGTTTACTTTCTTAAGCTGAGTGCCATTCATCGAATAGTTTGCTTTCTCATTTAGGTATCCGATATGTAGTACAGTACTTTACATTTATCCGCATTGAAACTCATTTGCCAAATTTGGGACCAACATGACAATTTATCTAGATTGTGTTGCATATCGTCAACTTGTTCTTTTGAGAGTACGCTATTTGCAATTTTTGTATCGTCAGCAAATTTTGAGATTGTACAGGCGAGACCCTCATCTATGTCGTTGATGTAAATTAGAAAGAGAACTGGTCCTAGTACCGATCCCTGGGGTACCCCGCTACTTACATTGGTCCATTTAGATGCCTTACCGTTTATGACTACCCTTTGCTTTCTGTCGCTGAGCCAATTTTCTATCCATTTCAACACACCGTCTTGTATTCCATGCGCTTTTAGTTTTAGCAGTAAACGTTTGTGGGGAACTTTGTCAAAGGCCTTTTGAAAATCAAGGTATATAATATCTACAGCTTTACTCTCATCGTAGAGGTTGAGGATATCGTGGAAGAAGTCTAAGAGGTTTGTTAAACAGGAACGTTTTTTACGAAAGCCGTGTTGAGTATTTTTAACCCTCCAGCCCCGGCTATGTATTATACTGTATATATATTCCTCGAAACCCGGGTGTTTTGGCCGAAAAACGTCTAGGCTAGGCTACCGTATATTCGTTAATCAGACTGCTTCCCGCATTCCAGCACATCCCCAAGCGTAGCTGTGTTATTTACCTGTAGAATGTCATTAAGTAGAGCTCTCTAAGTCAACTGGTTGAGCTGTGATGATGATTTCATTGGAGATAACTTTATGGTCAAAACAGCCACTTTACACCACTTTTCGATACTTAACAACAACATACAGGCACACACGAACAAGCGACGCTCTCCTTCTTGTGGCCGGAGATGCGGGGCGTCGGTCCAGCCGGCTGTTGTTTGCATGCGTCGGACCGACGCTTCGCACACGAAGCTCACAGGTTTTCAACCACTGGGCGTTCAAGAGGCCTTCCGGGTACCTGTTATATGCTTTTTTATGGGCGTTCAAGAGCCCTTCCGTGGTGAGAGGGTTAAGTAAGTGATTTGCCTCTAAGTGATTTACGAGTCTGTCTCTTATGACCGTTTCTAGCATTTTTCATACAATTGAGGTTAAGCTAATTGGACGATAGTTACTGGGTAGGGATTTGCTGCCTTTTTTTAATATCGGTGTTACGTTGGCTAGCTTCCACTGATCAGGCATAGTTCCAGACTGCAAGGATTCATTGAATAGCAATGTCAGTGGTTTGGAGAGCTCATCCTTAGCTTCCTTTAGAACTCTAGGCGAGATTGTATCAGGTCCAGGCATTTTATTTACCTTGAGTTTATCTAAACAATTCAATACTTCTCTCTCTGTAACGGTGATATTGCTTAGAACATCTGAATTATCAATCTGAATCGGCGATGGTGTAGGGATATCACTGAGGTCTTCGGTTGTAAAAACTGATGCAAAGAAGGTATTGAGGGCATTACTCATTTGTACTTCGTCTTTGGTGTATTCTCCATTTTCATCGACTAACGGTCCAACAGTTGAAGTAACTACTTTTTTTCTTTCTGATATAACTATAGAATTCTTTCGGGTTTGTTTTACTTTGATTCGCAACATGTAACTCCAGGGTCTTTTTACTTTGCTTAACCCTCTCACCACGGAAGGCCTCTTGAACGCCCATAAAAAAGCATATAACAGGTTCCCGGAAGGCCTCTTGAACACCCAGTGGTTGAAAGCCTGTGAGCTTCGTGTGCGAGGCGTCGGTCCGACGCATGTAAACAACAGCCGGCTGGACCGACGCCCCGCATCTCCGGCCACAAGAAGGAGAGCGTCGCTTGTTCGTGTGTGCCTGTATGTTGTTGTTAAGTATCGAAAAGTGGTGTAAAGTGGCTGTTTTGGCCATAAAGTTATCTCCAATGAAATCATCATCACAGCTCAACCAGTTGACTTAGAGAGCTCTACTTAATGCCATTCTACAGGTAAATAACACAGCTACACTTGGGGATGCGCGGGAATGCGGGAAGCAGTCTGATTAACGAATATACGGTAGCCTAGCCTAGACGTTTTTCGGCCAAAACACCCGGGTTTCGAGGAATATATATATAATACATAGCCGGGGCTGGAGGGTTAATTAACTTTTTGGCTTTGCGTCGTAGCTCTACAAATTTCACCCGTTCTTCGTCATTTTGTGAGGATTTTAATCTATCATTAGCAAATTTTTTAGCAAGCAGACAGTCTGAAATATCTTTATTCCACCATTTGGGCTTATCATTATGGCCTGGACGCCGTATTTTCGATGGTATGCAGTCTTGCACTGCTTTTAGGTAAGTGGTTTCTAATGACTTCCAAGATGTATTTATGTCGTTATTGTTAATTAAAAAGCTCCAGTCAGTTTCTTTAAACATAGCTCTAAGTTTATGGAAGTTTGCTTTCTTGAAATTAGGGACTTTTTCGATGCTACTATTTGGTTCGTTACTAGTAAACTTTAAAGTGAAAGTTATCGTACGATGGTCGCTGTTACTGAATTCATCACCAACATTCAAATTCTCTATTAATTCTTCTTTTGTTGCAAGTACAATGTCAAGAACGTTATTACCACGGGTCGGTGTTCGAACAAATTGATAAAGCGAACTCTCTTGCAAGTTCGTATACAAGTCATGTCCGGAGTGTGAAGTAAGAGTATCGCCCCACTTGGTCACAGGTAAATTAAAGTCGCCAAAAATTATGGTATCTTGTGAGTTACTTACATCTGCAATTTGTTCATAAATTTCTCGGTCAGTTTGCACTGATTGAGCTGGAGGTCTGTATATTAATGCAAGTATTATTTTTGTACCTTTATTATTCTTTATTAGCACAAAAGATGTGTCGACGTTCACGTTAAGACTTTCTTTGATATACAGTGGCATCTCCAATCTCGATCATAATTGGTTCCCACAAATACCGATCGAGATTCGAAATATCGAGATGCGAAGTTAACTTCTTATGGGCAAAAATACAATCGGTTCCAGCCACTTGCCGACTAACCTACATCAAATCTGTCAATTTTCACATTTGCCCCCCACAATCACATGCAATATATATAATATGTTAAAATAGATAAAATGAATAATGAAAGATATATTTTTACCTTATATATATTGATAAAGAGGTTTGTGTGGATTATTTGGTTGATTGTTGGTTCCGAGGCGAACGCAGTTAGGTTACTGCGTCTCCGCAGTCCGCACCCGGCGCACAGTCACCGTCATCAATTCTTGCAATTGCTTCCCTCACCCTGTCACCACTAGTACCGGCATTTTATGAATGCGATAAAAAAAGGTCCAGGTAGACGACTTCACAATACAAGTTTTCAAGCGAATGGCGGACGTGTGACTGGTACACCAAGTGGCCGCTAGATCTACCGACTTCAATAAATTTTCCATGGTATAAAGTTTAATCAAGTTTTCTTTTGTCTTTACTATTATTATATATTAGATTTTCCTCATACAAATAATAATGTATATTAAAACATGGTAAAGTAATTTATATTACTACGTAAATGAAAGCGGCAGAGATGAGTCAGGTTAGACTACCGCCCGAAAACGATCGATACTAGCAGTACATTAGTATACAGGTGAACAAAACACAATGACTGTGAGGTTCACACATCGATTTGGTCAAGGTTAATCTGTTTATATTAGTATATAAGCATCTAGCATCGATATTTAGCTATCGAGATTAACGTTTTTTCATCGAGATTTGTGATTGGGGAGAGCTTGAAGGTGGCATCGAGTTGCGAAATATCAAGATGAGATTGATCGAGATATGTGAGCCTACTGTAAAATAAAACGCCACCTCCATTTTTATTTATTCGGCTTTTCTCAAACATTACATAACCGGGAAGTGAATATTCTGCTAAAAAGTCTCTATCTACTGTATTGAGCCAAGATTCTGTTATACCAATCACATCATAATTTTCAGTAAACACTAGTTCCTCTAAATCTGAAAATGTATTGCGTATGCTACGAGCGTTTGCATAGAAAACCTTTAAAGTTGTGGTTTTAGAACTCACAGAACGTTCTTTAATCAAATTTTTGGTTCTGATCGGATCTACATTTACATTCATGGCTGACATCGGTCCTCGGTCGTTATCCCTGGCGGTTTTGAATTTGGGTCGTGTTGGTGGAGCTTTATCCAAATTCGAGGTTCTTGACAGATTAGCATTTAATTCCTTCGCAGGTTGCCGCCCTCGCTGTCTTCGGTCCTCCTTCCTGGTTGTCCTGTGCTGAGTCGATTTCTTCTCCGAAAATCCTTCACCGCATCGTTGAGAAGACGCCCAAAACGTGCTGCTCCCACCTGGTTCAGATGAACTCCATCGTCCGAAAACAAATAGTCATCGTAGTAGAAATTGTCCCAGGTGTCGACGAATCCCACGTTTTCCTTCCTGCAGAGGTTTGCTAGACAACGATTTGTGCTGCTGGCTATGTTGTAAAATCGGCTCTCTACACCAAGCCGGGGGACGATTCCTGAGACGATGATCCTTGATGACTTCTCCTTAAACGACTTGATCAGCTGCTGGTACTTTAAAAGCAAATCTTCCGACCGGGTTCGCTGTACATCGTTGGATCCAACGTGGATGACGTACATTGTATTAGCAGGGGCCAGCTTAGATACTTCGTCAACTGCAGCAACTACGTCGTCCACACCACCACCAGGATACAAAAACGCTTCCTGGTCTTAGGTGCTCTGGCACAAAACTCTGTGAGCTGACCACGTATCATCGAGTCTCCCACGAGCCGGACTTCTTCTATTTCCGCTTCGTCATCTGAGTCTGCGAGTATCTGGAAGCGGTTTTGACACTCGGTAATCGGTATGGGTTTCCTGGTCTTGGGGCAAACGTTGTTCCTCACAACACGGAAGTTGTCTTGAGGGGAAGAGAGTTACTATTTGTTTCTTGAGTATCGGAACCATCAGATGAAATGGCTACTGCAGGCGTTGAATTGTTGGCAGTTGACGTTGGGGCGTTGGTGGCTGCTGGATTTGCGGTGACAATTGAAGTTTGTGGTACTCCAACGTTGAGTGTTACAAACTCTTGGAGTGATTCCAGCTTCATGGTGAGGACGTTGATCTTGTTGTAGGCTTCATCTAATTTCACTGTCAAATTCTCTTGTTGCTGGCAGAGACGGCAGACTTGAAGATCGACAGTGACAAACATGGACTCACCAAACCAACTGGCGCAGTTCGTACAAGTGCGAGGCATGGTAACAGTCAGTTTCTTCAGATCACTTCACTCACTTTAAAACACTTAACTCACTTTAAAACACTTCACTCACTTTTGAAACACTTCAATCACTTCAACCAGTACTTCTTTGATTTCCCATGGAATGATTTCTGCTTCCATGGCCGAGGACCCTCGGAGAGTGCTGAACGCATTACCGAGGTAATCCTATCGGGCATGGAAGCATACATTCCATTCTCTTTCTCTCAGACTAATGCTAAAAAATCTTGGTATACTCACGCCTGTTCTACTGCTGTCCGCAATAAGGAGGAAGCATTCAAACGGTACCGACGCCTTAAAACTCAAGACTCTCATTCTTCATATGTTTCTGCCCGGAATCAAGCCAAATCTGTTCTTCGACTTGCCAAACACTCTTTCATCAATAATAAATGCACTGAACTATCCAACTCTAGCTCTTCCCAAGCTTTCTGGCATCTAGCCAAAAACCTCTCCAACAATTTCTCTTCCTCGTCTTTCCCTCCCCTTTCCCACTCTGATGGCACAACCATCACTTCTTCCTCTGACAAAGCTAAACTCTTCGCTCAAACTTTTGCTAGAAACTCCACCTTGGATGATTCCGGTGCTATTCCTCCCTCTCCGCCCTCCTCTCTCTTACTTATGCCTAATATCCTAATCTCTTCTAAAGATGTACTTTCTACCCTCTCTGGGCTTAACACTAATAAGGCGTACGGTCCGGACGGTGTTCCTCCTGTTGTTCTCAAAACTGTGCTTCCGTGCTGACTCCCTGCCTAGGCAAACTCTTTCGTCTCTGTCTATCCTCTAACGTCTTCCCTTCATGCTGGAAGTTTGCTCACATTCAACCTGTCCCAAAGAAGGGTGACCGCTCTCAACCCTCCAACTATCGTCCAATTGCTCTTATCTCTTGTCTTTCTAAAGTTTTTGAAACTATTCTGCTTCCAAATTTCTTAAGCATTTCTCTTCTCATAATCTGCTCTCAGATCGCCAGTATGGCTTCCTTAACCTGACAAGCGCTAAATAGCCCTAGGAGCTAGGGTAGTTATTTGTGCATTTCTGCAAAAATATTCGATCTCACAGAATTTAAAAAAAAGTACCTCAATGTCTTGGAAATAAGCAGCCACATCCGCCAATATATATATATCCACCCTAAAAAAATGTGGGTGTGGAGTTACGGTGGCTGCAAGTTGAAAAAAATGGGCTGATAGGCACGACATCCCCGAGCGAGCGAGTGTGTGTGAGTGAGTCAGGCGGGAGGAGAGAGAGAGAGGGTGGAGGCAAGAACGTGCGATTGATGAGAAGCAACGCTCTATATCTCGCCTAAAAAGCACCTTTATGGTTTCACCTGTTCATATTCATGAGTAAGGCAGCCCATGTGAATAATATACACTGATAAATGAAGCGCAGAGAGGCATACGGACGAATAATAGGCGAATAAGAGTGGTGTATTGAGAAAGGTGGGTGGCGCGGGAGAGAAAAGTGGTCAGATTACAGTAGGTAGATGAGATTAGCGTGGGTGTATGCACAAATTTAGACCTTATAGACACTTTGTGTTGTCGTTGCTATATTGTAAACAACGATAGAGCCTCTTGGATGGCGCAGTATGTTAGAGTAACCCGATATCTCATTACACAATTTTTACGCACTATTTGCTTGCAACTCATGGATGAAAGGTTATTTATTTACTTGTAAATTTCTTTACTGTTTGTTCGTAATGATAGAATATGTTAGGTTATGTAAAAGTATTATACATACTAAATACTTCGATATACACAAGTGTATCGAGGGTATATATATATATTTTTTTGTCAAGCATTCGTCTGCCCAAAAATACGTACGCACTAATCGCTGTCAGTATAGTGTGAACAGTCCA
This sequence comes from Paralithodes platypus, assembly GCA_032716605.1. Taxonomy (NCBI): domain Eukaryota; kingdom Metazoa; phylum Arthropoda; class Malacostraca; order Decapoda; family Lithodidae; genus Paralithodes; species Paralithodes platypus. Next base: position 95,239,739 of record CM064513.1, read on the forward strand.
TGGTCTAGTGGTTAGAGTGATGGACTGAGTGAGATGTAGGCCTAGAGACGTAGGCCTAGAGACGTGGGTTCGAAACCAGAGAGGTTATGGGGATGTTTTTGGAGTGTTTATATCACTTGAATTTTTTTTTTTTTTACATACTTACGCCCTGCTATTCATAAAGTCGAAAACTTTGATGAATAGCAGAGCGTAAGTATGTTTTTTTGTGTTTATTTATTTGTTTTTTGTTTGTTTTTTTGTTTGTTTTATTATTACAAAAGGTTGTTACAAAAGGTTAGTACATAAGTATAATATTACATAGGTATATATAAATAAAACAAAATATTGCCTGGCTAATGAATTAAACTGAAATAATACTGAAAATATTGCTTATATATACAGTATACTGTATACAATAATATACTGTGTATATATATATATATAATATATATATATATATATATATATATATATATATATATATTATATATATATATATATATATATATATATATATACAGTATATACCAAAACATATGAACTTATCCTACAACTATAATTTGTACATGTTATGATAATATTATCACGTTGGTCAGGTACGGGCAAGTAGGTAGGCAGGCAGGTGTTTTGAGATCACGTTGGTCAGGTACGGGCAGGTAGGTAGTGAGGTAGGTAGTGAGGTAGGTGGGCGGGGCAGGAGTTTGGCTGAGATAGGGCGACACAGGTACCACTCCTAGTAGTACTTGAGTGAGTGGTAGTCCCTGAAGCACTCGCCCAAACACAACCCAACGTTGCATTCCTTGCACATTGATGTGACTCGGTTTCTTTTGTGGCTTTCTGGTGGAGTGGGCACAGACCTGGCACTGTACTTGCAGCCTCCGGGTGCCAGATAGCTCGGTGTGGATAGGGTAGTGTTTGTCATATCCATCAATGACTCTGTCTGGGAGGTTGACTGCACGGCGACCCCCTGTGACCGGAGACTGGTTGGTGTTTCTGTAGGAGTTGGTAGGCGACGTTGTATATGAACTCCCGGAACTTGAGTTTTTTGTTCGGGGCCATGTCTTTTTTACCAGCCACATGTTGTAAGCGTTGAGCATCGTGATGTCAACAAAGTGAAGGAAAAGCTTGTGATACCACTTCACTGTTTTTCGTAGGCACTCAACGCCTGCAAGCTGGCAATCAGACTTGTCCACAAGGTGCATGTACTTGGTATAATCCACCACCATATCAGGTTTCTGGATAGACTTCTTGGTACGGTAGTGGAATTTACCAGAGTCCACTTGGGCACCTGTATGGACAGTCGAAAGCAGGTGGACTGGTCGCTTATCGAGCCACTTTACCGCCAGAACTTTCCCAGACTTCTCCTGCTGCTAGAAGTGCTCTTTCTTCTTTCTTCTTGTCTGTTCCTGTCTGCGGCCCCCTTGTTCCTCCGCCAAGTCGTCATCAGAAGCGGTGTCCCTGTGGGAGGGGTTGTCCAGTTCTATGCGATTGCCTTGGAACTTAGGCATGAACTTCCTGTTAATTCTGACAGTCCCACATGCCCCCGTTTTGTGGTCATGGAGGAACTGGCAGGTGCAGGACTTGTATACCAATTGTCGGTGTACAACGTGTGCCCCTTGTTCAGGTAGGGCTCCAGCATCTTTTTCACAATGTGCCCTGACATGCCCAATGGGTCGTTGCCACCGGACTTTTGGAATGTCTACATCAGTGCCCGGTGTATACGATCATGTCCGAGCACTAATTCCACTTTCACAATCGCACAACACAAAGATCTTGATCCCGAACCTGTGTCTCTTCAAGGGAATGTACTGCTTGAACACCAGGCGTCCTTTGAAAAGCACGAGCGACTCATCAATCACCAGGTTGGCAAAGGGGTAGAAGAATTTCCTGTACCTTTGCAACAACATGGTCAACACATCCCGAACTTTCCATATTCTATCAGCTCGGTTTGGATTATTATTGTCTGCGAAGTGCAAAAATCGCAGAAGCAAGAAAAATCTATCACGAGCCATATATTTCCGGAAAATTGGGGTGTTGATGATTGGGGTCGTGCTTCCAATAATGCTCCATTACATGCTTCCTGCAGAGAGGCATGATTAGCAACAACGCAAAGAACACAAGGAGCTCAGGGACAGTCGTATCAACCCATGCACGAATTCTTGCTCTAGGAGATATCATATCAATTCTTTTTCCCTCACCCAGGTAAAATATCCATTGGTTTGGGAAACGAATGAGATAATACCTCCTGGTCAAAAAATGCACAGAAGAAATCAGATTCCGTGGACTGGTCATTGCAGGGCCAGTCTGCTGTTGAACCAGCCAGATTGCATTGAACTGGTGCAAATCTGGTTGGAAATGGGCCCCTTCAGACCAGGCAAAATTATACGCCCGTGGGGGATCAGGATCAAGCCCCTCCGTCAGCCACGTCGTCAAGACAGGTCTTGGTCAATGGTCACGGTGGCAGAAGTACAATCGTCGTCTTCCCGAATCCTCTGCACCTCCCTCATATTGGTCTTGATCCTCCTCATACTCGCTCCCACTATCACCACCCCAGCCATAGTTCCTGGGATCGAAGGTTTCCCCTTCTGCAGCGTCCGTCGTCAGAGGAGTCAGGAGGGAAGAGGAGGGCGTCAAACTTGGATGGCGTTAGACCGGCTGCCAAAACTCTAACGAGGCCCTCCAACAGCAGCAGGGGCATGGATGGGCGTGGGAGGGGGAGCAGGGGCGAGAGTGGGCGGTGGTGCAGGGGCGGGCCGTGGTGGGCAGTGGTGCAGGGGCGGCCGTGGTGGGTAGTGAGGCAGGGGCGGCCGTGGTGGGTGGTGGTAGTTGTGGCCCCGCGGGGGTGGTAGATGCGGGAGGTGTCACCTTACTCCTCTTGAACTGATAAGGCTGTCCTTTACCCTTACCCTTCTTGCCAACTACCCCCGATGCTCCTGCATCCCCAGGACGGCCACTTGTCCTTCCTGTGGTGGTGGGCGCCGTGGGCGTCGTTGCCACAACAGTAGAGGCAGTAGTTGTTGTGGTAGCAGTTGTCAGAGCAAATGCTGAGGACAATGACCTCTTCACACTCGTCGTGCTTGTTGCACTTTTCGTGCCTCTCCCACCACGTGTCGTGCCTCTCCGAGCACGTGTAGGTCTGCTTGGCTGCACTGGCTCATCATCCCCACAAGGATATACGAGGAGGGGTTTCCTGGCACGTGTTTCGTGTCCTGCCACGAGCACTAACACCGCCAGCAACAGGGTTGGGCGAGTCAACAGGGAGCGAGTCAGGTGAGCGTGTAGGCTCCATAGTGACTGAGAGCGTACTGCGTGTGTAGACTGCGTGGGGTGCGTGCGGCGTGTGGTTGTGGGTGCCATCGAGAGTTACCATGTCGCACTAAACGTGGCGCAATTTGTGACTCCCTAGACAGCTTGGCGCCGTTTTGGTACGCCTTTAAAAATCCTGCTTCCGTGAGGCCTATCGCGTTCCCTATAGGAAGCCTTCCGTGAGGCCTATCGCGCTTG
>CM064513.1:95243321-95250821 GCA_032716605.1 Paralithodes platypus
TGTGTGTGGTTTTTTTCTATGTGTGTGAGGGAGGCAAAAGCCAGAGCTGCCTGTAGCGAGTGCCTCCCCCAGAGGTAAACGAGTGTCAGGGCCAAAATCAAGGGACGTTCGAACCAAAATGCCTGGACACACGGAGTTTGAAGCAATTTAAGGGGAGGTATTTAGTTTGTTCCCTAGACCTCCATCAAGCTTAAAATTATACCCCCTCGAGTCCCTTTCAAGATAAATTTGTACATTTTTGGGTAGAAAAATGTCTCGGCCGAAGGCCGATTCCTCTTAAATTACAGGCTCGCTATCGCTCGCCAGGATAAAATCGACACCTGAATGGCGCGAAAGGTCTTAATATGGGGTGAAAGTTCTTAAAATCGCTAAACTAATGGGGCGAACGTTTTATAATATCAAAAGCAATGGGGCTAAACATGAGGGAGAAAGGGGTAAAGAAAAAAATCCCTCAAGTGGAGATCTCCCCTTAAGTCATAGGAAGTGTGTGGGGGGGGGGGGGGGGTGTGTATGCTAGCTAAATCTTCTTATATCTGCATCTCTCTCTCTCTCTCTCTCCCCCCTCTCTCTCTCTCTCGATGAAAGAACGATCTGCGAGTTCTAAAACCGCAACTTTAAAGGTTTTCTATGCAAACGCTCGTAGCATACGCAATAAATTTTCAGATTTAGAGGAACTAGTGTTTACAGAAAATTATGATGTGATTGGCATAACAGAATCTTGGCTCAATACACAAGATAGAGACTTTTTAGCAGAGTATTCACTTCCCGGTTATGTAATGTTTGAGAACAGCCGAATAAATAAAAATGGAGGTGGCGTTTTATTTTATATCAAAGAAAGTCATAACCCGACCCTCGTGTCAAAACCTCAAATTGTGAACGTCGACACATCTTTTGTGCTAATAAGGATAATAAAGGTACAAAAATAATACTTGCGTTAATATACAGACCTCCAGCTCAATCAGTGCAAACTGACCGAGAAATTTACGAACAAATTGCAGATGTAAGTAACTCACAAGATACCGTAATTTTTGGCGACTTTAATTTACCTGTGACCAAGTGGGGCGATACTCTTACTTCACACTCCGGACATGACTTGTATACGAACTTGCAAGAGAGTTCGCTTTATCAATTTGTTCGAATGCCGACCCGTGGTAATAACGTTCTTGACATTGTACTTGCAACAAAAGAAGAATTGATAGAGAATTTGAATGTTGGTGATGAATTCAGTAACAGCGACCATCGTACGATAACTTTCACCTTTAAAGTTTACTAGTAACGAACCAAATAGTAGCATCGAAAAAGTCCCTAATTTCAAGAAAGCAAACTTCCATAAACTTAGAGCTATGTTTAAAGAAACTGACTGGAGCTTTTTAATTAACAATAACGACATAAATACATCTTGGAAGTTATTCGAAACCACTTACCTAAAAGGCAGTGCAAGACTGCATACCATCGAAAATACGGCGTCCAGGCCATAATAATAAGCCCAAATGGTGGAATAAAGATATTTCAAACTGCCTGCTTGCTAAAAATGTGCTAATGATAGATTAAAATCCTCACAAAATGACGAAGAACGGGTGAAATTTGTAGAGCTACGACGCAAAGCCAAAAAGTTAATTAAGCAAAGTAAAAAGACCTTAGAGTTACATATTGCGAATCAAAGTAAAACAAACCCGAAAGAATTCTATAGTTATATCAGAAAGAAAAAAGTAGTTACTTCAACTGTTGGACCGTTAGTCGATGAAAAAGGAGAATACACCAAAGACGAAGTACAAATGAGTAATGCCGTCAATGCCTTCTTTGCATCAGTTTTTACAACAGAAGACCTCAGTGATATCCCTACACCATCGCCGATTCAGATTGATAATTCAGATGTTCTAAGCAATATCACCGTTACAGAGAGAGAAGTATTGAATTGTTTAGATAAACTCAAGGTAAATAAAACGCCAGGACCTGATACAATCTCGCCTAGAGTTCTAAAGGAAGCTAAGAATGAGCTCTCCAAACCACTGACATTACTATTCAATAAATCCTTGCAGTCTGGAACTATGCCTGATCAGTGGAAGCTAGCCAACGTTACACCGATATTCAAAAAAGGCAGCAAATCCCTACCCAGTAACTATCGTCCAATTAGCTTAACCTCAGTTGTATGTAAAATGCTAGAAACGGTCATACGAGACAGACTCGTAAATCACTTGAGGAAAATAACATACTTAAAGATACTCAACACGGCTTTCGTAAAAAACGTTCCTGTTTAACAAACCTCTTAGACTTCTTCCACGATATCCTCAACCTCTACGATGAGAGTAAAGCTGTAGATATTATATACCTTGATTTTCAAAAGGCCTTTGACAAAGTTCCCCACAAACGTTTACTGCTAAAACTAAAAGCGCATGGAATACAAGACGGTGTGTTGAAATGGATAGAAAATTGGCTCAGCAACAGAAAGCAAAGGGTAGTCATAAACGGTAAGGCATCTAAATGGACCAATGTAAGTAGCGGGGTACCCCAGGGATCGGTACTAGGACCAATTCTCTTTCTAATTTACATCAACGACATAGATGAGGGTCTCACCTGCACAATCTCAAAATTTGCTGACGATACAAAAATTGCAAATAGCGTACTCTCAAAAGAACAAGTTGACGATATGCAACACAATCTAGATAAATTGTCATGTTGGGCCCAAATTTGGCAAATGAGTTTCAATGCGGATAAATGTAAAGTACTACATGTCGGATACCTAAATGAGAAAGCAAACTATTCGATGAATGGCACTCAGCTTAAGAATGTAAACAGAGAAACTGATCTGGGAGTAACAATATCGAGTAACCTAAAACCGAGTCAACAATGTTCAGAAGTTGTTAAGAAGGCAAACAAAATAATTGGCTTTATAGGCAGGTCATTTGAGCATAAATCCAAAGAAGTTATCCTAACCCTTTACAATTCCTTAGTCCGCCCTCTTCTGGAATACTGCGTTCAATCCTGGTGCCCTTATTACCAAAAAGATATAAACAAGCTAGAACGAGTTCAACGTAGAGTTACCAAAATGATACCTAGCCTAAAGAACAAACCATACGAAGAGCGTCTTAGAGAATTAAATCTATTTCCTTTAACCCAGCGCAGATTAAGAGGCGACTTAATTCAAGTGTTCAAAATCATCAAAGGCATCGACAATATGAACTGTAGTAAGTACTTCACTATCGACCAATCTAATTACACGCGGGGAAACGGTTGCAAAATTATTGGTAAATCTTTTAACTCGCACGAATCTAAGAATTTCTTCTTCAATCGAGTTGTCAACTTGTGGAATGGGCTTCCCCGAGACGTTATAGACTGCAGCACCGTTGATTCATTTAAATTCCGCCTAGACAAATATCTCGCATCAAACCCGCGACTGACTGCGTTTGTAAATGAATAACTTTATCCTCCCCTCAGTTACTAACCCATATGTCCCCTACTAACTTCCTAGTCCTGCCACGTTAGTGGCAGGGCAGTAGTTCCCTTTCCAATGTTCCCTTACCCACTCTAAACCACTGTTTGGACACTTGATCCTCAGTGTTTTGGAGGACAAGCAACCTAGAAGGGTCACTAGATCTGTTGTTGCTTGATTTCCTTTGTACTCCTTTGTACCCTTTGTACTCTGTTTGTCTATTTGATGATATGTCCAAGTGTGTGTGTGTGTGTGTCTCTGTTTAGTTATACATCCATTATATCTATCAATATATCTATGTACTAGTATGTATGTCTGTATCTGTTTATCCAATCTCTCTCTCTCTCCCCCTGCTCTTTTCGGCTTCTCCATTCCTCTCTACGTTCCTCTCATCTCAGAACAGGTCCTTCCAAATTATCTTTTCGTTCCCAAAACTCTATTATTTGTTTCCTCTGCTCACTCTCTCACTCTCACACACACTCGCTCGCTCTCTCTCTCTCTCTCGCTAGCTCACTCTGTCTGTCTGTCGGTCTGGTCTTCTCTCTATCTCTCGCTCTGTCTGTCTGTCTGTCTGTGTATGTCTGTCTGTCTGCTCTCTCTCTCTCTCTCTGTCCCTCTGTCTGTCTGCCTCTCTCTCTCTCTCCCTCTGTCTGTCTCTCTCTCTCTCTCTGTCTCTCTCTCTCTTTGTCTGGCTCTCTCGCTCTCTGTCTGTCTGGCTCTCTCGCTCTCTCTCTCTCCTCACAGATTGAGTGACTGGTCCGAGACATGACAAATGTTAGTTATTAAATATAAAGTGCAAGGTCATAGAAATCGGCCAAGCACATTTACTATCATACTATTGACTATTGGGAGAAAACAAAAAGTGAAAACAAAAAAATGTCTTACAATTTTTTTTTTTTTTTTTTGTGGGTAGTTGAGGCCTCGATTTGTCTAACGTTACTTTGAAATACGGTAGAGTTAGTTATATGGAGGGGAGATTTCCACTTGAGGATTTTTTTTTCTGGACCCCTTTTTCTCTCATGTTTAGCCCCATTGCTTTTTAGATTTTAAGACGATCGCCCCCTTTAGTTTGGCGATTTTCAGAACTTTCGCCCCATTTCTGTCAATTTTAAGAACTTTCGTGCCATTTAGGTGTCGATATTTTCCTGGCGAGCGATAGCGAGCCTGTAATTTAAGAGGAACCGGCCTTCGGCCGGGACATTTTTCTACCGAAAAATTTACAAATTTATCTTGAAAGGGGGTCTAAGGGGTGTAATTTTAAGCTTGATGGAGGTCTAGGGATCAAAGTAAATACCTCCCCTTAAGAGACAGTTTCAGTGTAGATATAGTCTATTCGCTGTAAGTAGGCGAGAAATCATGACTTCTATCCATTGATTGATAAATCAGATGTTCTAAGCAATATCACCGTTACAGAGAGAGAAGTATTGAATTGTTTAGATAAACTCAAGGTAAATAAAACGCCTGGACCTGATACAATCTCGCCTAGAGTTCTAAAGGAAGCTAAGGATGAGCTCTCCAAACCACTGACATTACTATTCAATAAATCCTTGCAGTCTGGAACTATGCCTGATCAGTGGAAGATAGCCAATGTAACACCGATATTCAAAAAAGGCAGCAAATCCCTACCCAGTAACTATCGTCCAATTAGCTTAACCTCAGTTGTATGTAAAATGCTAGAAACGGTCATAAGAGACAGACTCATAAATCACTTAGAGGAAATAACATACTTAAAGATACTCAACACGGCTTTCGTAAAAACGTTCCTGTTTAACAAACCTCTTAGACTTCTTCCACGATATCCTCAACCTCTACGATGAGAGTAAAGCTGTAGATATATGATACCTTGATTTTGAAAAGGCCTTTGACAAAGTTCCCACAAACGTTTACTGCTAAAACTAAAAGCGCATGGAATACAAGACGGTGTTGAAATGGATAGAAAATTGGCTCAGCGACAGAAAGCAAAGAGTAGTCATAAACGGTAAGGCATCTAAATGGACCAATGTAAGTAGCGAGGTACCCCAGGGATCGGTACTAGGACCAATTCTCTTTCTAATTTACATCAACGACATAGATGAGGGTCTCACCTGTACAATCTCAAAATTTGCTGACGATACAAAAATTGCAAATAGCGTACTCTCAAAAGATCAAGTTGACGATATGCAACACAATCTAGATAAATTGTCACATTGGGCCCAAATTTGGCAAATGAGTTTCAATGCGGATAATTTAATGTAAAGTACTACATATCGGATACCTAAATGAGAAAGCAAACTATTCGATGAATGGCACTCAGCTTAAGAATGTAAACAGAGAAACCGATCTGGGAGTAACAATATCGAGTAACCTAAAACCGAGTCAACAATGTTCAGAAGTTGTTAAGAAGGCAAACAAAATAATTGGCTTTATAGGCAGATCATTTGAGCATAAATCCAAAGACGTAATCCTAACCCTTTACAATTCCTTAGTCCGCCCTCTTCTGGAATACTGCGTTCAATGCTGGTGCCCTTATTACCAAAAAGACATAAACAAGCTAGAACGAGTTCAACGTAGAGTTACCAAAATTATACCTAGCCTAAAGAACAAACCATACGAAGAGCGTCTTAGAGAATTAAATCTATTTCCTTTAACCCAGCGCAGATTAAGAGGTGACTTAATTCAAGTGTTCAAAATCATCAAAGGCATCGACAATATGAACTGTAGTAAGTACTTCACTATCGACCAATCTAATTACACGCGGGGAAACGGTTGCAAAATTATTGGTAAATCTTTTACTCACACGAATCTAAGAATTTCTTCTTCAATCGAGTTGTCAACTTGTGGAATGGGCTTCCCCGAGACGTTATAGACTGCAGCACCGTTGATTCATTTAAATTCCGCCTAGACAAATATCTCGCATCAAACCCGCGACTGACTGCGTTTGTAAATGAATAACTTTATTTTATCCTCCCCTCAGTTACTAACCCATATGTCCCCTACTAACTTCCTAGTCCTGCCACGTTAGTGGCAGGGCAGTAGTTCCCTTTCCAATGTTCCCTTACCCACTCTAAACCACTGTTTGGACACTTGATCCTCAGTGTTTTGGAGGACAAGCAGCCTAGAAGGGTCACTAGATCTGTTGTTGCTTGATTTCCTTTGTACTCCTTTGTACTTTGTACACTAACTCAAAAAGGGCTAGAGCAAATTGGCTGTAAATTTCCACATCAATTCCTCGACGGACTCTTCCCAAATGGTAGAAATATTAGCTCGATTACAGAGTTTAGAGGTCATGAGAAATATTAGCTCGATTACAGAGTTTAGAAGTCATGATTTCTCGCCTACTTACAGCGAATAAACTAAGTCGTTCTTCAGTATAACGTTCTACCGATTTACGTGAAAAGTCTGTGTCCAACGCTCGAGATATATGCAACTTGGATGAATAACGAAGAGCAAATGTAGAGAGAGAGAGAGAGAGATGGATGGATGGATATACTGTAGATAGATAGATAGAGATAGATAGTTTATTGACCACAGCAAAATATAAAATACAAAAGACACACCTCCGGGACCAGAATGACCCCTCGAACAGCAAAACGAATGTGTACACTCATTAATTTGTTATGATAATTACCGTTACACTCATTCATTTGTTATGATAATTACCGTTACAACCATTAATTTGTTATGATAATTACCGTTACAACCATTAATTTGTTATGATAATTACCGTTACACTCATTAATTTGTTATGATAATTACCGTTACAACCATTAATTTGTTATGATAATTACCGTTACAACCATTAATTTGTTATGATAATTACCGTTACAACCATTAATTTGTTATGATAATTACCGTTACAACCATTAATTTGTTATGATAATTACCGTTACACTCATTAATTTGTTATGATAATTACCGTTACAACCATTAATTTGTTATGATAATTACCGTTACAACCATTAATTTGTTATGATAATTACCGTTACAACCATTAATTTGTGATAATTACCGTATAATATTAATATAAAATAATATACACTGATAATAATAGTGTAATTAACCACTATATATATATATATATATATATATAT
>CM064513.1:95253321-95258321 GCA_032716605.1 Paralithodes platypus
GAAAGAGAGATATAGACAGACAAAGAAAGAAAGATATAGACAGACAAAGCAAGAGAGATATAGACAGACAAAGAAAGAAAGAAAGATATACAGACAAAGAAAGAAAGAAAGATATACAGACAAAGAAAGAAATATATACAGACAAAGAAAGAAAGATAGACAGACAAAGAAAGAAAGCTATAGACAGACAAAGACAGACAAAGAAAGAAAGATATAGACAGACAAAGAAAGAAAGATATAGACAGACAAAGAAAGAAAGATATAGACAGACAAAGAAAGATATAGACAGACAAAGAAAGAAAGATATAGACAGACAAAGAAAGAAATATATAGACAGACAAAGAAAGAAAGCTATAGACAGACAAAGACAGAAAGATATAGACAGACAAAGAAAGAAAGATATAGACAGACAAAGACAGACAAAGAAAGAAAGATATAGACAAAGAAAGAAAGATATAGACAGACAAAGCAAGAGAGATATAGACAGACAAAGCAAGAGAGATATAGACAGACAAAGAAAGAGAGCTATAGACAGACAAAGCAAGAGATATAGACAGACAAAGAAAGAGAGATATAGACAGACAAAGAAAGAAAGATATAGACAGACAAAGCAAGAGAGATAGACAGACAAAGAAAGAAAGAAAGATATACAGACAAAGAAAGAAAGAAAGATATAGACAGACAAAGAAAGAAATATATACAGACAAAGAAAGAAAGATAGACAGACAAAGAAAGAAAGCTATAGACAGACAAAGACAGACAAAGAAAGAAAGATATAGACAGACAAAGAAAGAAAGATATAGACAGACAGAAAGAAAGATATAGACAGACAAAGAAAGAAAGAAATATATAGACAGACAAAGAAAGAAAGCTATAGACAGACAAAGACAGAAAGATATAGACAGACAAAGAAAGAAAGATATACAGACAAAGACAGAAAGATATAGACAGACAAAGAAAGAAAGATATAGACAGACAAAGAAAGAAAGATATAGACAGACAAAGAAAGAAAGATATAGACAGACAAAGAAAGAAAGATACAGACAAAGAAAGAGAGATAAGTAGACAGACAAAGAAAGAAAGATAGACAGACAGAAATAGACAGATAAACAAAGAGATAGATAAGTAAACAGACAGATAAAGAGATAAGTAGACAGACAAAGAAATATATAGATCGACACAGACAATGTCAAATATAAACAGACAAAGAAAGAGATAAAGAAACAAGACAGATACAGACAAAGAATGAGATAGATAGATAGATAAGGCAAATCGAGAGAGAGAAAAAAAGAGAGAAAGAGAGAGATAGGTGAGAGAGAGAGAGAGAGAGATAATAGCACGTGACACCTCCACTAAGAGCTGTAATATAATAAAGGGTTAATGTTGATGAAATGAATGGGTGATGAGACAGAGTGATGATGATGATGATGATGATGAAGGTGATGAAATGGAAGGGTGGAGAGAGTGAGTGAGTGATGATGATAATATATAATGATGATGAAGATGATGGAATGAAAGGGTGATGGAGGTCGAGGGAGAGAACTAAACAAAAAATAACACAAATATAAAACGATAAACCAAGAAATACATCCATCTCCCCTTAAACGCAATACAAAGAAAACGAATAAATCAAACCTACTTTTGTTATGTTGTCTTTGGTGGGTTGTTGGAATAAGGAGATAAATAAATATAAACTAAATCATTATAACTAAATCAATCATTCAATCAAATATATATATATATATATATATATATATATATATATATATATATACTGTATAATGAGAGAGATAGAAGACGAAGGAAAGAAAGACGATAAAGGGAGGGGATGAGGCAGACCCCCCCCCCCCTCTTCCACACAGACAAGCGGCGTGGGTGGGATTTCCTGGAACAACCTTCCCCCGTAAGGGGAGAGGGGTCGCGCTTTTTTCTGGTCCCCCTTCTTCCTCGTGTTTAGCCCCATTAGTTTCGAGATTTTAAGACGTTCGGCCCCTTACTTTGTCGATTTTAACACCTTTCGCCCAATTTCGTTGTCAATTTCAAGACCTTTCGTGCCATTTACCTGTCGATTGTTTTTTGGCGAGCGACAGCGAGCCTGTCATTTTAAGAGGCACCGGCCAAAAATTTATCTTGAAGGAGGGTCTAGCGAGGAAATAATATATATATATTTTTTAATAAATAGACCGAAAAACCAGCCACAATCCCCTTAACCCTCCCCCCCCCCCCTACACTTCCTTCCAATCCCTCTACCCCCATGAACCCCCCCATCCTTTATCTCTCCCCCCCATGACCCCCCTCTTTTATCTCTCCCCCCATGACTCCCATCTTTTATCTCTCCCCCCCCCCCAATGACCCCCCTCTTTTATCTCTCCCCCCATGACCCCCTCTTTTATCTCTCCCCCATGACTCCCTCTTTTCTCTCTCCCCCCATGACCCCCTCTTTTCTCTCTCCCCCCATGACCCCCTCTTTTATCTCTCCCCCCATGACCCCCATCTTTTATCTCTCCCCATGACCCCCTTCTTTTATCTCTCCCCCCATGACCCCCATCTTTTATCTCTCCCCCCATGACCCCTTCTTTTATCTCTCCCCCCATGACCCCCTCTTTTATCTCTCCCCCCATGACCCCCTCTTTTATCTCTCCCCATGACTCTCATCTTTTATCTCTTCCCCCATGACTCCCATCTTTTATCTCTCCCCCCCCATGACCCCCTCTTTTATCTCTCCCCCCATGACTCCCATCTTTTATCTCTCCCCCCCATGACCCCCCTCTTTTATCTCTCCCCCATGACTCCCATCTTTTATCTCTCCACCCCCATGACCCCCCTCTTTTATCTCTCCCCCCATGACCCCCTCTTTTATCTCTCCCCCCATGACCCCCCCTCTTTTTATCTCCCCCCATGACCCCCCACTTTTATCTCTCCCCACATGACCCCCTCTTTTATCTCCCACCATGACCCCCTTCTTTATCTCCCCCCCCCCCATGAATACCTTCCCTTTCCCCCTGATTTCTCTCCCTTCCTTTCCTCCCAAAAGCCACCTCCTTTACCTCCCACCCCCTCTTCCATCTCCCCTTCCGTCTCCCCACCCCCCATAAACCCTTTTCCTCCCCACCCCCTCTTCCATCTCACCCCACTCCCCCTCTCCCCATGAACCCACCCACACACATGTGAAAAGAGTTGAAATTAACACACACACATAAGACTTTTTTCCTCATAATATAATATAACACACACACACACACACATAAGAACTTAAGACTTTCTCCTCATAATATAACACACACAGACACACACACACACACATAAGAACTTAAGACTTTCTCCTCATAATATAACACACACACACAGACACACACACAAAGCTTAGTTCACACATGCCCGAGTCCGAGCCCGAGTGTCCACGAGTCCACAGTCGTGGACACTTGGGCAAAAATGAGCCCTTATAGTGTGCAAAATTCCACGAGTGTACAGTACATGAGTGTCCATGAGTGTGCACTCGTGGACACTCGCGGCCCTCCACGAGTCACTACGAGTGTGCTGAGAGTGTACTGAGAGTGGGGGAAAATTTGAATTTTAACGGTCATTTTCGGAGCACGAGTAGTTACGAGTCACTACGAGTCTCCCACGACATTGCACGAGTTACCAAGAGTTCCCGCGGACACTGCCCGAGTCATAACGGGAGTCCCAGAGATTGTGAACTCGTGGACGCTCGGACTCGGGCATGTGTGAACCAGGCTTAAGTACATAAGACTTTCTCCTCATAATATAATACACACACACACCTCTGGCCAATCCCCCCCCCCCCCCCCCCGCCCATCTCGGAGGATCCCTGGAGAGTTTGGTCAATTGCTTGTGTCGCGACGGAGGAGGGGGGGGGCGAGGGGGGAGGGGGGTGAGAGAGAGGATGGGGTGGGTGGGAGAGAGGGGGGGGGATAGGGGGAGAGAGAGGAGGGGGGATGGGGGGAGAGAGGAGGGGGGCGAGGAAAAGGAGAGGGGGGGGGGCGCGAGGGGGGGAGAGAGAGAGGAGGGGTCATCGTCTGGCGCCACATATATAGAAGAGGGGGAGGGGAGGGGAGGGAGGGGGTAATTTGGTAAGGGAAGGGGGGTAAGGGAGGTGGTGGATGAGAAGAGGAGGAAGAGGGGGGAGGGGGGAGAGGGGGGGGAGGGAGGGGAGGGGAGGGGAGGGAGGGAGGGAAGGGAAGGGGAGGGTAGGGGAGGGAAGATAGTCTGAAAGGAGAGGAGTGCTTGTGTGAGAGAAAGGGAAAGAGATTGGTGTCTGGTTAAAGGAGAGAGAGAGAGAGAGAGAGAGAGAGAGAGAGAGAGAGAGAGAGAGAATGTGTGAGTGTAAATATCCACGAGTATAATAGGAAAAGAAAGTGTGTATATATGGATTAGAGAGAGAGAGAGAGAGAGAGAATGTGTGAGTAAATATCCACGAGTATAATAGGAAAAGAAAGTGTGTATATATGGATTAGAGAGAGAGAGAGAGAGAGAGAGAGAGAGAGAGAGAGAGAGAGAATGTGTGAGTAAATATCCACGAGTATAATAGGAAAAGAAAGTGTGTATATATGGATTAGAGAGAGAGAGAGAAGAGAGAGAGAGAACGAGAGAGAGAGAGAGAGAGAGAGAATGTGTGAGTAAATATCCACGAGTATAATAGGAAAAGAAAGTGTGTATATATGGATTAGAGAGAGAGAGAGAGAGAGAGAGAGAGAGAGAGAGAGAGAGAGAGAGAGAGAGAATGTGTGAGTAAATATCCACGAGTATAATAGGAAAAGAAAGTGTGTATATATGGATTAGAGAGAGAGAGAGAGAGAGAGAGAGAGAGAGAGAGAGAGAATGTGTGAGTAAATATCCACGAGTATAATAGGAAAAGAAAGTGTGTATATATGGATTAGAGAGAGAGAGAGAGAGAGAGAGAGAGAGAGAATGTGTGAGTAAATATCCACGAGTATAATAATAAAACAAAGTGTGTATATATGGATTAGAGAGAGAGAGAG
>CM064513.1:95263321-95278551 GCA_032716605.1 Paralithodes platypus
TTAAATCAAAAGGGGCCTCCATCAATTAAATCAAAAGGGGCCTCCATCAATTAAATCAAAAGGGCCTCCATCAATTAAATCAAAAGGGGCCTCCATCAATTAAATCAAAAGGGGCCTCCATCAATTAAATCAAAAGTTATCACGTCTTTATTTACATACCATACCGGTACTTCACTATGTTTTTTCTTCAATAAATTAGCTAACCGAACCAGTGAATTCCAACAGGCTTCGAACTATCTCGCTTAACCCATTTTACTACCACAGACCCTTCTTAAACTGCACAATTAATCGTCGAAAATATAGCTAGAATTCATTTAAAACGACGTCACCGGTACAGAAGGGGTTAATTCATGCATCCTACTGTATTTGTGACCATTCGTACACTAAATAAGGAACAAGGAAAATCTATCTATCTATCTATCTATCTATCTATCTATCTATATGCTCAGGCCCAATCCCCATTTTTTCTATTTTTATTTTCTATTTTATTCTATTTTATTATTTTTTTTCCTTTTTTCTTGGGGGTGGCCGACCCAAGACAGAGCCAGAACAGGGAAAACACAAACACAACTTAAAACAACGAACAAACACAGATAAAAACACAAATTCACACACATCTAGGTCATCCAGGAGAAGACCCAGAGACCAGGGTCACCAAGGTCGCTCCAGCACTCCCCAAACAAAAAAACAAAAACAAAAACAATCAATATAGCCCCGAGTCCGAAGCCCCAGACGATATTGGAGGTGTGATGAAAGGGTTTCGATCCCAACCATGAATAATAAAGCGAAGTTCGAGCACCCCTTTTCTTGTTTGTTTACTCTCTCTCCAGGCCGGTATACGGAGGGGGGGGGGGGGGGGTAAGGAAAGCAATTAACAACATAACTATTAAGGGGAAGTACTCTCACGCCATTCAGGGAAAGGTCAATGGCCTTTACTTTATTTGGGGGTTTCTCGTTCATTCACTCTCTCTCACTCTCATACTCTCCCACCACCCCCCCCACCCTCTCTCTCGCGTGCTCTCTCTCTCTCTCTCTCCTTTACTTAGATTTTCAAAAAGCTTTTGACAAAGTGCCTCATTGCAGGCTAATGTCAAAAGTGAGTGCGCTAGGTATCAGTACAGAGGTCACAAATTGGATAGAAAGTTGGCTAACAGGTAGACAACAACGAGTGGTAATCAATGGTGTTTCTTCTGAGTGGACTACAGTCACTTCGGGAGTTCCACAGGGATCTGTCCTTGGCCCACTTCTGTTTATCATATATGTCAATGTCATCGATATTGGTCTGTTGAGTGTGATCTCCAAGTTTGCAGATGACATAAAGCTTGGAATGAATGTGAAAGATCCCAAAGGGGTCTTGAACAGCTCAGGATGGACCTAAACAGACTGGGTGAATGGTCGGAGACATGGCAGATGCCTCTAAACTTGGAAAAGTGCAAGGTGATGCATATCGGCCAAACAAACCCCAATTCAGACCATTCACTATTGGGAATGCCTCTGGAAGTGGCTGACTTGGAAAAGGATTTGGGTGTTCTGATTAGCAGTGACCTAAAGTTTTCCACGCAGTGCATTGAAGTAGAGAAGAAAGCTCAGAAATTATTGGGCTAAATTAAGAGGCAATTTAAGTATAGGAATAATGCAATAGTCTTCACACTTTACACCGCTCTGATACGGCCTCTCCTGGAGTATGCTGTTCAATTCTGGTCTGCAGCACTCAAGAAAGATACAGAACGACTGGAGAGAGTACAAGCTACAAGCTAGGACTACAAAGCTTTCTCCATCGCTTAGAAGAATGAGCTACGAAGACCGGTTGAGAGCTCTTGATCTCTTCCCGTTGGAGACACGCAGACTACGAGGTCAGCTCATCGAAGTTTTTTAAATACCTAATGGGTTTGATAATGTGGACTATAGCAACATATTTAGCCTCAATATGAATACAACACGCAACCATGGCTGGAAATTATAATTGAAAAGGTTCAGCACTTGTATTTGTGAAGAAAAAAATCACATAATTATAAGATCTGTTCTACCTGGAACAAACTTCCCTCCGAAGTTGTAAACAATTCTTCAGTAGAGCAGTTCAAGAAGAGAGTAGATAGTATTTTGCACACTCTGTAAAGAGTGTAGTGCACTAAACAGTCTCTCTCCTTCCACTTCCAGTATCTCCTCGGAATGGACCGCAAGGTCTCTGAGATACTAACTATTCCTTGTAACTCTTTGTAACTCTCTCTCTCTCTCTTCGTAGTATACATATGTACAGTGTAGTGCATCGGCCAATGAACCCAACCCGATACTCCAATACTCCCCCCCCCCCCCACCCCTCTCTCGCTCTCGCTCTCTCTCTCCTCTCTCTCCCCCTCCCCCCCCCCCCCCCCCCCGCCACTCATCAATAATAACCACTAACCTTTATCTTCCTATAGTGTCTCGTGTAGTTTTAATGCCAGGACGGACGGTCCTTTCATTCCACCCCAAAAATAGTCAATCCTGTAAAATAAAAAATAAAAATATATATATAAAAATATAATATATATCTACTGGTATATACACACACAAACACACACACACACACACATATATATATATATATATATATATATATATTATATATACATATATATGCTAGCTGAGGTACCCGGCGCTGCCCGGGGGGAAATTGAAATATTGGCTGTCTGTCTTGGGGGGGGGGGGGGGGGGCAACACCTTAGTAAGCATGCCAAGTATTGGCTTTCCATCTTGAAAACTGAGGGAGTTGCCCCCATCCCCCCCCCCCCACTTAAAACCTATTCTGGCACCCCCTTAGTATGCATGCCAAGTATGGGCTCTCCATCTTGAAAAATGAGAGAGTTGGGGAGTCAAAAGGGGGTAAATACTATGCCAATGAGGGCTTTAGTAGCTCCTGGACGTTCTTCCTAAGCTGAATAAAATCGTCTAATGCTAGCCAGAGAACGAGCTTCATAAGGGTTAGGCTTTACTCAGCTTAGGAAGGATGTTTACCCGTTACTAAGATCATTTAGGGGCTAGGATCTGTTAGACGTTTTGGGCCTGCCTCTGTTTCCATGCATTACTTTGGAGATTTTAAGACGTTTGACCCCATTACTTCGGCGACAATAAGAGGAGAGGTGAGGTGAAGAGGGTCAGAGAGAGAGAGGGAAGAGGAGAAATGAGAGGAAATAGGAGGGGAATGGCGGAGAAGAGAGGAGATAAGGGAGGAGAGGAGAGGAGAAAGAAGGGGAAGAGGGTAGAATAGAAGAGAGGGGAGAAAAGAGGGGAGATAAGGAAGGAGGGGGAAGAAGGGGGGTGAGAAGAGAGGAGATAAGTAGGGGAAAGCGAAGAAAGAGAATAGAGAGAAGAAGAAGAAAAAGAAGAAGAAGAGATAGAGGAGGTGGAAGAGAGAGGAAAAGAGAGGAGGCAGAAAGCGAGAAAGAGCAAACGAGAGAAAAAGAAGGCCAAAGAGAGAGAGAGAGAGAGAGAGAGAAAGAAGAGATATATGAAGGAAGAAGAAAGAGAGAAAGGAGGTAGGTAGGTAGATAGATAGATAGATAGATAGATAGATAGATAGATAGATAGATAGATAGATAGATAGATAAGATAGATAGATAGATAGATAGATAGATAGATAGATAGATAGATAGATAGATAGATAGAGAGAGAGAGAGAGAGAGAGAGAGAGAGAAGGGGGGGGGGGTTGAGGGGGGAGGATTCTACATACTTGACGTACCTTTCACAGCAGCAAGGCATAATATAGGGGGTTGTTTAGTGCTCTCTCTCTATCTCTATCTCTCTCTCTCTCTCTCTCTCTCTCTCTCTCTCTCTCTCTCTCTCTCTCTCTCTCTCTCTCTCTCTCTCTCTTCATTTATTTATACATACTGTCCAAATCTGTCTATCAATCACACTCTCTCTCTCTCTCTATATATATATATATATATATAATTATACAGTACCGTATATATATATATATTTTTTCCTACGTGATTGAGGGAGACAAAAGGTAGAACTGCCTATAGCGAGTGCCTCCCCCATAGTTGAAAGAGTGACAGGGCCAAAATCAAGGGACGTTCGAGCCAAAATGCCTGGACACACGGAGTTTGAAGCAATTTAAGTCATAGGAAGAGGGAAAAACTGATTCTGGGAGAGAGTTCCAGAGCTCGGCTGTTAAGTAGAAGAAAGTTTGAGAGTAACGTTTCAATCTTGGGTTGGAGAGTTGCCCAGAGTAGGGGTGGGATTGTGTTGCAAGAAGGGTACCACGTGCCCTACGTAGAGGAGGTGGTATGCACTGGGATAGCTCTGAGGAACACTGATTATTATAGTAGTGATAGAATAGCGAGAGATATGCAACATTGCGGCGGAGAGAGAGAGAGATTGCAGAGAGTTGGTGAGTGGACGGGAGTTAATGATACGAAAGGCCTTCCTTTCAACTTTGTCTAGGAGAGCGGTGTGAGAGGAACCTCCCCACACATGTGAACAATACAAGGACGCACTATGCCCCTGTACAGAGCAAGAAGCTGTGCAGGGGAAAAGAACCCCCCAAGGCGGTTGAGCACACCCAGCTTATATATATATATATATATATATATATATATATATATATATATATATATATATATTATATGATAATAAAGTTAACAAATCAACGCCCAACTACCTTATTATAACTGACCAATCCTAGAATATTAAATAATATATACATTTATAACTAGAGGGATTATTAGAGGGGTAACTAGAGGGATTATTAGAGGGATAACTAGAGGGATTATTAGAGGGGTAACTAGAGGGATTATTAGAGGGGTAACTAGAGGGATTATTAGAGGGGTAACTAGAGGGATTATTAGAGGGGTAACTAGAGGGATTATTAGAGGGGTAACTAGAGGGATTATTAGAGGGGTAACTAGAGGGATTATTAGAGGGGTAACTAGAGGGATTATTAGAGGGGTAACTAGAGGGATTATTAGAGGGGTAACTAGAGGGATTATTAGAGGGGTAACTAGAGGGATTATTAGAGGGATTATTAGAGGGGTAACTAGAGGGATTATTAGAGGGGTAACTAGAGGGATTATTAGAGGGGTAACTAGAGGGATTATTAGAGGGATAACTAGAGGGATTATTAGAGGGATAACTAGAGGGATTATTAGAGGGATAACTAGAGGGATTATTAGAGGGATAACTAGAGGGATTATTAGAGGGATAACTAGAGGGATTATTAGAGGGATAACTAGAGGGATTATTAGAGGGATAACTAGAGGGATTATTAGAGGGATAACTAGAGGGATTATTAGAGGGGTAACTAGAGGGATTATTAGAGGGGTAACTAGAGGGATTATTAGAGGGGTAACTAGAGGGATTATTAGAGGGGTAACTAGAGGGATTATTAGAGGGGTAACTAGAGGGATTATTAGAGGGATAACTAGAGGGATTATTAGAGGGGTAACTAGAGGGATTATTAGAGGGATAACTAGAGGGATTATTAGAGGGATAACTAGAGGGATTATTAGAGGGGTAACTAGAGGGATTATTAGAGGGGTAACTAGAGGGATTATTAGAGGGGTAACTAGAGGGATTATTAGAGGGGTAACTAGAGGGATTATTAGAGGGGTAACTAGAGGGATTATTAGAGGGATAACTAGAGGGATTATTAGAGGGGTAACTAGAGGGATTATTAGAGGGGTAACTAGAGGGATTATTAGAGGGGTAACTAGAGGGATTATTAGAGGGGTAACTAGAGGGATTATTAGAGGGATAACTAGAGGGATTATTAGAGGGGTAACTAGAGGGATTATTAGAGGGGTAACTAGAGGGATTATTAGAGGGGTAACTAGAGGGATTATTAGAGGGGTAACTAGAGGGATTATTAGAGGGGTAACTAGAGGGATTATTAGAGGGATAACTAGAGGGATTATTAGAGGGGTAACTAGAGGGATTATTAGAGGGATAACTAGAGGGATTATTAGAGGGGTAACTAGAGGGATTATTAGAGGGGTAACTAGAGGGATTATTAGAGGGGTAACTAGAGGGATTATTAGAGGGGTAACTAGAGGGATTATTAGATGGGTAACTAGAGGGATTATTAGAGGGGTAACTAGAGGGATTATTAGAGGGGTAACTAGAGGGATTATTAGAGGGGTAACTAGAGGGCTAATTAGAGGGGTAACTAGAGGGATTATTAGAGGGGTAACTAGAGGGATTATTAGAGGGGTAACTAGAGGGATTATTAGAGGGGTAACTAGAGGGATTATTAGAGGGGTAACTAGAGGGATTATTAGAGGGGTAACTAGAGGGATAATTAGAGGGATAACTAGAGTAGATATTAAGAAGGTAAGACACCAACTTTGACACCAACAGTACATCTATTAAGGGGAGGCTTTTAGTTTGTTCTCTAGACCTCCATCAAGCTTAAAATTTCACCCCCTTGACCCACTTTCTAGATAAATGTGTACATTTTTCGGTAGAAAAATTTCCCGGCCGAAGGCCGGTTCCTCTTAAATTACAGGCTCGCTGTCGCTCGCCAGGATAAAATAGACACCTGAATTGCACGAAAGGTCTTAATATGGGGTGAAAGTTCTTAAAATCGGTAAACTAATGGGGCAAACGTTTTATAATATCAAAAGCATGAGGGAGAAAGGGGTCCAGAAAAAAAAATCCCTCAAGTGGAAATCTCCCTTCAACAGTACCGGAAGCCCAGTACGAATGGGTGTCACATAAACTCTCACATGTGCTGAAGGCCTTGAACCGGTAATATACGGTGATATACCAGTACATCATTAATTGTCACATCGGAGGAAAAAGGCATCAATTTCAGGACCCTCTTCTCCGTCATGTTTAGCATTTTAGCTTGATTTTATGAAGTTCGGCCCATTATTTTGGCGATTTTAGGACCTTTCGCCCCTTTTCTGTGTCAATATCAAGATTTTTCGTGTCATTTAGGTGTGGATTTTTTCCTGGCGAGCGATAACGAACCTGTATTATAGTAGCAACCGGCCGGGATATTTTTCTACTGAAAAATGTACAAATTTATCTTGAAAGGGGGTCTAGGGGGTGCAAATTGAAGCTTGATGGAGGTCTAGGGAGGAAACTAGAAGAAATAATACATAAATAAAAAAATACATAAATACAAAAATACATAAATAAAAAAATAAAAAAATACATAAATAAAAAAATACATAAATACAAAAATACATAAATACATCAATACATAAATACAAAAATACAAAAATACAAAAATACATAAATACATAAATACAAAAATACATATTATACAAAAATACAAAAATACATAAATACAAAAATATAAAAATCCATAAGTACAAAAATACATAAATACAAAAATACAAAAATACATAAATACAAAAATACATAAATACAAAAATACATAAATACATAAATACAAAAAATCGACCAAAACATGAATGAAGTCCCGGAAGGCCTTGTACCGGTAATACACCATTTTGCATAACACGGAAAAAGGCATCACTATATGACTTGTTTATTGTCCAATTAACCCTATCAGTCCCACAGATCCTTCCTAAGCTCTACATTATCATAATTTATGCATACATACACACATACATAATGGTTCTTAACCCTATCTGGTGCAACGTCTCGGGGGTTACTATGGTATTTTGATTAATTATTATAGAGGGTTTTAATGGTTTTTGCCATTTTTAGTTAACCCTTTCACGCACATATGACGCAGAGGTTGCCAGATTAGCAATAAGAAATAGAGTTCTCTCACTCTTATAATTACCTCTCCAAAATTAGTTTTCTGCCCACAGCTAACTCAAAGACAACTGCAGAGGTTGAAGTAACTAAACTAAAGGTTTCTAAATACCCCTGATGGTAACAAAGGCTTTAAAGTATCCCCAATAGGCTCAACACAGCTAACTCAAAGACAACTGCAGAGGTTGAAGTAACTAAACTAAAGGTTTCTAAATACCCCTGATGGTAACAAAGGCTTTAAAGTATCCCCAATAGGCTCAACACAGCTAACTCAAAGACAACTGCAGAGGTTGAAGTAACTAAACTAAAGGTTTCTAAATACCCCTGATGGTAACAAAGGCTTTAAAGTATCCCCAATAGGCTCAACACAGCTAACTCAAAGACAACTGCAGAGGTTGAAGTAACTAAACTAAAGGTTTCTAAATACCCCTGATGGTAACAAAGGCTTTAAAGTATCCCCAATAGGCTCAACACAGCTAACTCAAAGACAACTGCAGAGGTTGAAGTAACTAAACTAAAGGTTTCTAAATACCCCTGATGGTAACAAAGGCTTTAAAGTATCCCCAATAGGCTCAACACAGCTAACTCAAAGAAAACTGCAGAGGTTGAAGTAACTAAACTAAAGGTTTCTAAATACCCCTGATGGTAACAAAGGCTTTAAAGTATCCCCAATAGGCTCAACACAGCTAACTCAAAGACAACTGCAGAGGTTGAAGTAACTAAACTAAAGGTTTCTAAATACCCCTGATGGTAACAAAGGCTTTAAAGTATCCCCAATAGGCTCAACACATCTAACTCAAAGACAACTGCAGAGGTTGAAGTAACTAAACTAAAGGTTTCTAAATACCCCTGATGGTAACAAAGGCTTTAAAGTATCCCTAATCGGCTCAAAATCGCGTCATATGTCGGAGAGGGTTAACCCCAAGACTTGAAAAAACGCCTCTCCAAAATAACGTCCCCCAGACCCCCTTCAAGCTAAATGTGTACATTTTTCGGTAGAAAAATGTCCCGGCCGAAGGCCGATTTCTCCCAAATTGCAGGCTCGCTATCGCTCGCCAGGAAGAAATCGACACCTAAATGGCACGAAGGGTCCTATTATTGACAAAGAAATGGGGTGAAAAGGTCATACAATCCCCAAACTAATGGAACCAACGTCTTAAAATCTCAAAACTAGTGGGGCTAAACATTAGGGAGAAGGGGGTCCAGAAAAACGGTCTGTCTCCCCTTAACCCTATCAGTCCCACAGCTCCTTCCTAAGCTGTACATTATCATAATTTATGCATACATACACACACACACACACATATAATGGTTTAACGTTCCCTTCCATAACTTGGTAACTTCCTTCCAGCAGACTTTGGAATTGCCGACTTGGGAGTTTCGTTCTACATCCACTATATCTACTATCTATATCTACTATCTATATCTACTATCTATATCTCTACTATCTATCTTCTATCTCTCTATCTATATCTACTATCTATCTACATCTACTATATCTACCATCTTACTATCTATATCTCTACTATCTATCTTCTATCTCTCTATCTATCTACATCTACCATCTTACTATCTATATCTCTACTATCTATCTTCTATCTCTCTATCTATATCTACTATCTATCTACATCTTCTATATATACCTTCTTACTATCTATCTTCTATCTCTCTATCTATATCTACTATCTATCTACATCTACTATATCTACCATCTTACTATCTATATCTCTACTATCTCTCTGCCTTCTACTAACTTCTATCTCTCTATCTATATCTACTATCTATCTATATCTACTATATCTACCATCTTACTATCTATATCTCTACTATCTCTCTGCCTTCTACTAATTCTATCTCTCTATCTATATCTACTATCTATCTATATCTACTATATCTACCATCTTACTATCTATATCTCTACTATCTCTCTGCCTTCTACTAATTCTATCTCTCTATCTATATCTATCTATCTATATCTACTATATCTACCATCTTACTATCTATATCTCTACTATCTCTCTGCTTTCTACTAACTTCTATCTCTCTATCTATATCTACTATCTATCTACATCTACTATATCTACCATCTTACTATCTATATCTCTACTATCTCTCTGCTTTCTACTAACTTCTATCTATATCTACTATCTATCTACTTTCTACTAAATTATATCTCTTTACTATCTCTCTTTTTCCTCTCTCTACTATCTATCTACTTCCTCTATCTACTATCTCTCTACTCTCTACTATCTATCTCACTACTATCTCTCTTTTTCCTCTCTCTACTATCTATCTACTTCCTCTATCTACTATCTCTCTACTCTCTACTATCTATCTCACTACTATCTCTCAATCTATCTCACTACTATCTCTCAATCTATCTCACTACTATCTCTCTTTTTCCTCTCTCTACTATCTATCTACTCTCTACTATCTATCTCACTACTATCTATCTCTTTCTCTATCTCACTACTATCTCACTACTATCTCTCTTTTTCCTCTCTCTACTATCTCTCTACTCTCTACTATCTCACTACTATCTCTCTTTTTCCTCTCTCTACTATCTCTCTACTCACTACTATCTATCTTTTTCCTCTCTCTACTATCTATCTATATCTACCTACATCTACTATATCTACTATCTTACTATCTATATATCTACTATCTCTCTGCTTTCTACTAACTTCTATCTCTATCTATATCTACTATCTATCTACTGTCTACTAACTTCTATCTCTCTATCTATATCCATCTACTTTCTACTAACTTCTATCTCTCTATCTATCTCTCTACTATCTCTTACGGGGAAATTTCCACTTGAGGGATTTTTTTCTTGACCCCTTTCTCTCTCATGGTTAGCCCCATTGCTTTTGATATTTTAAGACGTTCACCCCATTAGTTTGGCGATTTTAAGAACATTCGCCCCATTTCTGTCAATTTTAAGACTTTTCGTGCCATTTAGGAGTCAATGTTTTCCTGGCGAGCGATAGCTAGCCTGTAATTTAAGAGGACCCGGCCTTCGGCCGGGAAAATTTTCTACCGAAAAATGTACAAATTTATCTTCAAAGGGGGTCTAGGGGATTGAATATTAAGCTTGATGGAAGCCTAGCGAACAAACTAAAAACCTCCCCTTAAGAAAGAAGAGAGGAGAGGAGGGAGGGAGGGGGGGGGGGGGTCTGAGATTCCACAGGGGTGACTCACAAGGACCTCCTCAATTCACACATCCCTTTCTACACCCTTATATATATACTAAAGCTCCTTCGTAGGGGGTCTGTTTGGCTCCCTCTGCCTCTATTTCGCTCCATTAGTTTGGCGAGTTTAGGACGTTTCACCCCATTAGTTGGACGATCATAATAGGTTTCGCCCCAATCAGTTTCTCCGGACGAGCGATAGTAAGTTTATAAAGTAGGAGAAACTGTCCTTTGGCCGAGAAAATTTGTCTACTTAAAAAAATACTACATAATTATTCTTCTCTCTCTCTCTCTCTCGGGGTGGGCTGTTATTAATTGTTTAGCCACATTACTTGTCAGATTTTAAGACGTTAGGCCCATTAGTTTGGCGCTTTTACCACTTTTCGCCCCATTTCCTTGTCCATTTTAAAACCATTCGCGCCCATTTACGTGTCGATATTTTCCTGGCAAGCGCATTTTCTACCGAAAAATGTGCACATTTATCTTGAAGGGGGGGGGGGGGAGGGAAATAAATAAATAGACCAAAAACTAGCCACTAGCCACTAAACGCCCCCCCCCCCCCCCTCCCCCCGGAACCCATTGGCGATTATCACCCGTTTCGACAGTATGTCTGGCTCTCATTACACGCTTTTAAACAGCTTAGGAAGGGTCTGTGGGCAGTATGAGGGTAAAGCCTGTCTCAACTAACCCTCGGACGTCCACACACCCTTCCTAATCTGAATAAAATCGTCTAATAATAGCCAGAAAACAGAACAGAAATGCGTACCATCAGATCTTGAGAGGGTTAACCCCTTCAGACTCATATGACGCAGAGGTTGCCAGATTAGCAATAAGAAATAGAGTTCTCTCCCTCTTATAATTAGCCTACCTCTCCAAAATTAGCTTTCTGCCCACAGCTAACTCAAAGACAACTGCAGAGGTTGAAGTAACTAAACTAAAGTTAATACCCCTGATTCAGTAAAAAATCACACAGCTAACCAAAGGCAATGTTGAAGTAACTAGACTAAGTTTATAATACCCCTGATGGTAACAAAGGCTTTAAAGTATCCCTAATAGGCTCAAAATTCCAACTGCAGAGTAACTAAACTAAGTTTCGATGGTAACAAAGGCAGTCTCCCTTAGCTCAAAATTGCGTCATATGTCGGAGAAGGTTAAGATTCCTGACTAATTGGGGCAGAGTAATGAGGCGAAACGTCGTAAAACAGTAGACTAATGGGGCGAAACGTCTTAAAAAGTTAGGGTAATATCGTATTCTATCTCTCTCTCTCTCTCTCTCCATTCCCTACCCCCCTCTCTCTCTCTCTCGCTCTCTCCATCGGGGGCCCCCTCTCACTCTCACACGCACTTTTTTTTTCTCTCTCTCTCTCTTTCCATTCTCCTCTCTCTCTCTCTCTCTCTCTCTCTCTCTCTCTTTCCATTCTCCTCTCTTACTCTCTCTCTCTCTCATAAATTACCCCTCCACCCAGACCCCCTTCAGGCTAAAAAAAAACAAAAAACAGACCCTCCTTCAGGCTAAATTTGTACGTTTTTCGATAGAAAAAAGTCTCGGCCGAAGGCCGATTTCTGCAAGATTGCAGGCTCGCTATCGCTCGCCTGGACATTTTTCTACCGAAAAATTTACCAAATTTAGCCTGAAGGGGGGTTTTGGAGATGTTTTTTTTAAGCCTGAATGGGGCCTGGGGGAGGGTATATTTGTAACCAGAAAGAGGGGGGTGGGGGGGTCTCGGTCTCTCTCTCTCTCACTTTCTCTCGCTCTCGCTCTCTCTCTCTCTCTCTCACTCTCACTCTCTCTCACTCTCTCTCACACACACATTCCTCCCAACTCCCTCTGACTCGTAATATAACATAAGATATACCACAACAGTGACTCACAAGGACACCTACTGTGCTACCAAACTTCCCCTACACTAACTCTCACAAAGGCTTAGTCTCTCTCTCTCTCTCTCTCTCTCTCTCTCTCTCACACACTCATAATATAACATAAGATATACCACAACAGTGACTCACAAGGACACCTACTGTGCTACCAAACTCCCTACATAGACTCTCACAAAGGCTTAGTCTCTCTCTCTCTCTCTCTCTCTCTCTCTCACACACACTCATAATATAACATAAGATATACCACAACAGTGACTCACAAGGACACCTACTGTGCTACAAACGTCACCTACATGACTCTCACCAAGGACTTAGTCTCATCGCTCTCTCTCTCTCATCATCTCTCTCTCCATCGTCACACACACACTCATAATTATACATAAGATATACCACAACAGTGACTCACAAGGACACCTACTGTGCTACCAACTCCCTACATGACCTCCACAAAGGCGTAGTCCCCTCTCGCTCTCCTCCCTCTCTCGCTCCCTCTCTCCTCACTCATCGCTCCTGCTCTCTCGTCCCTCTATCATCTCTCTCTCTCTCTCTCTCACACACACACACTCATAATATAACATAAGATATACCACAACAGTGACTCACAAGGACACCTACTGTGCTACCAAACTCCCTACATAGACTCTCACAAAGGCTTAGTCTCTCTCTCTCTCTCTCACACACACCCCACCCCATAATAATAACAAAGTAAGCTAGCTCAAAAACTGTGCTTTCCGTGCCGGCGGCACTGGCCTAGGCAAACTCTTTCGTCTCTGTCTAATCCTCTAACGGCCTTTCCCGTTCATGCTGGAATTTTTTTGTTGCTCACATTCAACCTGTCCCAAAGAATGGTGAACCGCTCCTCCCAAAACTCCTCCAACTACTCGTCCAATTTGCTCCTTATCCTCCTTGTCTTTCTAAAGTTTTTGAAACTATTCTTGCTTCCAAATTTCTTACAAGCATTTCTCTTCTCATAATCTTCTCTCAGATCGCCAGTATGGCTTTCCTTAAGGGTCGCTCGTACTGGTGATCTTCTTTCATATCTTACTAACGTCTTGTGCCATCCTCCTTTCGGGACTTCGGTGAGACTTTTTTCCTATTGCACTAGACATATCGAAAAGCCTTCGAGAGAGTCTGGCACTAAATCTTTAAGTTCTAAAAACTACCCTCCTTCGGTTTCTAATCCCATGCCATCTTGTGCCTTTGTCTCTAATTTCCTTTCTCGGCCGTTCCATAGCTGCGGTTGTGGGAACGGCCATTGTTTCCCATTCCTTTCCGTTGCCACCCCTATAAACTCCGGTGGTTCCTCAGGGCTGTCTGTCCTATCTCCTAGCTCTTTCTAATTTTTATAAATGAGTCTACCTTAACTGTACCTTAATTCCCATCCATTCATACGCAGACGACTCAACCTTATACACTACTCCATTAGTTTTTTCAGAACGCCCCAGCCAGCTATCCCTCAACACAAACGTAATGAATCCATAGAACTCCTTAATTCTGAACTAAATACTAATTTCCAATTGAGTGCAGAGAAAACCTTGTGTAAACCTTTAATGCTTCCAAAACCCAATTTCTCCATCTATCTACCCGTCAGGATCTCCCAGCTGACTATCCCTTATTCTTCAACAATACAAAAATCAACCCCCTTCATCTTCTCTCTAATATTTCCCTTGGTGTCTCTTTTTTCTTCCTTACTGCTTCTCATTTGGAAGGACCATATTACCAGTCGTGCTTGCTAAGGCAGCCTCCCAGAAGCTGGGTGTGCTCAACCAAAAACCGCCTTAGGGGGTCTTATTTTCTTTCTTCCCCTGCACAGCTTCTTGCTCTGTACAGGGGCATAGTGCGCAAGAACCTTGTATTGAGTATTGTTTCAGGATGTGTGGGGAGGTTCCTCTCACAAAACCGCTCTCCTAGACAAAGTTGAAAGGAAGGCCTTTTTTCGTAATCATGAACTCCCGTCCACGATCACCAAACATCTCTGCAATCTCTCTCTCATCCGCCTGCAATGTTTGCTCCTCTCTCCGCTACTTCTATCGCTACTAATAATAATCCAGTGGGTGCCTCAGAGCTATCCCAGTGCCATAAACCACCGCTCCTTTACGTAGGACACGTGGTACCCCCGTCTTGCAACTCAATCCCACCCCCATACTCTGTGCAACTACTCCCACACCCAAGAGTGAAACGTTACTCTCGAAACTTTTCTTCTACTCAACATCTGAGCTCTGGAACTCTCTGCCAGAAATCAGATCTTTTGTCTTTTTCCCTCGTCTTCTCTATGACTTAAATTGCTTACAAACTCCCGGTGTGTCCAGGCATTTTGGCTCCGAACGCAGGGTCCCTTGATTTTTGGCCCTGATCATATTTTTCAAACTGATGGGGGGAGGCACTCGCTATAGGCATGTTATGCCCTGTTTTTTCCCTCCCTCAATCACATAGAAAAAAAAAAAAAAAAAAAAA
>CM064513.1:95278651-95303641 GCA_032716605.1 Paralithodes platypus
GAGTTAAAGTACATGGTTGAGAGAGGGATGATCACTGAAGGTTATGTGAAGTGGACATCACCCGTCACGTTGCAGCCAAAACCTGACGGCAAGGTGCGGTTCTGCATAGATTTTCGTAGGCTAAATGGCTTGACCACTACCAACCCTTACCCTTTGCCTCGAGTTGACGACAGCGTGGACAAGATAGGGAATGCAAAGTACCTTACTAAAATTGATCTTGTAAAAGGCTACTGGCAAGTACCCCTGTCGGACCGAGCTAAGCAAGTTTGTGGTTTTGTGGTAGATGGCAAGACCTACCAATGTAACGTAATGCCTTATGGGCTTAAGAACGCACCTGCCACGTTTTCAAAACCTGATGAACGATATTTGTGACGAAATCCCTAACTGCACGGTCTACCTTGATGACGTGATAGTATATGATGACGATTTTGAAAATCACCTAAGGCACTTAGAGACCCTGTTTAGGAAGTTGCACGATGCTGGGCTGGTGGTGAACCTGAGGAAGTGCGAGTTTGTAAAGGCTACTGTGCAGTATCTTGGCTTTGTGGTCGGGTTAGGCCGGGTGTGCCCCCCCCTGAGCAAGATACAGGCTATCAATATGTTTCCCAGGCCCACCACTAAGCGCCAGGTCATGCGGTTCCTAGGTATGATAGGCTATTATAGGCGCTTCATCCGGGGATACTCTACTGTCTTAGCACCGTTAACTGATCTACTGTCGAAGTCAGTGAAGTTCTGTTGGGCTGCGGAGTGTCAGAGGGCTTTCGACCTAGTCAAGCACCTGCTGTGTACACATCCGATTTTGAGGGCCCCAGACTTCTCCAGGAGTTTTCAGCTGGCGACTGATGCCAGCGGTGTGGGTGCCGGGGCAGTGTTACTGCAGACTGATTCCGAGGGCTTGGAACACCCAGTGAGCTTCTTTTCTCGCAAGTTTAATTCGGCACAAAGGAATTACTCGACTATAGAGAAGGAGCTTCTGGCTATCGTTTTGTCGCTCAAACATTTCGAAGTTTATGTTCCAGCCTACGGCCCGGTAGTGACGATTTATACGGACCATCATCCCTTGAAATTCCTAAATCAGTTTCACAATCGGAATATGCGGTTGACCAGGTGGTCCCTAATGCTCCAAGAGTATAATCTCAACATTCAGCATATTGCCGGGAGTGAGAACGTGATAGCAGATTGTCTATCAAGGGTTGATGATCCAAGATAGTCGTGCACGGTGTGTGGGTTGAGCAGGAGTAAAATTAGGCTATCATAACGCCGTCCAAAAAGATTATAAAACAATAAAATAAACGAGAAAACTCTTTCTTTTTTTTAGTTTTGTAACTCTTTATTGTTGTAGCATGATGCATGCGATATTGTGTTTTATGTATAATTCACACTTCAGTTGTTGTGCACCTTTTGCAATTAGTGGCAGCTAAGGGTAGCAGGTCGGTTGGTTGCCTGTCAGATTTTGATAATGCTTCTAAGGTCGATTATCTAAAATCTTGGGGGGGCTGTGACGCACCCCAGTGCTGGGCAACGCAACCTGATTGTACTCCTTGGTACTCCACTGTACCGCCCGTGATCTGGCTACCGTCAGCCGCTATGTATATTGAGTGTGACAACTTATAACTATGTTCTTTGTATCTCTGCAAAGGTCTCGTCATGTGCTAACCAGTGGTGGGTTTTGTTTTAAGCCATGTCGAGACCTTCCATTTAATATGTAGTATCAATAGAGAAGTTGATAGATAGGATAATGGGAATTCAGAGAGAGAGAGTGAGTTGGGCTTCAGAGCAAGAGGGTAGCAACACGCCGCGCTGCCGGCCGGGTGGTTGCCAGACGTATGGACTGGTTGGCAGCCTTGCCCTTATAGCTAGGCGCGATAGGGTTGGTAGTCCATTGTTGCCTGCCTGGGCTGGGCCCATGTTGTCGTACAGCACACTGCCTGGAGGTTGGCTGTGTGTTCCTGGACTAGGTTGCCTAGAACCTTTGAGATTCTAACATCCCTTGCTCTCTCTCCCCACTTCTCACGGTTGCACTCTTTCTCTCTGACGACATTACTCTCATTTCATTCTTCTCTCTATTTAAATGCATAACCTTCCCTTGAGGTCCTAAAGGAGTTTCAGCACTCACCTCTCGTATTACTCTTAGGACAAGCATATATTTACATGTATTAGATTTAAGGGGTTAATGTGAACAGCGATCTTCTTGATGAGGATAGTTGGTGAACGTTCTACATGTTCACGAGTTATATGCCCTGCTCATCATCCCATTTGTGACTAGACTGGTGCCATGTGTAAGAGCCCGACCATGCCCAGGAGTTGTCTGTAGAGGGACGAGGACTTAGCCTTGATTTGCATACCGAGCCAGGAGCGAGTGTAGCACCCGAGACTACAGCTCGCTCGTAGTGCCGGTATAGTAGAGTAACGTAATTTATCTGTCCTTGTGTTCTCTACAGTCTTCTCCTGGGTTCTCGCTTTCGGTGCTGGGACTCGTTGTTCCTGTGACTTGGCCTGCTAGCTAGAACACATGGGGATGATGAGTGGGATATATCTTTATTTTACTATGCATTGCAGCTCTCTTTAAGTATATATCTATAACACTTTACAATACACATTACTCACACACAAGACAACACTATTAATACTTTCATGTATCAATTAACTGCACTGTCGTTTTGCTGCTGTGTCCGGAGTTCTGTTGCGTAGGGCGCATACGGACTCGGAGGGGAGACAGAGTGAGAGAAGCGAAGTAGCCTATGCGGTAGTAGGCTACCGGCGCAGTACTGTGCCTGCAACCTTTAGTTATTCCAAGTATAGATTCATTATTATAATAAGTGACTACTGTTTATGTTCCTCCCATGTGTATTATTAGGTATCTACTGGATCATGAACATCTTGTATGCTACATGCTAGTGCATGTTAGTAGGGGGACAGTTAGTGTAGTGCACGCGCTTTCAAGTAGGCGTGTACATTTGTCATTTAGCATTTCACTGTCATACCTTTAGCCTGCTTCTATTCTACATTATTAGAGGCTTAATATTAACGTAGTTTCTTGAGTATTGCATTTCTTTAGTAATAACGTAACCTATAAATGTCTGAGGGAGTTTAGCCTCATAGCCTACCCCTGTTGTACACTTTCGCCGAGTTAAGGTACCTCGTTACCGTAGACGATAACTCTGTAGGGCGTTGGTGCTTTTGTTGTCTGGAGCATATAGTATTTGGGACTGGAATCGAGCGTGTCGTTGTCACTTAAGCCATTTCTGTCCTACGATCAAGAATCCCGAATATGTATTGCCGATCCAGCCGTAACAAAATGGCGACCTTGCACAAGATTCAGTAGTATCCTATCACATGTTTTTTGGAGAACTATTCTATGCTACCTAGTAGAGCTGGCTAGAATTTTCTTGCATATTGGAGGAATTTTTATTGTGTCATTATTGTATTGGTGGACTTGCAGATTGTTTCGTTAGGTGTCTAGAGTAGAGTCATTCAAGCATCTTTAACATTTTGTGAGTCGAGACTGCAATTAGTAATAAGCACTTTTTTTTGTTTATGAACAGCAATTGTATAACCAGCACTATGTCTAATGACTCATCATTTACGGGGAGGATAACACGGTACAGCCTAGTGACCAGCAAGTACAGCAGATATTTAGGGAGGGGAGTGTTATAAGTGGAGAGAGGGATGCCCGGGCATTTTTGCAGACACCTTTGACCGAACAGCGCCTGCAGGCTATTGATTGTTACGGTCTTCGCTGTTTAGCCACGGTTTTGGGGCGGGACTGTCCTGACAGTTGGCCCAAGAAGAATTTGGTGGCATGTTTGTTGGGTGATGGCGATGGGGCGGTGGGTGGAGTGGGGTCTTGGGGGGTTCCCTCCAAGCCTCCATTCCACTCTACCCCTGAGCTGGGCCCTCAGCCAGCGAGTCTTAGCACGATGCAGCAGGAGGGTTCTCAATGGCAAGCTGGCTTACCCGTAAACACGTCTCGGTGTGGATCCCCCATTTTGTGCTCTCCCCCCCCAGGCCTGTCTCCTGAGATGTTATTTCAGCTAGAACTAGCTAAGTTTAAGCTGCAGGAGACTCAGATACAACAGGCTAGTATAGAACGCATAGAGGTTGCTAGAATCCAAGCCAATCAGGATGCAACCAGGTACCAGGCTGAAATGGATGTCGAGAAGTCTAGAGTAGAGACCACGGGGCGTCATCTCGGTGGTGGGCACCGGGTTACAGACTCACTTTCGCATTTAATTAAGTTAGTACCCGCATTTGATGAGACAACAGTGACTGAGTTTTTTGCTCGTTTCGAAAAGAAGTGTCGTGAGTATGACTGGCCGGAGGTTAAATGGGCAGCATTAGTTTCATCACGTCTAGTGGGTAAGGGGTTGAAAGCCTACGATGCACTGTCACTGGACGAGAGTGTCGTGTATGGACTGGTGAAGGAGGCTGTGCTCCGGGCCTACGAACTGCAACCCGAAACTTATAGATTCAAGTTCCGTGGCGTGAATAAGAAGAGCGACGTCAGTTTTATGGAGCACGCACGGGACTTAACAGATGCATGTAATAACTGGTTTCGGTCCGAGCACGCAGAGTCGGCTGAGGAAATTAAGCAACTTTTCTATCTGGAACAGTTTTACAAATGTACTGGAACCGATCTAACGCTGAACATTAAGGAAAAATGTCCCAAGACAGTAGAGGAGGCTGCCAAGATGGCAGACCTCAGATTATCATTGATTCGTGGTTGCGGTGCCACTCAGAGGGCTGAGTCAGGGCAGAAGGGGCGCTATACCCCACCCACCAGAGTTTTCGATAATAACAAATCCTATGACACACATAACCACACTAAAAGCATTGCACCTAATAACACCTACAAACACAAGCCTCTCCCATTTACTAAAGGTCAGGCCCCTTCTTCGCCCGCACAAGGGAAGAAGCCCATTGGGGATGTGAAATGTTACAAATGTCAGAAGCTAGGCCATTATTCACGTGAGTGCCCTAGTAACACTCCCGCTAAGCCGGTGTCATTGGTTCACAGTATCGGTGTGTCTCTGAAGGCTGCAGCAACTGCCCGGGGTAGGTTGTCAGCAGCTGAGGCACACGCGGTAAAGAAGCGTACGGAAGGCTCGACACCTGTCCGGGACACTTTCTGTAGCCATCGGGGACACGGGTTTGTGAGCTGGGGGAGTGAACTACGGAGGGTTGACTTGCTGAGGGATACGGGGGCTTCGCAAACTTTGTTGAGGAACTTCACAGGGAAACCGATAAATGCGGCCAGAGTTGTTGTGGTGCAGGGTATAAATGCTAAGAGGTCATACCCACTTGTGAGGTTGGAGTTGAGAGTGGGAGAGGTGTGCAGGGAGCTGGATGTAGGGATCGTTGAGTGTTTGCCAGTTGAGGGCGTCGACCTTCTTCTCGGCAACGACTTTGCGGTGCCCACTTCCGGGACTCCACCCTTAGACGTTGCCGAGAGGGCGGCCGACGTGGATGGTGAGAATCGGGAATGGGTTGGGAGGTGCCAACAGGATGAGATGGCCTGTGTGGTAACCCGATCTCGCTCTGCGGCTCCTGCACAGCCTAGCACTCAACCTCGGGGACAGTGGAGGAAGGATCAGGAGAAGGTTGCTAAGGGCAGGAAAAGGGACATTGATTCTGCTGCACTTCTCGGTGATTCGGTACTTGGACCTATAATAAACACGGGAGTTGACTCTGGCCCAGAGATGGTGTGTAACAAGGCAGAGTTGGGTAAGACTTCGCGTGAGGCAAGAGCTGTAGCGAGAGCCACTAAGGCAGTAGAGCCTACTAGCCGGGGTAATGTCTTATTACAAAACCATCTTGATGCATTGACGCCCGGGGACATTAGTGAGCAGCAGCTGCAAGACGCTAGCCTAGCTCGTTATAGCAATGGTGCCATAGAGTTGGAGGAAGATGGGGATGCGAAGCCGGGAGATTTCTTTAGGCTCAACAGGATATTGTACCGCAGATTTTTAGACCCCAAATCGAAGTGGGAGGGCGGTGCGAGGGTAGTAGACCAGGTGGTTGTTCCAAATAAGTATAGAGAGTCCTTATTGTGTCTGGCGCATGATGTGCCGGTGGCGGGTCATTTGGGGGTAACAAAAACATTGGCGGCATTGGGCAGGTTTTTCTGGTGGCCTGGGGTCAAGGCTGATGTCTGTGCATGGGTGGCTGGGTGTGCGACCTGCCAGACAACGGGGAAGCCTAACCAGACAATCCCGAAGGCACCTTTGTTTCCCATACCTGTCACCGGGCCTCCGTTCAGCAAAGTTGTAGTAGATTTGGTTGGCCCTTTCCCGCCTACTAGTAGTGGCAATAAATTCCTGTTGACAATCATGGATGTGGCTACGAGATACCCGGACGCATACCCCATGAGAAACGGCTCGGCAAAGGCAGTTGTTAAAAACTTATTATTGTTCTGTTCCCGTTATGGATTTCCACGTGAGGTGCAGTCAGACCAGGGGAGCAATTTTACATCCAAATTGTTCAAGCAAACCCTTCAGTTGCACGGTATATGTTCTGTAGTGTCGTCAGCCTACCATCCCGAGAGTCAGGGAGTCTTGGAGCGGTGGCACTCGACCATGAAGAGTATGCTACGCTGTTACTGTGCAGAACATGACACTGATTGGGATTTGGGTCTGCCGTATGTTCTGTTCGCTGCACGTGAAGTCCCAGGAGAGAGCCTGGGGTTCAGTCCAAATCAATTAGTCTTTGGCCATAATGTGAGAGGACCTTTAAGTATGGTGAAAGAGATCTGGGAGGGCGAAGAGAAGCCGGGGTCTGTACTTAAATATGTCCTTGAGAGC
The DNA here is from genome assembly GCA_032716605.1 of Paralithodes platypus. Classification (NCBI taxonomy): domain Eukaryota; kingdom Metazoa; phylum Arthropoda; class Malacostraca; order Decapoda; family Lithodidae; genus Paralithodes; species Paralithodes platypus. The sequence goes on from CM064513.1 coordinate 95,285,452, forward strand.
CGGGAGAGACTTATAGGTTGCATGGCAGCGGCAGGTAATAACTTGGTTAATGCACAGGCGGTCATGAAGCACCAGTATGACGCCAAGGTGAAGCTTCGGGAGTTTTCGGTGGGTCAGGAGGTAATGTTGCTTTTACCTTTGCCTGGACACCCCCTTTCTGCCAAGTTCATTGGGCCGTATGTGGTGGCTAAGAAACTGTCCGACCTTGATTATCTCGTTGCAACACCTGACCGTAGGAAAAAACATCAGTTATGTCATGTTAACCTCATGAAAGAGTATGTGAGACGCCCCTCAGAGCCTCTCACTGTCCCTGTGCTGGCCTGCAGCGGCCAGGGTGGAGAAGGAGGTGGGGACAGTCATGTTGCTGAGGAGGATAGCTGGGACTGTGTCATTTCCGCGGAACAGTGGGCGGGGAATACTGAACAAGAGGCTAAGCAAGCTGTAAGTCACCTGCCTGAGCACCAGGGTGCTGCTGTTCTAGGCCTGTTCAGGTCATACCCCTCTGTTTTCGCCGAACACCCAGGTCTCACTACTCAGGTAACGCACGACGTGGACGTCGGTGATAATGTGCCCTTCAAGTCAGTGCCCTACCGTGTGCCCCCGGTAAAGTTGCCAGCTTTACGGGAGGAGTTAAAGTACATGGTTGAGAGAGGGATGATCACTGAAGGTTATGTGAAGTGGACATCACCCGTCACGTTGCAGCCAAAACCTGACGGCAAGGTGCGGTTCTGCATAGATTTTCGTAGGCTAAATGGCTTGACCACTACCAACCCTTACCCTTTGCCTCGAGTTGACGACAGCGTGGACAAGATAGGGAATGCAAAGTACCTTACTAAAATTGATCTTGTAAAAGGCTACTGGCAAGTACCCCTGTCGGACCGAGCTAAGCAAGTTTGTGGTTTTGTGGTAGATGGCAAGACCTACCAATGCAACGTAATGCCTTATGGGCTTAAGAACGCACCTGCCACGTTTCAGAACCCTGATGAACGATATTTGTGACGAAATCCCTAACTGCACGGTCTACCTTGATGACGTGATAGTGTATGATGACGATTTTGAAAATCACCTAAGGCACTTAGAGACCCTGACTTGCAAGTTGCACGATGCTGGGCTGGTGGTGAACCTGAGGAAGTGCGAGTTTGTAAAGGCTACTGTGCAGTATCTTGGCTTTGTGGTCGGGTTAGGCCGGGTGTGCCCCCCCCTGAGCAAGATACAGGCTATCAATATGTTTCCCAGGCCCACCACTAAGCGCCAGGTCATGCGGTTCCTAGGTATGATAGGCTATTATAGGCGCTTCATCCGGGGATACTCTACTGTCTTAGCACCGTTAACTGATCTACTGTCGAAGTCAGTGAAGTTCTGTTGGGCTGCGGAGTGTCAGAGGGCTTTCGACCTAGTCAAGCACCTGCTGTGTACACATCCGATTTTGAGGGCCCCAGACTTCTCCAGGAGTTTTCAGCTGGCGACTGATGCCAGCGGTGTGGGTGCCGGGGCAGTGTTACTGCAGACTGATTCCGAGGGCTTGGAACACCCAGTGAGCTTCTTTCCTCGCAAGTTTAATTCGGCACAAAGGAATTACTCGACTATAGAGAAGGAGCTTCTGGCTATCGTTTTGTCGCTCAAACATTTCGAAGTTTATGTTCCAGCCTCCTGCCCGGTAGTGACGATTTATACGGCCCATCATCCCTTGAAATTCCTAAATAAGTTTCACAATCGGAATATGCGGTTGACCAGGTGGTCCCTAATGCTCCAAGAGTATAATCTCAACATTCAGCATATTGCCGGGAGTGAGAACGTGATAGCAGATTGTCTATCAAGGGTTGATGATCCAAGATAGTCGTGCACGGTGTGTGGGTTGAGCAGGAGTAAAATTAGGCTATCATAACGCCGTCCAAAAAGATTATAAAACAATAAAATAAACAAGAAAACTCTTTCTTTTTTTTTAGTTTTGTAAGTCTTTATTGTTGTAGCATGATGCATGCGATATTGTGTTTTATGTATAATTCACACTTCAGTTGTTGTGCACCTTTTGCAATTAGTGGCAGCTAAGGGTAGCAGGTCGGTTGGTTGCCTGTCAGATTTTGATAATGCTTTTAAGGTCGATTATCTAAAATCTTGGGGGGGCTGTGACGCACCCCAGTGCTTTGCAACGCAACCTGATTGTACTCCCTGGTACTCGACTGTACCGCCCGTGATCTGGCTACCGTCAGCCGCAATGTATATTGAGTGTGACAACTTATAACTATGTTCTTTGTATCTCTGCAAAGGTCTCGTCATGTGCTAACCAGTGGTGGGTTTTGTTTTAAGCCATGTCGAGACCTTCCATTTAATATGTAGTATCAATAGAGAAGTTGATAGATAAGACAATGGGAGTTCAGAGAGAGAGAGTGAGTTAGGCTTCAGAGCAAGAGGGTAGCAACGCGCCACGCTGCCGGCCGGGTGGTTGCCAGACGTATGGACTGGTTGGCAGCCTTGGGCTTATAGCTAGGCACGACAGGGTTGGTAGTCCATTGTTGCCTGCCTGGGCTGGGCCCATGTTGTCGTACAGCACACTGCCTGGAGGCTGGCTGCGTGTTCCATGACCAGGTTGCCTAGAACCTTTGAGATTCTAACATCCCTTGCCCTCTCTCCCACCTTCTCACTGTTGCACTCTTTCTCTCTGACGACATTACTCTCATTTCATTCTTCTCTCTATTTAAATGCATAACCTTCCCTTGAGGTCCTAAAGGAGTTTCAGCACTCACCTCTCGTATTACTCTTAGGACAAGCATATATTTACATGTATTAGATTTAAGGGGTTAATGTGAACAGCGATCTTCTTGATGAGGATAGTTGGTGAACGTTCTACATGTTCACGAGTTATATGCCCCGCTCATCATCCCATTTGTGACTAGACTGGTGCCATGTGTAAGAGCCCGACCATGCCCAGGAGTTGTCTGTAGAGGGACGAGGACTTAGCCTTGATTTGCATACCGAGCCAGGAGCGAGTGTAGTACCCGAGACTATAGCTCGCTCGTAGTGCCGGTATAGTAGAGTAACGTAATTTATCTGTCCTTGTGTTTTCTACAGTCTTCTCCTGGGTTCTCGCTTTCGGTGCTGGGACTCGTTGTTCCTGTGACTTGGCCTGCTAGCTAGAACACATGGGGATGATGAGTGGGATATATCTTTATTTTACTATGCATTGCAGCTCTCTTTAAGTATATATGTATAAGCCTTTACAATACACATTACTCACACACAAGACAACACTATTAATACTTTCATGTATCAATTAACTGCACTGTCGTTTTGCTGCTGTGTCCGGAGTTCTGTTGCGTAGGGCGCATACGGACTCGGAGGGGAGACAGAGTGAGAGAAGCGAAGTAGCCTATGCGGTAGTAGGCTACCGGCGCAGTACTGTTGCCTGCAACCTTTTAGTTATTCCAAGTATAGATTCATTATTAAAATAAGTGACTACTATTTATGTTCCTCCCATGTGTATTATTAGGTATCTACTGGATCATGAACATCTTGTATGCTACATGCTAGTGCATGTTAGTAGGGGACAGTTTTTGTAGTGCACGCGCTTTCAAGTAGGCGTGTACATTTGTCATTTAGCATTTCACTGTCATACCTTTAGCCTGCTTCTATTCTACACTATTAGAGGCTTAATATTAACGTAGTTTCTTGAGTATTGCATTTCTTTAGTAATAACGTAACCTATAAATGTCTGAGGGAGTTTAGCCTCATAGCCTACCCCTGTTGTACACTTTCGTCGAGTTAAGGTACCTCGTTACCGTAGACGATAACTCTGTAGGGCGTTGGTGCTTTTGCTGTCTGGAGCATATAATATTTGGGACTGGAATCGAGCGTGTCGTTGTCACTTAAGCCATTTCTGTCCTACGATCAAGAATCCCGAATATGTATTGCCGATCCAGCCGTAACAAAATGGCGACCTTGCACAAGATTCAGTAGTATCCTATCACATGTTTTTTGGAGAACTATTCTATGCTACCTAGTAGAGCTGGCTAGAATTTTCTTGCATATTGGAGGAATTTTTATTGTGTCATTATTGTATTGGTGGACTTGCAGATTGTTTCGTTAGGTGTCTAGAGTAGAGTCATTCAAGCATCTTTAACATTTTGTGAGTCGAGACTGCAATTAGTAATAAGCACTTTTTTTTTTTTATGAACAGCAATTGTATAACCAGCACTATGTCTAATGACTCATCATTTACGGGGGAGGATAACACGGTACAGCCTAGTGACCAGCAAGTACAGCAGATATTTAGGGAGGGGAGTGTTATAAGTGGAGAGAGGGATGCCCGGGCATTTTTGCAGACACCTTTGACCGAACAGCGCCTGCAGGCTATTGATTGTTACGGTCTTCGCTGTTTAGCCACGGTTTTGGGGCGGGACTGTCCTGACAGTTGGCCCAAGAAGAATTTGGTGGCATGTTTGTTGTGTGATGGCGATGGGGCGGTGGGTGGAGTGGGGTCTTGGGGGGTTCCCCCCAAGCCTCCATTCCACTCTACCCCTGAGCTGGGCCCTCAGCCAGCGAGTCTTAGCACGATGCAGCAGGAGGGTTCTCAATGGCAAGCTGGCTTACCCGTAAACACGTCTCGGTGGGGATCCCGCATTTTGTGCTCTCCCCCCCCCAGGCCTGTCTCCTGAGATGTTATTTCAGCTAGAACTAGCTAAGCTTAAGTTGCAAGAGAGTCAACAGGCTAGTATAGAACGGATTAAGCTGCAGGAGACTCAGATACAACAGGCTAGTATAGAACGGATTAAGCTGCAGGAGACTCAGATACAACAGGCTAGTATAGAACGCATAGAGGTTGCTAGAATCCAAGCCAATCAGGATGCAACCAGGTACCAGGCTGAAATGGATGTCGAGAAGTCTAGAGTAGAGACCACGGGGCGTCATCTCGGTGGTGGGCACCGGGTTACAGACTCACTTTTGCATTTAATTAAGTTAGTACCCGCATTTGATGAGACAACAGTGACTGAGTTTTTTGCTCGTTTCGAAAAGAAGTTTCGTGAGTATGACTGGCCGGAGGTTAAATGGGCAGCATTAGTTTCATCACGTCTAGTGGGTAAGGGGTTGAAAGCCTACGATGCACTGTCACTGGACGAGAGTGTCGTGTATGGACTGGTGAAGGAGGCTGTGCTCCGGGCCTACGAACTGCAACCCGAAACTTATAGATTCAAGTTCCGTGGCGTGAATAAGAAGAGCGACGTCAGTTTTATGGAGCACGCACGGGACTTAACAGATGCATGTAATAACTGGTTTCGGTCCGAGCACGCAGAGTCGGCTGAGGAAATTAAGCAACTTTTCTATCTGGAACAGTTTTACAAATGTACTGGAACCGATCTAACGCTGAACATTAAGGAAAAATGTCCCAAGACAGTAGAGGAGGCTGCCAAGATGGCAGACCTCAGATTATCATTGATTCGTGGTTGCGGTGCCGCTCAGAGGGCTGAGTCAGGGCAGAAGGGGCGCTATACCCCACCCACCAGAGTTTTCGATAATAACAAATCCTATGACACACATAACCACACTAAAAGCATTGCACCTAATAACACCTACAAACACAAGCCTCTCCCGTTTACTAAAGGTCAGGCCCCTTCTTCGCCCGCACAAGGGAAGAAGCCCATTGGGGATGTGAAATGTTACAAATGTCAGAAGCTAGGCCATTATTCACGTGAGTGCCCTAGTAACACTCCCGCTAAGCCGGTGTCATTGGTTCACAGTATCGGTGTGTCTCTGAAGGCTGCAGCAACTGCCCGGGGTAGGTTGTCAGCAGCTGAGGCACACGCGGTAAAGAAGCGTACGGAAGGCTCGACACCTGTCCGGGACACTTTCTGTAGCCATCGGGGACACGGGTTTGTGAGCTGGGGGAGTGAACTACGGAGGGATGACTTGCTGAGGGATACGGGGGCTTCGCAAACTTTGTTGAGGAACTTCACAGGGAAACCGATAAATGCGGCCAGAGTTGTTGTGGTGCAGGGTATAAATGCTAAGAGGTCATACCCACTTGTGAGGTTGGAGTTGAGAGTGGGAGAGGTGTGCAGGGAGCTGGATGTAGGGATCTTTGAGTGTTTGCCAGTTGTTAAAAACTTATTATTGTTCTGTTCCCGTTATGGATTTCCACGTGAGGTGCAGTCAGACCAGGGGAGCAATTTTACATCCAAATTGTTCAAGCAAACCCTTCAGTTGCACGGTATATGTTCTGTAGTGTCGTCAGCCTACCATCCCGAGAGTCAGGGAGTCTTGGAGCGGTGGCACTCGACCATGAAGAGTATGCTACGCTGTTACTGTGCAGAACATGACACTGATTGGGATTTGGGTCTGCCGTATGTTCTGTTCGCTGCACGTGAAGTCCCAGGAGAGAGCCTGGGGTTCAGTCCAAATCAATTAGTCTTTGGCCATAATGTGAGAGGACCTTTAAGTATGGTGAAAGAGATCTGGGAGGGCGAAGAGAAGCCGGGGTCTGTACTTAAATATGTCCTTGAGAGCCGGGAGAGACTTATAGGTTGCATGGCAGCGGCAGGTAATAACTTGGTTAATGCACAGGCGGTCATGAAGCACCAGTATGACGCCAAGGTGAAGCTTCGGGAGTTTTCGGTGGGTCAGGAGGTAATGTTGCTTTTACCTTTGCCTGGACACCCCCTTTCTGCCAAGTTCATTGGGCCGTATGTGGTGGCTAAGAAACTGTCCGACCTTGATTATCTCGTTGCAACACCTGACCGTAGGAAAAAACATCAGTTATGTCATGTTAACCTCATGAAAGAGTATGTGAGACGCCCCTCAGAGCCTCTCACTGTCCCTGTGCTGGCCTGCAGCGGCCAGGGTGGAGAAGGAGGTGGGGACAGTCATGTTGCTGAGGAGGATAGCTGGGACTGTGTCATTTCCGCGGAACAGTGGGCGGGGAATACTGAACAAGAGGCTAAGCAAGCTGTAAGTCACCTGCCTGAGCACCAGGGTGCTGCTGTTCTAGGCCTGTTCAGGTCATACCCCTCTGTTTTCGCCGAACACCCAGGTCTCACTACTCAGGTAACGCACGACGTGGACGTCGGTGATAATGTGCCCTTCAAGTCAGTGCCCTACCGTGTGCCCCCGGTAAAGTTGCCAGCTTTACGGGAGGAGTTAAAGTACATGGTTGAGAGAGGGATGATCACTGAAGGTTATGTGAAGTGGACATCACCCGTCACGTTGCAGCCAAAACCTGACGGCAAGGTGCGGTTCTGCATAGATTTTCGTAGGCTAAATGGCTTGACCACTACCAACCCTTACCCTTTGCCTCGAGTTGACGACAGCGTGGACAAGATAGGGAATGCAAAGTACCTTACTAAAATTGATCTTGTAAAAGGCTACTGGCAAGTACTTGCAAGTCGGACCGAGCTAAGCAAGTTTGTGGTTTTGTGGTAGATGGCAAGACCTACCAATGCAACGTAATGCCTTATGGGCTTAAGAACGCACCTGCCACGTTTCAGAACCCTGATGAACGATATTTGTGACGAAATCCCTAACTGCACGGTCTACCTTGATGACGTGATAGTGTATGATGACGATTTTGAAAATCACCTAAGGCACTTAGAGACCCTGTTTGGGAAGTTGCACGATGCTGGGCTGGTGGTGAACCTGAGGAAGTGCGAGTTTGTAAAGGCTACTGTGCAGTATCTTGGCTTTGTGGTCGGGTTAGGCCGGGTGTGCCCCCCCCCTGAGCAAGATACAGGCTATCAATATGTTTCCCAGGCCCACCACTAAGCGCCAGGTCATGCGGTTCCTAGGTATGATAGGCTATTATAGGCGCTTCATCCGGGGATACTCTACTGTCTTAGCACCGTTAACTGATCTACTGTCGAAGTCAGTGAAGTTCTGTTGGGCTGCGGAGTGTCAGAGGGCTTTCGACCTAGTCAAGCACCTGCTGTGTACACATCCGATTTTGAGGGCCCCAGACTTCTCCAGGAGTTTTCAGCTGGCGACTGATGCCAGCGGTGTGGGTGCCGGGGCAGTGTTACTGCAGACTGATTCCGAGGGCTTGGAACACCCAGTGAGCTTCTTTTCTCGCAAGTTTAATTCGGCACAAAGGAATTACTCGACTATAGAGAAGGAGCTTCTGGCTATCGTTTTGTCGCTCAAACATTTCGAAGTTTATGTTCCAGCCTCCTGCCCGGTAGTGACGATTTATACGGCCCATCATCCCTTGAAATTCCTAAATAAGTTTCACAATCGGAATATGCGGTTGACCAGGTGGTCCCTAATGCTCCAAGAGTATAATCTCAACATTCAGCATATTGCCGGGAGTGAGAACGTGATAGCAGATTGTCTATCAAGGGTTGATGATCCAAGATAGTCGTGCACGGTGTGTGGGTTGAGCAGGAGTAAAATTAGGCTATCATAACGCCGTCCAAAAAGATTATAAAACAATAAAATAAACGAGAAAACTCTTTCTTTTTTTTAGTTTTGTAAGTCTTTATTGTTGTAGCATGATGCATGCGATATTGTGTTTTATGTATAATTCACACTTCAGTTGTTGTGCACCTTTTGCAATTAGTGGCAGCTAAGGGTAGCAGGTCGGTTGGTTGCCTGTCAGATTTTGATAATGCTTTTAAGGTCGATTATCTAAAATCTTGGGGGGGCTGTGACGCACCCCAGTGCTTTGCAACGCAACCTGATTGTACTCCCTGGTACTCGACTGTACCGCCCGTGATCTGGCTACCGTCAGCCGCAATGTATATTGAGTGTGACAACTTATAACTATGTTCTTTGTATCTCTGCAAAGGTCTCGTCATGTGCTAACCAGTGGTGGGTTTTGTTTTAAGCCATGTCGAGACCTTCCATTTAATATGTAGTATCAATAGAGAAGTTGATAGATAAGACAATGGGAGTTCAGAGAGAGAGAGTGAGTTAGGCTTCAGAGCAAGAGGGTAGCAACGCGCCACGCTGCCGGCCGGGTGGTTGCCAGACGTATGGACTGGTTGGCAGCCCTACGCTTATAGCTAGGCGCGACAGGGTTGGTAGTCCATTGTTGCCTGCCTACGCTGCCTGGGCTGGGCCCATATTGTCGTACAGCACACTGCCTGGAGGCTGGCTGCGTGTTCCATGACCAGGTTGCCTAGAACCTTTGAGATTCTAACATCCCTTGCCCTCTCTCCCAACTTCTCACTGTTGCACTCTTTCTCTCTGACGACATTACTCTCATTTCATTCTTCTCTCTATTTAAATGCATAACCTTCCCTTGAGGTCCTAAAGGAGTTTCAGCACTCACCTCTCGTATTACTCTTAGGACAAGCATATATTTACATGTATTAGATTTAAGGGGTTAATGTGAACAGCGATCTTCTTGATGAGGATAGTTGGTGAACGTTCTACATGTTCACGAGTTATATGCCCCGCTCATCATCCCATTTGTGACTAGACTGGTGCCATGTGTAAGAGCCCGACCATGCCCAGGAGTTGTCTGTAGAGGGACGAGGACTTAGCCTTGATTTGCATACCGAGCCAGGAGCGAGTGTAGTACCCGAGACTATAGCTCGCTCGTAGTGCCGGTATAGTAGAGTAACGTAATTTATCTGTCCTTGTGTTCTCTACAGTCTTCTCCTGGGTTCTCGCTTTCGGTGCTGGGACTCGTTGTTCCTGTGACTTGGCCTGCTAGCTAGAACACATGGGGATGATGAGTGGGATATATCTTTATTTTACTATGCATTGCAGCTCTCTTTAAGTATATGTATAACCCTTTACAATACACATTACTCACACACAAGACAACACTATTAATACTTTCATGTATCAATTAACTGCACTGTCGTTTTGCTGCTGTGTCCGGAGTTCTGTTGCGTAGGGCGCATACGGACTCGGAGGGGAGACAGAGTGAGAGAAGCGAAGTAGCCTATGCGGTAGTAGGCTACCGGCGCAGTACTGTTGCCTGCAACCTTTTAGTTATTCCAAGTATAGATTCATTATTATAATAAGTGACTACTATTTATGTTCCTCCCATGTGTATTATTAGGTATCTACTGGATCATGAACATCTTGTATGCTACATGCTAGTGCATGTTAGTAGGGGACAGTTATTGTAGTGCACGCGCTTTCAAGTAGGCGTGTACATTTTTCATTTAGCATTTCACTGTCATACCTTTAGCCTGCTTCTATTCTACACTATTAGAGGCTTAATATTAACGTAGTTTCTTGAGTATTGCATTTCTTTAGTAATAACGTAACCTATAAATGTCTGAGGGAGTTTAGCCTCATAGCCTACCCCTGTTGTACACTTTCGCCGAGTTAAGGTACCTCGTTACCGTAGACGATAACTCTGTAGGGCGTTGGTGCTTTTGTTGTCTGGAGCATATAGTATTTGGGACTGGAATCGAGCGTGTCGTTGTCACTTAAGCCATTTCTGTCCTACGATCAAGAATCCCGAATATGTATTGCCAATCCAGCCGTAACAATATGCATACATATATATATATATATATACACCGGTACATACATATATACACACATACACACATACATACATATATATACAGTATATATATACATACTGTACAGTGCACACACATACACATACATACATTTTGTTTTTGTTTTGTTTTTTCATATCACCCCAGCCCGCTGCAGATAGAGGTCAAGCCTTCCCTTGAAAGCGTTTATTGTGTCGCTCTCCACCACTCTCGCTGGTAGTTTATTCCACTCTGTCACCACACTGTAGGTGAAGAAACTCTTTGTGACATCTAGGTTTGCCTTTTTGGTTTTTAATTTCATTCCATTTCCGCGAGTTTGATTAGTATTGTTTAATGTGAATAGTGCATTTACATCGACTTTGCCGAAACCTTTTAGTATCTTAAAGCACTCAATAAGCTGACCCCTCAACCTCCTCTTTTTTAATTAGAACAGGTTCAATCGTTTAAGTCTTTCTTCATATGGTTTATTTCTTAATGAGGGTATCATCTTCGTCGCTCTACGCTGTACTGACTCGAGTCTTACAATGTCCTTGATCAGATAAGGTGACCAGAACTGCACCCCATATTCAAGGTGGGGCCTCACCATACTTTTGAACAGTGGCACTATTACGTTTTCATGTTTATATGTAAATTTTCGTTTAATAAAGCCCAATGCTATGTTTGCCTTATTTGCAGCTGCTATACATTGGTCGGAAGTTTTTAGGTTTTCAGATATTAGTACCCCTAGGTCTTTTATTACCGTTGCGGTTTTTATTTGTTTGCCATTCATTTCGTATTTGTATTTCATTCCTGCTACCAACCTGCAGCACCTGACATTGATCGACATTGAAGGGCATCTGCCATTTTTTCGACCACTCTGATATCTTGTTTAAATCAGATTGCAGCGCATTTCTATCATCTTCGTTCAGGACTGTATTTCCTATTTTTGTATCGTCGGCGAATTTGGAAATGGTGTTGTTTACCCCTACATCAATATCGTTAATGTAAATGAGAAACAGGACCGGTCCAAGGACTGAACCCTGTGGAACTCCACTAGTAACAGGCTCCCACTCCGATTCCACTCCCTTTATCACCACTCTCTGTCTTCTGTCTGTAAGCCAATTTTTTATCCAAGAATGAATTTCACCTTTGATACCTATCCTCTCCAGTTTAGCCAATAGTTTTCGGTGAGGCACCTTGTCGAAAGCTTTTTGAAAGTCCAAGAAGATTATATCTAGTGATTTCGTCATGTCGTTATATGTGAATAGTTTGTTATTAAATTCAATAAAATTTGTAAGGCATGACTTATTTGATCTAAAGCCGTGTTGACTATTTTTGATTAGGTTGTTTGATTCGAGGTAATCTACTATCTTATCTCTAAGGATTTTTTCCATGATTTTTCCTACAATTGAAGTTAGACTAATTGGTCTGTAATTACTCGCTTTGGCCTTGCTACCCTTCTATCGACGTAATGTTCGCATCTTTCCAATCACTCGGTACAATCCCCTGTAGTAATGATAAGTTAAATAGTTGTGTCAGGGGTTTGGCTATTTCGTCCTTAACATTCTTAATTATTTTCGGGTGGAGCATGTCGGGTCCCGGGGTCTTATTTACATTTAAAATACTCAATTTGCTTTGTACTTCGCTAACACTGATGGTGAAATCTCCTATCACATGAGTTGAGGTGTTATTTTCAAGGGTATGATCGATAATTTCTTCTGTGAAAACTGAGCCAAAGTATTTGTTGAGCAGATTTGCCGTGTTTGTGTCACCTGTTATTGTCTGGCCATCTTCTATTAGTGGTCCGATTCCGCTTTTGATCTGCTTATTTTTATTTACGTAACTGCAGAATTTTGGGGGGTTTGTGGCACTTTCTCTGGCAATAGTCATTTCGTAATTTTGTTTGTTCGCCCTAATTATTATTTATATATTATTTTTTTTTCACTTCCCTTCTACTATTTTTGTACAAGTTTTTAACACCTTACGAGCGGCCTATGCGGTTTATTTATGTGTACTGCACAGCGGGGTGTTTTTAGCCAAAATAGGGCTGTTTACGTGATCATTTTCATGCCTAAATAAGACCCAGAACGTAAAACAAGTACCTATCCCTGAAAGGGCATAAACAGAGCTTTCGAATGACACCATAACGATCCTTGTATGATGGATAGTTTTCTTGCAATAACCGTGCAACGCGAGTGCAAAAAGCAGGTAATTCGGTACTTTCAGTACATAATTGAGTATGTAGCGAGTGAGAGAGGGAGGAGGGAGCTGAGATTTGTGTCAGTAGGTTCGCCGCGGTGGTCTGGAGCAGTCATACGCTCGCTAGTCTCCTGCCACCACTTGTCTCTCTCTCTCAGCCACATTACGTGCTGAAATTGCCACTCGAGTTATGTCGAGCGCCGCCACATAGTCCAGCTTTATTTAACTCGACTTATGTTGCTCGCCGCTAAATAAGGGTTAATTACTTCAGGGTTTGTGTTATTTTTTACAAGTTTGTGGAGTTGATTCCTTTTCCTTATTGCCTTGCCAATGTCTCTACTGTACCAAGGGGGCATACTTGATTTCGTATTACGTTTTGGTTTCATGGGTACAAATTGTTTATGCGCTTCTGTATATTGTAGACTTAAAATGTCCCCATAGTTCATTTACTTCGTTTATATTTATGAGGTTTGAGTGTATGTTTGATAGCGATTCCTTAAGTCCGTCATAATTTGCGTTTTTGAAGTCCGAAACCATTCCTGTTGTTTTTACTGAGGAATATTTGCTTATAACGTTGATTCTTAAGATTTTATGATCGGACGTTGCCAGATGTTCACCTACATCCAGGTGTGATAATAGATTTTCTTGGGTAGTGATTACGAGGTCTAATATATTCCTGTCTCGCGTCGGCTGTTTTACGTGTTGAGTCAAAAAATTGTCCTGGATGAAGCTTGTCATTAGGCGTGACTCAGCATTTTTTCCGGTCAGGGTATTCCAGTCAATTAGGGGGAGGTTATAGTCACCTAGTAAAACTGTTTCGTCGGAATTAAGGGTTTTCTCTAGTATTTCATAAAAAATTGTATCATCGGCAACAGTTAGTTTCGGTGGTCGGTACGCTGTAGTGATATTTAAGTTCATGTTTTTTGTATTTATTTTGACGCACACTATTTCTGCATTACTTTCGGGGAGAGTCATCTCAACTGGGTTTAAGTAGGTTGCAACGTACATTGCAACCCCCCCTCTTTGTTTTCCATTGTTACGGTCTTTATGACAAAATTTATATGGCTCTATGTGATATTCATGAAGTAGATCTTTATTTTTAAGGTTCAGATGTGTTTCCGTTATACAAATAACGTCAACTTTCTCATTTAATAACAGACATTTGAGTTTGTCTATTTTGTTTCTTATTGAGCAGGCATTTATGGATATTATTTTTATATCATTTCTCTCAGCATGCGCTGGATTTGTTTTTCTTATTGGTGGGGATGGGTTTGGGGTTGTGACTTGAGGCCGCGGCAGGTTGTCAAATTCATTCAGTTGGTTGGGTTGGCTTGGATGGGGTTGGTTGGGGTTGTTTAGTTTGTTTTGTGGTCCAGGTAGGTAAATGTTCGCAACTTGTGGGCCATTGGGGTTGACGGTTTCGTTTAAATGGTTGTGATGGACTTGGAAGGGTTGGGCGGGGTTATTTATTTCTCTTAACTGTGCGGGTGGAGTTTGATTGGGTGGTGTTGTGGGACGGCTTTTCCGGGGGTAGCGATGTCAATACACAGAGGAGTCTATTAGCATAGTTATCTCTCGGTCCTGACTGGCGTTGTTTTCATGGGCAATGTAGGTTGCTTGATTTAGGGTGTCACTCATGTGCTGAACGTCTTTTTCTGATAAATGAATGCCATCTCCGCTGTACAGGGACGAGTTCCCTACAAAGGTGGTCCAATTGTCCACATACAGTACCTTCTCTTGTTCGCACATGACCTTGACTGCGTTGTTAATTTCTATGGCTCTATTTTGTCCGTATGAGCTTGTTTTAATCCGGGGTATGACGCCGCTTACCACACATTTCGTGGTCTTCCTTTTCATGACTTTAATTAGGTTCTCGAAATCTTTTTCTATGCTCTTAATTGGGGCCTTACCTCCGTCAAAGCAGTCATTTGAGCCAACAGTGACGACTACACAGGTGCCCTCTGGTATGGCGGAGTTAGTTATGTCTTTCAAGATATGTTCGACTTTACCGCCTGGAATGACCTTTACTGACCTTTTTCCTCTGTTCTTGGTGGCAAAGGCAGCTCCTTGACCTCGCATGAGACTGTCACCATAGACTAGGGTGAGTTTCTCCTTCCCGCTGACTCCGTGCTTTGATGGTTTCTTTGTTTTCCTGTCAGGAATTTTCTTGCCTTTCGAGCTTGCTTTCACGTGGTCAATTACCTCGTGTGCAAATCTGTTTTTGATGGGGTTACCTGGTGTCGGATTTCCATTCCCATTCCCATTCACGTGGTCAGTTACCTCGTGTTCATTGTTTTTGGCGAGAACAGCAAATCTGTTTTTGATAGGGATACCTGGTGTCGCTTTCCCATTCCCTTGGGATTTGTTCTTGTTACGCCTGTTGACTACTGTCTGATATAGATCATTGGATGGGTTTTCTTTTTGAAGATTTTTAACAACGTCGACTTGCTTACTCTCTATGTCCTTTACTCACTCTTTTAGTAAGAAATTTTGATGCGAAAGTACACCTACAGTCTCCTTTAGTGTGAGATTATCTCGCTTCAGTTCGTCAGCCTGTGCCTTGTGTGCTTCTAATGTGCACTCCAAGAGCAAAAAGTTTTCACCAGTTAAACACATAAAACACTTGGCATTTGGATACCATTCCTTGTAGTAGTTCTTGTTACAGGAGGGGCATTTAATTCTGATCGGTGCCATGATTTGGGGTTAGTGAGGGAGAATTTGCAAAACCGAAAGGTACAAAATGTTGAAGTGGTCACTTCCCTTAAAAGTTGTTCCAATGTTGATGATGCAGGTTGCAAGGTGTTGGTGGGGGTGAGGGTAGTTTCTGTTACGTCGGCAGTTTAAAAATAAATTTGGGACGGGTTTTGGGGGTGGGGGGGATGGTCCTAGGGCCCTTATTTTATACCCCTATTTCCCCTCATAAACCGGGGTTTGAAGGGGGGGGGGGGGGTACTTGTTGACATTTGGCGGCAGCTCCGGAGCGGTGCAGCCCGGGGGGGGGAGGGGGGGGGGGGGAATGAAATGGGATGACAGGAAAAGAGAGAGAGAGAGAGGGGGAGAGTGAGTGAGAATGAGAGAGAACGAAAGGGAGAGATATGAGAGAGAGAGAGAGCGAGAGAGAGAGAGAGAGATATGAGAAAGAGAGGGAGAGAGATATGAGAGAGAGAGAGAGAGAGAGAGAGAGAGAGAGAGAGAACGAAAGGGAGAGAGAGATGGAGAGAGAGAGATATGAGCGAGAGATGGAGAGAGAGAGATATGAGCGAGAGAGAGAGAGAAGGGCAGGGGTGAGAGTGAGAAAATGGAAGTGAGGGAATGAGAGAGAGAGAACGAAAGGGAGGGAGAGAGAGAGAGAGAGAGAGAGAGACGATTAGTTTATTGAGGGGCTGCATTTACCCTGGTGGGACACTCCTCGTAAAACGGAAGTCGTTGGAGGGGAGAGAGGCGGTGCCTTTAGTTGGGGTTGGGGGGGGGGGGGGAGTTGGGAGGAGAGAGAGAGAGAGAATTAGTTTATTGGGGGGCTGTATTCACCCGGGTGGGGCACTCCTCTTAAAGCGGAAGTTGTTGTGGGGACGGCGGTGCCTTTTGTTGGGGTTGGGGTTGGGGGGGGGCGGGAGTTTAGTTCAAGAGAGTACAAAGGAAGGAGTACAAAGGAAATCAAGCAACAACAGGTCTAGTGACCCTTCTAGGCTGCTTGTCCTCCAAAACACTGAGGATCAAGTGTCCAAACAGTGGTTTAGAGTGGGTAAGGGAACATTGGAAAGGGAACTACTGCCCTGCCACTAACGTGGCAGGACTAGGAAGTTAGTAGGGGACATATGGGTTAGTAACTGAGGGGAGGATAAAATAAAGTTATTCATTTACAAACGCAGTCAGACGCGGGTTTGATGCGAGATATTTGTCTATGCGGAATTTAAATGAATCAACGGTGCTGCAGTCTATAACGTTTCGGGGAAGCCCATTCCACAAGTTGACAACTCGATTGAAGAAGAAATTCTTAGATTCGTGTGAGTTAAAAGATTTACCAATCATTTTGCAACCGTTTCCCCGCGTGTAATTAGATTGGTCGATAGTGAAGTACTTACTACAGTTCATATTGTCGATGCCTTTGATGATTTTGAACACTTGAATTAAGTCACCTCTTAATCTGCGCTGGGTTAAAGGAAATAGATTTAATTCTGTAAGACGCTCTTTGTATGGTTTGTTCTTTAGGCTAGGTATCATTTTGGTAACTCTACGTTGAACTCGTTCTAGCTTGTTTATGTCTTTTTGGTAATAAGGGCACCAGCATTGAACGCAGTATTCCAGAAGAGTTGGGAGGAGAGAGAGAGAGAGAGAGAGAGATGAGAGTGATAGAGTGAGAGGGAGTTATTGAAAACTAGGAATTACAATGGATAGGCAGCTGGGAGTTGGTGTGGGACAAATCAAAGGAGGTATTTAGACAAGGAGGAGATATTTAAGCTTATAGAGAGGGATTTTTCTATAGCTTGAGTGTGGCAGACCAAGATTTTTGCAAGAAGGATTTAGATAATGGGATGTGGGGATTGTAATTCGGGATGTTCTATATAGTGAGAGTTAGTGAGAGAGACAAATTTGTGTATAGGAGAGATTTATATGTAAAAATAGGTTAGGTAGTTTATAGTAAGAGAGTTATTTAGATGATTTGAAAGAGACCGAAGGGTGTGAGTAGAGAGAGAGGATGGAGGAATGGGGATAATGAGAATTTATAAGGGATATTGGTAATACTAAGTTACAAGATACTGGTGAGGGCAGAGGGGAAAGGCAGCATGCACGGTGTGGTGGGGCAGGGGGCGGCGCTCGGAGCTCGGAAAGACACTTCCTTCTTGTTCGACCGCTACTGACAGAGAGAGAGAGAGAGAGAGAGAGAGAGAGAGAGAGAGAGAGAGAGAGAGAGAGAGAGAGAAAGAGGGGAGAGGGAGAGAGAGAAAGAGATTGAGTGTGTGTGAGTGACTATGTTCCTGAGTCAGGGTGTGTGAGTAAGTGAGTGTCTGTGTTTGTGCACATACTATAAATCTAAAATTATTTAACTTACACAGAAGGATATGCATCGCCATATGGGTCACTTAGTTATAAAACGCATCACACTTCCCCAGAGAACTTAAGGGGGTACTGCTCGCTTTTTGTGGACCCCCTTCTCCCTCATGTTTGCATATTAGTTTTGAGATTTTGAGACGTTTGTTCCATCAGTTTGGCGATTTCTAGACCTTTCGCCCCATTTTTGTCAATAATAAGATCTTTCGTGCCATTTAGGTGTCGATTTTTTCTGGCGAGTGATAACGAGCCTGTAGTTTTAGAAGAACCGGCCTTTGGCCGGAAAATTGTCTACCGAAAAATGTACAAATTTATCTTGAAAGGGGTCTAGGGGTGTTTTTAAGCTTGATGGAGGTCTAGGGAGCAAACTAAAATCCTCCCTTAAGATGGGGATGATTACATTTCTCGCTAGCTTAAAAAAACGAGCTATAGGTCCTTTAAAAACACTATGGTTGAAGTAATAAGAAAGTGCCAATATATTGATATTGACACTATATTGCCACATGAAAGACATT